>VFSX01000017.1:372500-487413 GCA_016618255.1 Chlamydomonas sp. UWO 241 | reverse complement strand
GAGGAGGGAGAGAGGGAGAGAGGGAGAGAGGGAGAGAGGGAGAGAGGGAGAGAGGGTGAGGAGCTAGGCCTTCCTAGCGGTGGGCTTCAGTGGTGCCCCAGGAGCTTTTGATATAACAGCTCCTAGGGTTGTTGAAGCTCTCGGAATGGGTGTTAGTGATTGTAAATATCAGGAGCCCTGCATTGCTTATGATTGTCCTCTCCATCCAAAGCTTAGCTCCATCAAATGGCTACCCATGGCTACCAGTAGCCCAAGCTCAGTAGCCCAAGCTCACCAGTAGCCCAAGCTGGCAGTGACTGAGCAGTAGCCCCAAAGAAAATGACTGAGGTCTTCCCAGTCCCTACCTTGAATGACAGCACTCCGACGAGTGTGTCGGGCGAGCTCAGCGCCGGCTTGGCGTGGCAGCTCCGTGCGACCGCCTCAGTTGCCTGTGTGTGTGTGGTTGGGTGGGTGTGTGTGTGGGTGGGTGCGCATGTTTGTGGTGGGGGGGGTCGCGTGTGTGTCTGTGGTGGGGAGGAGGGGGGGGGAGCACGCGTGTGTGTGTGTTTGTGTGAGAGAGAGAGAGAGAAGAGAGAGAAGAGAGGGGGAGAGATGGAGAGAGATGGGGAGAGAGTAGTCTTTGCTGGAAAGCCGATGTAACTGTAACTGGGGAGAGAGGGGGAGAGAGGGGGAGAGAGGGGGAGGGAGGGGGAGGGAGGGAGGGAGGGAGAGAGAGAGAGAGAGAGAGAGAGAGATGCGTCATGCATCGACTCTGCCGCCCCTCGGCACACACTTACCTCCCCCATCCCGCACGCGTGCGCCAGCATCCGCAGCGCCGCAAAGTAGTGGACGGACATATCCGTCATCATGCCGCCCGGGCAGCCGACCGTGTCTCGGCGCCACGCGCTGTTGAAGTACCTATTTGTGTTGTGTTGTGTTGTGTTGTGTGTGGGTGAGTGTGTGTGTGTGTGTGTGGGGGTGTGTGCGCGCGCGTGTGCGTGTGTGTGCCATCATGCCGCCCGGGCAGCCGACCGTGTCTCGGCGCCATGCGCTGTTGAAGTACCTATTTGTGTTGTGTGTGTGTGTGTGTGTGGCTTTGTGTGTGTGTGTTCGTCTATGTGTGTGTGGCATCATGCCGCCCGGGCAGCCGACCGTGTCTCGGCGCCACGCGCTGTTGAAGTACCTATTTATGGTGTGTGTGTGTGTGTGTGTGTGGCTTTGTGTGGGGGGGGGGGGCGTAAGTGCGTGTGTGTTTGAGGGAGAGAGAGAGAGGGGGGGGTGTTTATGTGTGTGTGTGTGTGCGTGTTAACACACACACGCGCTTGCACCCCCTCCCGCATCCGCAGCCACACCAGTGTTTCCGTTAGCCAACCCGCAACCCGATAAGGTGCACTGTCGGGTTGAGATTGGCCGATTGGAGCTGGCGCATCGGGTTGAGATTGTGCGAATTTCGACCCGACAAGTGTGAAAATGTCGAATCGACATTTTCACACCCTTTGCAAGAAATCGCATACGTCAGGTTGAGATTGGGGAGTCAGCCCATAAGGCGCGGGTTGAGCCATTGTTTCCTCAAGATCCTTGGCGGAACCACTGGCCCACACCCACTTGTTTTTCTCATCCATCGCCATGTCGGCGACCAGGTCCAGCTTCGTGATCGTCCCGATCGTCTTCGCAATCGTGCACGCTTCTGAGTATGCGTCTTCATAGCGATAATTCTCAGCGATCCTGCACGGGGTTAAGGGTTCAGGGGATAATGGTTGAGGGTTAAGGGCTGTAGGGTTGTAGGGTGTAGGGTCAAAGGGCGAACAAGTCCACCTAGGTGATCGTTCCAACGGTGCGTGCGATCGTGGTATGTGCCCCCGCATCGGGTTTTGTCGGCCACCCTGCATAGCGAAGATAAACACAGCAGCCGCAGTAGCAGCAGCAGCAGAAAATCAGTAGACAGGCGTTCATGCGTCATCATGGCGGTGGTTTCCGGCGATCCTGCACGTTGAGTAACACAGCAGCAGCAGCAGCAGCAGCAGCAGCAGCAGCAGCAGAATATCACTAAACAGGCATTCCGAAAACCGGTGCGCGTCCTCGTACTTCTGGGCAGTTACAGTTACATCGGCTTTCCAGCAAAGACCACCTCTAGTCCTAGTACCACCGCCTAGACCCAAGTCCACTTCTGGCCCTAACAATTACTTGTGAGGGGCGGTAGCCACCAGCCGGCTGCCTGCCAACGTGTAGTCCCAGAGCAAAAAGGAGAGCTATTGTGCCACGCCTCCAAAATAGGTCCTAACTGCTTCTAGGGGATAGGGGGTCAAGTGGCGCTTGCCAATCTACTTGACCGCCGTGGTGGAGGGGCCGGCGCCTGAGGGGCAGCCGGACCGTACACCACGGCTCTCCACCCGACCCTATCCTGAGCACGCTCAAACGCCGTGTCCGAAAAAGTCTTCCAATCAGAACGAGTGCCACTAGTTTCGCCTAGCTGCTGAATCAGTAGCTTAAGAAAATAGTGTCGGGAGGAGGCTGGAGGCCGGCCTTGCTGCCGAGCCACATCCATTGTGCAGTTAAAAGTCGTACGAGGAAGACGAGAAGCCGGCATGCGCATCACATGGCCTAGCCACTGCATTGATCGCTTTGCCACAAGGCTCTCAATTGGCTCAGTGTCGCACGCCTGCCGAATATAAGTTAATCTGTGCCGGTCGACCAGGCGCACACCCAGAATGCGACGAAGGCAGTTAGAGTGGGCAACCTCCAATCGAGTCAGTTGTGTTTTAGTAGGGGCCCATGTTTCGCAGCCGTACAGAAAGTGGGGCAGCACGAAAGTGTTGTAAACCCGCATCTTAGACTGCACTTGCATCTTCTTGCTGGCCCAAATCTTATCAAAAGACGCGAACACGCCCAGCGCGCGACCGACACGCACACCGATCTCCTTTTCCACACCACCACTCTGAGTTATCCAACTCCCTAGATACTTAAATGCAGAGACGGTCTTCACTTCACCACTAGTCAGCGCAAACGCGGGCAGATCCGCATCAAAATCTGCTGGCAAAATCATCACTTTTGGGCAGTTCTCGGCAAACCGACGCGCCATGCACAAGCAGCAGCAACAGCAGCAGTAACAACAACAGCAGCAGGAGCAGCAGTAATAACAGCAGCGGTAGCAGCAGCAGCAGTAGTAACAACAGCATTAGTAACAGCAGCAGCAGCAGCAGTCACAAGCAGCAGCAGTAGCAACAGCAGCAGCAGCAGCAGCAGCAGCAGTAACAACAGCAGCAGCAGTAGCAGCAGCAGCAGCACGCTACTCTCTGTGGACCTGACAGGTCTCAAACATGTGCACGTCTTCGGTGGCCCTGTAAGCTATGCACACAGGCAGCAGCAGCAGCAGAAGCAGCAGCAGCAGGCATTCCTACACCAGGGGGCTCGGGTGCGCCAGTCACCAGTCGTTGTGCCATCACCACGTACACGCGCATGCACGCACACACACAAACACACGCACACACACACACACACACATACACACGCCCCCCCCCCACCACACACACACACCCCAGCACCCGCACACCCACATCCACAGTGCCGACGACTTCATGCCCCGGTACTCTGCAATTGCTGCGCAAGCAAGCTCCACGCTTCCGGCAACCGGCTTCTCCTCAATGACGTGCTTTCCGGCAGCCAGCGCTTGCGTCACGACCTGCGCATTTGGGAAGACAGGGAGAGGTGTTGCTTTGACAGCGGCACGGACTATAGCTGTGTGTGCGTGTGTGTGTGTGTGCTGTGTGTGTGGGACTTGGCTGCCACTGAATGACGAGCTTGCTTGCAGCCAGCGCCTGTGTCACCTGCGCATTTGGGAAGACAGGGAGAGTGTGTGTGTGTGTGTGCGTGTGTGTGTTTGTGTGTGTGTGTGTGTGCTTGGCTGCCACTCAATGATGTGCTTTCCGGCAGCCAGCGCTTGCGTCACGACCTGCGCATTTGGGAAGACAAGGAGAGGTGTTGCTTTGACAGCGGCACGGGCTGTATGTGTGTGTGTGTGTGTGTGTGTGTGTGTGTGTGCTGTGTGTGCGTGATTTGGCTGCCACTGAATGACGATCTTTCCGGCAGCCAGCGCCTGTGTCACCTGCGCATTTGGGAAGACAGGGAGAGAGTGTGTGTGTGTGTGCTGTGTGTGTGTGCTTGGCTGCCACTCAATGACGTGCTTGCCGGCAGCCAGCGCTTGTGTCACGACCATTTGGGAAGACAGGGAGAGGTGTTGCTTTGACAGCGGCACGGCCTGTATGTGTGTGTGTGTGCTTGGCTGCCACTCAATGATGTGCTTGCCGGCAGCCAGCGCTTGCGTCACGACCTGCGCATTTGGGAAGACAGGGAGAGGTGTTGCTTTGACAGCGGCACGGACTGTATGTGTGTGTGTGTGTGTGTGTGTGTGTGTGTTGTGTGTGTGTGCTTTGGCTGCCACTCAATGACGAGCTTGCCGGCAGCCAGCGCTTGTGTCACTACCTGCACATTTGGGACGACAGAGAGAGAGAGGTTGCTTTGACAGCGTCACGACCTGTACGTGTGTGTGTGTGCTGTGTGTGCGTGTGCGTGCGTCTGTGTGTGTCTGTGCTGTGTGTGTGTGCTTGGCTGAGACTCAATGACGATCTTTCCGGCAGCCAGCGCCTGTGTCACCTGCGCATTTGGGAAGACAGGCAGTGTGTGTGTGTGTGTGTTTGTGTTTGTGTGTGTGTGTGTGCGTGCGTCTGTGTGTTGTGTGTGTGTGCTTTGGCTGCCACTCAATGACGTCCTTGCCGGCAGCCAGCACCTGTGTCACTACCTACGCATTTGGGAAGACAGGGAGAGTGTGTGTGTGTGTGTGTGTGTGCGTGTGTGTGTGTGTGTGTGTGTGCGTGCGTCTGTGTGTGTTGTGTGTGTGTGCTTTGGCTGCCACTCAATGACGAGCTTGCCGGCAGCCAGCACCTGTGTCACTACCTACGCATTTGGGAAGACAGGGAGAGTGTGTGTGTGTGTGTGTGCGTCTGTGTGTGCTTGTGTCTGTGTGTGTGTGCTTGGCTGCAACCCAATGACGTGCTTTCAGGCAGTCAGCGCCTGTGTCACGACCTGCGCATTTGGGAAGACAGGGAGAGAGGCTTGCTTTGCCAGCGGCACGGCCTGTACGTGTGTGTGTGCTGTGTGTGCGTGTGCGTGCGTCTGTGTGTGTCTGTGCTGTGTGTGTGTGCTTTGGCTGCCACTGAATGACGAGCTTTCCGGCAGTCAGCGCCTGTGTCACAACCTGCACATTTAGGAAGACAGGGAGAGTGTGTGTGTGCATGCGTCTGTGTGTGTGTGCTTGGCTGCCACTCAATAACGTGCTTTCCGGCAGCCAGCGCCTGTGTCACGACCTGCGCATTTGGGAAGACAGGGAGAGGTGTTGCTTTGACAGCGGCACGGCCTGTTCGTGTATGTGCGTGTGCGTGCGTCTGTGTGTGCTGTGTGCTGTGTGTGTGTGTGTGCTTTGGTTGCCACTCAATGACGAGCTTGCCGGCAGCCAGCACCGGTGTCACTACCTGCGTGCGGACATGCGTGTGCGTGCGTGCGTGTGCGTGCGTGCGTGATTGTGAGTGTGCGTATGTGTGTTTGTGTGTGTGTGTGTGTGTGTTGGGGCGGGGGGGCGATTTTACAGTCCGTCAGTCGCCTTTGATGGCGCATAAGACGCACATGTGTGTGTGTGTGTATGCATGTGTGTTTGTGTGCGTGTGCGTGTGTGTGTGTTTGCACGTGTGCGTATGCGTGTGTGTTGTGAGCTTGGCTGCCACTCGATGGCGTGTTTTCCGGCAGCCTGCGGCAAGGTGCGTTTTAAGTGCGTACGTGCGTGAGAGCACGTGAGTGTTAATATGTGGTCGATCTTGAAGTCCGTCGGACGCCTTTGATGGCGCATTAGACCCTAGGAAAGAGGCCGGCAGCTGTCAAAATCACAGCCCCTCCTAGCATGCCACCTGCCATCTGCCATCTGCCATGTGCATACCATCTGCCATATGTGCGTGCGCGTGTGTGTGCGTGTGTGTGCGCGCGCACGCACCTGCAGCGCAACCTGCACGGGCAGTACCACCACGACCAGCTCAATGTCGCGGTCTGCCAGAATGTCTGCGATGCCGCGCTCGCCATGGCACGGGTGCGCGTCGAGCGCATGGCTGCGCCGGGCGCATGGCACCAGTGATCCCGTAGCCGGTGGTGGCATGTGCGGTGCGCTGCTGGCGTGCTAGAGTGGGGGCATGCGCCATGCGTGCGTGCCATGCAGGTGTGCATGCAGGTGATCGCGCGGGTGTGCATGCCATGCAGATGTCCATGCAGGTCCATGCATGTCCATGCAGCGGGCGCACCTCGCGCAAAACTCCTCTGCAGCCCCCGAGCTCCGGCTCCAGACCTTGCACAGCGTCACCTTGTGCGCGTTGTCCTTGAACGTACGCCCGTACACGTCCCTGGCGAATATGCCTGCACCGAGGAGCGCAGCTCGCAGAGGAGCCCTTGGGAGCTCATTCTTCCTCTTCCCTCCAGGGGCCATGTGTATGTGTGTATGTGTGTGCTTTGTGCTGATATATATAGTTGCTAGCAGCTGTTTTCTGTCCCACACTTTCTCTTGAATGACGCCTCGTCAGCTGGACCACATAATCCGTCACCTAGCACACTTCAGTGTCAGTGGCAGTGCTAGCTAGGTCTAAGGCAGCACTGTACCTGCGGAAAGGATATCCAGACGCCGCTTGGGAGAGGAGCCATGCTAAGCGCGGGGGGCACAGCGCACCTAATTCCGCACGCACCACACCGCACCTCATTACGCAAGCACGTGGTCTGCAACGCTTCGGGATCGCGCAGCAATGGCAAAGACGGCCCCAAGGAGCCTCGACCAAAGGCAGACCGGGTGCCAACTGTCCTACCTTCTTTTGTCATCCCCCCGCCCTCCAGCGGGAGTCAGTACGAGCCAAACACGCGATGGTCCAATGACGGCGGGGGAGGAGGTGACACGGCATTTGCATGGCTTGCATGGCTTGGCAACACGCAATACTCATGCGACGCCCCTCTCTCTGAGGAGTTCACCAAGCTGTCACTACTACTAGCTGGGCTGTGTCGCTGCATCAGCATGTGCACCTGTACCCCGCACACAATCACACACACACACACTAACACACACACTCTCTCTATCTGACATGCTCACGCAAGAGCCCGCTCCACACTCGCACCCACACCCGCGCGCAGACGGTGGAAACCGCGGCGGCGCGTTCAACAAGTTCTCATGGGGCGGGTTCTTTGGGCCGGGCAGCAAGTTCCAGCTGCTGGAGCGACTGCGCATGCTTTTGTTCTTCTTTGCATGGTCGTGGTGTATGATGTCGATCGTCCGAGGCGTTACGGGGACTGCGCTATGGGTGCGCACACACGCGTGCAAAGTTTGCACTGCAAACACACAAACAGTGGGGATACACACAAACACACACGCACGCGCGTGCATTCCCAACCATATAGTGGACATACACACATAAACACACACACACACATATGCTAGCACGCATCCGCACGCATCCGCACGTGTCCACGTCACCCTCTCGCCCCCCCCCCCCTCCCAGGCCGCGTCCCACCTGCCCAAGATCCCGCGCTGGAGCGACGACGCGAGCGACGCGACAGGGCACGGCTACGATGGCGGCGCTGGCCTGGAGGGGGACGAGAGCGAGGAGCTGGCTGTCGCTAGCACCGTGTCAAGCCTGAGTGACCTGAGCGTGCCGCTGCGGGCGCCTGCGGGCGAAGCGGGTGGTGGCGGCGGGGCTGCCAGCACGAGCGCGGCGGGTGCGAGCGGTCCAGCGGGCGGGCGAGCGGGTGCGCGGTTCCCCGCAGCGAGGGAGCAAGGCGCTGCAGCAGCGGCAGCAGCGTCGGCGGCAGCGGCAGCAGCGGAGGCAGCAGCGGCAGCGGAGACCACATGGGCAGGCGCATGCCCCGGCACAACGCCGTGGTCTGGCATGCCCTGGCTGTCAGACCTGCCACTGCCAGAGTCGGTGCGCACCTGGTGGGGCGCCGGTGGGCTCTTCGGACACGCGTCGTGGCCAGGATCGGCCACCGACGCGCGCGCATCAGCATCGGGCGACGGCGAGGTGGTCGCGGCGCAGGTGCGGCAGCTGGACGAGGAGCAGCGCTCGCTGCTGGCGCTGCTGCAGCGGCGCCAGCAGGGCGGCCCGCCGCCCAGCAGCAGCGTGAGCAGCATGGTGCCCGCGTCGGCGTCCATCTTCGTGATGGTGCTCGGGTGCGTCGTGTTCTTCAGCGTTGTGAAGTAGGAATGGAACACTGCCGGTAGGTAGATTAATCACTGCCAGTTGAAAGATCACTGCCGGTAGGTAGATGCATGGATCACTACCGGTTTGTAGGAAGCCATTTATTTACAAGTTGTAAACTACCTTCGGTTGACTCTGTCCCACTCGCCTCCAACAGCTCGTGTCAGTGAGTTATGGCTTTGAGGACATCCGATCTGCGGACAAGCCTAAAGATTTGAAGGACACTGACTGGCTGACCTCGCGTGCTCAGATGCTCTCCCCACCCACCCTTCCCCACCAGCTGCCTGTGTGACGAACCGACACCTGACCGACACTGCGGCAGCGGGTACCTGCGCTGCGCTGTGGAAATTGAAGCAGGGCACCCTCCTCAGCTGTGATCTGCACTACCTGGACCCTGCACCACCCCACGCCACCCCCATGCCCAGCCTCGCGCTCGCTCCCTCGCTCATGTGCCGCCGCCCTTGAGGCACTCGACCGCCTGGGACACCTTGCGCCACGCCAGCGCCAGGCCGTCGAGCGGCTCCCCACCGACGCCCGCGGCCTTCATCGCACGCACCTGGTGGAGAGGGTGGTGTGCGTGGACGCGTTTGTGCGACGGCGTGCGTGCACCTATGCAGCGGCGCGCGTGTGCGCTCCAGGTCAAGTGCATCCTTGAGCCGGTGGTCATGACCGTGATGATGGATGTTAGAGTCAGGGACACCTTTGCTAGAGGTAGCTAGGAAGTTGCTCGGCAGTCAGCCGAGGAAGCTTCCTCAACATTTGCTATATAAGCCAGCCCTCGCTGAGCTTATGCAGTTCCTAACGTAGTCCGTGAAGACGTCCGTTCGTAAAGGCGTATAAGACCGTGCTCGGCGCGTATGGCCCGAGCACCTCAATAAGATGGCTGGCTGTTGGTAGTAAGGAAACCCAACTCTGTAAAGAGCGTGAACACACCCCTAGGTCCCGTACCGCAGCGACAGCAAGCGCTTGTTGAAGTAGGTGAGCGCATGTGGGGAAACAGAAACGCGAGGCAGGCTCATCGCCAATCGCCCAAAGATAGAACCCCCCGTGGGGAGAAAGGCCAAGACGTGACCGGAAAGGATGTCAAGCCGGGTCGCAACCTCAAGCGTGTTCAGCGATTTTCTAACCGAGATTTCAACCAGCATACACAAGATTCTTGACCTGTTACCCTTCAACCGGCACTGAGCAAAAGCTGACCACTTTTTGTTGCACCGAGTTCGATATTGTGCGTGTCGCAGGCCCTCCCCTGCCGTAGGGGGGAGGGACAGGAGGCTCGGTGATGATGAGGGACACATCCCTAAGCCTTATTACCTAAGAAGGGGCTGGGAAAGGCGGTCAGTAGTGACCGACCGTGCGGGATTTGGTGAGAGGTTATAGAGCAAGCTTGCCAGGTAGAGCAAGCTTGGCAGGTAGCAACGATGCGCATGCCGACTCACCGCATCTGCAGCCGCTGCCAGGCCTGGTA
The DNA here is from genome assembly GCA_016618255.1 of Chlamydomonas sp. UWO 241. Classification (NCBI taxonomy): domain Eukaryota; kingdom Viridiplantae; phylum Chlorophyta; class Chlorophyceae; order Chlamydomonadales; family Chlamydomonadaceae; genus Chlamydomonas; species Chlamydomonas priscui. The sequence goes on along the minus strand of VFSX01000017.1, from coordinate 477,699 downwards.
GTGCGCCCTCCAGCAGGCGCACGGCCTTGTCGACGGCCGGGTCGGACGAGCGGTCGTGCGACAGCAGCTGCGTCCCCGACAGCTGGTGCATCAGGAAGGGATTGCCCTGGCCAGCGCCCACCACAAACGGGCCCAAGCTGCCCTCGTCCCACCCACCACCCGCCCCCTCCGCCTCCTCCTCCTTGACTGCCAGGGCGCAGCCCTCGTCCGCACCGCCCCCCTCCTCCTCCACCTCGTCTGCACCACCCTCATCCTCAGAGTACGCGTCGTCGGTGGTGGTCTCGGCAAAGCGGGGCCGCTTGGCGCGGCGGCGCGCCTGCCCCTGCCCCTGCCCACCTTGCTTGTTCCCCTTGGCGTTGGTGCGCGTGCTGCTGGCACCACCACGCGGCGCACTCAGGCCGCCTGCAGCTGCCTGCCCCGTGCACGCACCCTCGGGCCCCTGCATTGCGCCACCGCTGCTTGCGTGCTGCGTCTCCGCAATCGCTGCAAGCATCTCCAACGAGTCCAAACTCCCGAGCGCATCGGCGTGCAGCTGCTGCGCGCCCGCGCCCTCGCCCTCGCCCTCGCCCTTGCCAGCGCCCACACCGGCGGCAGCGGGCGCGGGTGCAGGCGGAGGTAGGGCCCCACCCCGTCCCCGCCTGCCCCGGCCCGTCCCAGCGCGCCTCTTGCCTGACCGTGACTTGGCCGGCTCCGCTGCCGCAGGGAAAGGCGCGGGCGCCTGCCCACCGATGTCTTCCTCAGCCAGGGACAGCCCGCCAACGATGGCGGCGGCAGCCTGCGGGGAGGAAGGGGGTGAGTAGAGGGCGGAATATTCAGAGGTGACGAATCACAGCAAACGCCTGCCTGCTGCACCCCTCAGTGCGCTGCGCACCTCGCGCGACGACCGGAACTTGGTCTTGCAAGGGCTGAAGAAGTAGACGTCGATCTCGCCCTGGCTGCGGCCTTGCGCGCGCTCCTTCACCTCCAGGCTCCAGCCGGTCAGCGGCGTCGTGAGTGGAGCGCCGAGGTCGTGCACCGACATCCTCAGCTTGTTCCACGCCTTCTGCTCCACTCCCCGCAGGCGTGCCAGCTGCGCCTCGGTTTTCACAGTCTCGCAGCCTCCCTGTGGCGGCCTGCCGCTGACGCTGTAGTGGTGCGCTGCTGCGCCAAGCGCCACGGCTGCACCGAGGGCGACGACAGACCTGGGTTGCGCATGCCCGCCGCCGCCGCCTGACATCCCGCCCATCGTGGCCGCGGCCCCGCCCTGGCTCCTCGCCTCCTGCTGACCCGCACTGCCCAGGAGAGGCACCGCACCGGTGCCATGCAGCATGGATGGTGCGCCATCCCATGCGGAGTGGCGCGGCATCGGGAAGATGCCGGGCGTGCCGTGGCGCGGCACCGTCAGCGGCTCCGTCCCGCACAGCGCAGCGTCAGGCACTTGCCCGTCGGCAGCCAGCTCTACTAGGTGGACGCAGGCGGTGCTGGCGTCTGACGCAGGGAGCTCGTCTGGGTTCATGAGCGCTGCTGCTAGCATGGTGCCTAGTGACACAGGCGCCCGCGCGAGTTGGATGGGCAGCACCACTCAGGTTGGGTGAGTGGGTGGCTTGGCGAGGTGGGCGTTGTGGTCGAGGCGCGTGGGGCGCGTACTAGTGGAAAGTGCATGAATTGAATGTCTGCATGGCGAGATGGGTGGGTGCACACATGGTGTGACGGGCCAAGACACCGAGACCAAAAGACACACCAGCAACTGGACGACAAATCGACTTGCACACCACCACCACCACCACCTCAGCAGGCACCTTGACATGGCTTCTTTCACAGGGAAGGAGTGGGCTCTGGCGAAGGTGATTGGTGGTGTCGACATCGACATTTGGGTCGGAAAATGCAATCGAGCCACCTGGGGGGTGGCAGCCGTTCCGGAGCCTGTGTATGCACGAGTGTGCGCTCCGCCGCGCCAGGCACACTTCGCGCCGCCTCGTCGGGCCCCAATGCAGCGCCTGCAACCACTCATGCACGCCATGCAAGCCATGCACCGCGGGTGCTGAGCACACCGGCCTGTGTGCTGTGCTGTGTGCAGCCTGACGACCCATCCACCGTCAAGATTGATGCGTGGTACATGGACGATGACACGACCACGGACCAGCGGGAGGAGCACCGGTGCGTGCGTGCGTGCCGCTGCCGCATGCGCTGCCGCATCATCCACACCCGTGCGCTCACCGCAGACCTTGACTGCGTCGTGCCGTGCTCACCCTCCCAACCATCAACCCCGACCGCCCCTGCTGCTGCTGTGCGCAGGCAGACGCCGAACAGGCGCGCGTCGCCTGAGGCGCTGCACGAGCTCGGCGTGCTGTACTGGGGCATGGTGAGCCGTGGTGCTGCCGCCTGCCGCCTGCCGGCCCTGCCGCCTGCCACACGCCGACCCACCACCACCACCGCCTGCCCGCCCCCCCCACCACCGCTGCCCGCGCGTGGCAAAACGGCAGCGCGCCCTCCTCTGGCACCGCGGCTCCTGCTCAAAACTGCCTCGCGCCAAACAATAGGCCCCCTCCCACCACACACACACACACCGCTACCCAGACGCGTGCACACCCACAAACAAAAACAAACGACACAAAATGTGCACTGCCCCACAAACGACAGGACGCCGACGCACACTAGACCGACGAGCGCATCCGCCTGCCACCCGCCAACCCACCACTGCCGCTTTCCCGACCCGTACACAACTCCCCCAAAAGCTTCCCCAAAGAACTCCGTGGAAAACGAAAACGGAAAACTGTGTGCGCCCCCGCTGACCAAAGCGACAGGATGCGGATGCCTACGAGACCGACGACCGCATCCGCCAGCCACCCGCCGGCCCATCACCACCGCTTCCCCGGCCTGTACACAACTTCCCCCCCCCCCCCCCAAACCTCCCCAAAGAACTCCCCAAGTGGAAAACGACGTTGCGTGCGCCCCTGCAGACAAAATGGCAGGACGTCAACGTGACGTGTCCGAGACCAACGAGCGCATCCGCGCATCCGCCTGCCACCCGCCGACCCACCACCACAGCTTCCTCGTCTCGTACACAACTTCCCGTACACAACTTCCCGTACACAACTCCCCCCCAAAACCTCCCCGAAGAGATTCCCATGTAGAAAACGACACTGCGTGCGCCCCCGCAAACCACAACGACAGGACGCGGACGCGTACGAGACCGACGAGCGCCTCGCCGCGATCCGCAAGATCCGCAACTACTCCTGGATGCAGATCATCGCGATCTCCAAGGACACGCTGCCAGAGTACGAGGTGTGCGTGCGTGTGCGTGTGCGTGTGCATGTGCGTGTGCGTGTGCGTGTGCGTGTGCGTGTGCGTGTGCGTGTGCGTGTGTGTGTGTGTGCTCTGATGGTGTGCCTGCTTTGGTGGCGTGTGTGGGTGTCTGGGTGGGCGGGAGGGGGGCAACTAGCGCGCGCGCGGCCCCGCTCACACACTTGCGGGCCTGCTCATGCGCGCGCGGCCCCGCTCACACGCGGGCGGCCCCGCTCGCTCGCATGCGCAGGCCAAGCTCAAGACGTTCTACGAGGAGCACATTCACGACGACGAGGAGATCCGCATGATCATGGACGGCTCGGGTGCGCGCACACAGGCATTGGCATGCACGCACGCGCGCACACGCATGCACGCACGCACGCACGCACGCCAGGGGTTTCCTTGGGGTCGGTCATCCTTTCGTTTTTCCCGAACGTCGGGATTTCGGGCTGCAGCCCGGAGAATCGCTTCGAAAAGTGCGAAAATCGCCTCCGCACGTCGTTTTTCCCGAACGCACCCTCCCCCCAACCATCAGGGGCGCGCCCTCTGGGCACGCTTTTTGTTTCCCGATCGAAACCCCTGACGCACGCACACACACACACGCGCACACACGCACACACACTGCTCCAGCTCAGCGGCTCCTGGTGTCTTCTCCCCCCGTCCCTGGCCATCACCCTCAAATCACTGCCCTGTCTCATCACACACACACACCTCACACACTCCATTCCCTGCCCCCCATCCTCCACTCCCTGCCCTGTCGCCTCAGCTACTCCTGAGAAAAATTATGCCTGTCCCCCACCCTCCACTACCTGCCCCACCCACCCCACCCACCCCACCCCCACCAACACCACCACACACACCCTCCATTCCCTGCCACCTCCCCTCCCCCCCCCCGCTCCACTCCCCACACACCCTCACCTCCCTGCCCTGTCGCCTCAGCTGCTCCTGATAGCACAAAATGATGCCTGAACCCCCCCCCCTCCACTCCCCCACCCCACCCCACCCACCCCCTCCACACACCCCTCCACTCCCTACCCGGCTGCCTCAGCTGCTCCTGATGCCCCCTGCCCTGTCGCCTCAGCTGCTCCTGATGAGATAAAAGAAATGATGCTCTTACCCCCTGTCTGACCCCCACCCTCTCTCCCTGCCCCCCCTTCCTCTCCTCCGCTCCCCCATCCAACCCCCCCCACCCCACCCCCCACACACACCCTCAACTCCCCTCCCACACACCCTCAGCTGCCCCTGATGCCAGCCCCCACCCTCCCCTGCCTCGCAGGCTTCTTCGACGTGCGCGACAAGGCTGACCAGTGGATCCGGTGCGAGGGGCGTGCGGTGGGGTTGAGGGGTGTCAGGGTTTTAGGGTTCAGATCCCAGTGGAATGGTTTAAGTCGGCGTGGGGGGGGGGTAGGAGTCAGTGGTGTCGGAGGGGGCGTGTGCGCGGCAGTGGTCCCTGGGAAGGATTTAAGTATCTATGTATTTCCCGGCTCCAGCAACTTTGACCGCTCATACCAGGCGCAACACATAGCGGGCGTTCACGCAACGCGTGCCGTTGTGCTGCTCTCGGCGATACCTTTCCAACGCACCCCTCCACGCCCTCTCCAGCCAAGCGTGGTGTGGTTTTCTGGGAAATGGGAAATCCGGCCCGGAGCAGTAAACGGCTCGCAGGGGAATCACTGGTGTGCGAGGAGGGGGGGGGGGGGGGGCTGCCCCCCCCCTCACTATGACTCCCTACCGCCAGTATGCAGCTCCACACTCCGTGGTGCGGGGCGCAGGCTGGGGCACAGGTGCAGCAGTAAGGCTTTGGCTGGTGTCCTGATGGGGTGGGGCCCCCACCACCGCTATCATCACGCAATCCCCATGGGGTGCAGGCAGCCTTTGGCTGCAGGTCTGCGTCCGGGCTGGCGCCACCGACATGCAGCTGCAAGGGGCATGGCTGCAGGCTGGGGCACAGGTGCAGCTGTCAGACTCGGGCTGGTGTCCTCAGGCTTCCACCAAGCTCGGGCTGGGGCGCCCACCACCCTACCCCAGACCCAACGTCCGCGGCGCGCAAGTCAAGGCGGTCATAACGCCCGGGGCGGTCGAGGGTGCGCCTCAGGCGGTGGTGGGCGCCTAAGGCGGTCGGGGTGGCGCCTCGGGCGCCCCCGCCAATGCCACCGCCATGCGGCTGCATGTCGGCTGCATGGGGCATGGGTGCAGGCTGGGGCAGCTGCAGCTGCAGGAGAACTTGCGCGCCTTGGCCTTGGCCGAAGCCGCCTACGAACGTGCCACTCGCAAGAAGAGGGCTGGGGCTGGGACTGAGTCCAGGGCTGGGGCGCCCCTACCACTACCACCGACACGTCATCTACAACATGCCATCCCCCCCCTCCCCCAACTGCCACCAACCAGCTGTAGGGGGATCAGGCTGGGACTGGGGAGCCTCTGCCACTGCCGCGCACCCCCGGCATGTCGTGCACGCACACACACAAACACACACACACACACACACACACACACACACACACACACACACACACACACACACGCACGCACGCACGCGCAGCATCCACTGCAAGAAGGGCGACCTCATCGTGCTGCCCGAGGGCATCTACCACCGGTGCGTGTGCCCTGCACTGCCCTGCATTGTATCTAGGCACAAGGCATCATGATTCATTATTCAAGTCGTGTAGGTGGGTTGACTCAGTGGTGGCCGCGTTCCACTCTCCGCAGGTTCACACTTGACACCGGGAACTACGCCAAGGCAATGCGCCTGTTTGTCGGCGAGCCCGTGTGGACGCCGTACAACCGCCCGCAGGAGGAGCACCCCAGCCGGAAGAAGTACGTCGAGGCGTTCGCCAAGAACTGATGGCAGACATGGCACTGGCTGACCATGAAAGCAGCGCCAGTTGCTTCGGACGTGATGCGGTGTAGGCGCGACGACTCTTGCTCTTCCCCCGTGCAGTAGGCCCTCCTTTCGTTTCTCCCCCCCCACCAGCATTGTTTGTGTTATTGTTTGAACATGCCGGGCTACTCTCTGCAGCTGCAGCAACCCCCAGGAAACACGCGTGCACACGGGTGTGGACAGTCCACACGTCGTTGCAAAACGCACAGCTTGCGGGCGATGTCTCGCACACAAAGCGCACATGAAGTGCGCCAATCGTGGCGGCTTGGCGTCCACCTCCCGTACCTGCGACCCCCCTGCGACTGCCTGGAGAGCGAGGCGAGTGCCTTCAGATGGTGTCTGGACGAGCGCTGGGTCGCATCCGACGTACGCGAGTCTCTCACTCCTGTGTTACATATGCATCATCGCGTGCATGGCGACGCAGGGGGCTGGGAGCGCGGGCGGGCAGCCATGCATGCATGCATGCACCTCCCCATGCGCGGCATGCGCCCCATGCTGGCGGCACCACCATGGGGCAGCTTGGCGACCACGAGACACTAGAGGCTGAGTTCTACGACCGGCAGCTGCAGGCATCTGCGGTGCTTCTGCGGCCGGTGGTGCGGCGCTGCTACGGCGGCCCTGCGCCCTTTGGCCTGGGAATGGGCGTCGTCAAGGTGTGCAGCGCTCTGTTGTTGCCGCCGCACACACACACACACACACACACGTATGCACACACATATACACACACACAAACACATACGTACACACACACATACGCACACACACACACACGCACACACACGCACGCACATACGTACACACACACACATACGTACACACACACACAAAAACATACGTACACACACATGTGTACACACACACATACACACACACAGAGCACAGCATGCGCACACGCATCCCACCCAGCCCACGCACTCAGCTCATGCAGCAGCCCACCAATACCAATGCCGTGCGTGTGTGTGCGTGCGTGTCTACCCATGCGCAGCCGCTGGAGGCCGCCGCCTGGCTTCGCCCGCTGCCAGACCCCAGGTGTGTGTGTGTGTGTGTGTGTGTTGTCGATTTTACAGTTCGTCGGACGCCTTTTATGGCACATGATACCCATGTGTGTGTGTGTGTGTGTGTGGACGTGTGTGGTCGATTTGACAGTCCGTCGAACGCCTTTGATGGAGCATTAGACCCATATGTGTGTGCGTGTGTGTGTGTGTGTGTGTGTGGTCAATTTTACAGTCCGTCGGACGCCTTTGATGGTGCATTAGACCCATGTGTGTGTGTGTGTGTGTGTGGATGTGTGTGGTCGATTTGACAGTCTGTCGAACGCCTTTGATGGCGCATTAGACCCATGTGTGTGTGTGTGTGTGTGTGTGTTCGATTTTACAGTCCGTCGGACGCCTTTTACGGCGCATCAGACCCATGTGTGTGTGTGTGTGTGTGTGTGGTGTGGTCGATACTACAGTCCGTCGGACGCCTTCGATGGCGCATTTGACCCATGTGTGTGTGTGTGTGTGTGTGTGTTCGATTTTACATTCCGTCGGACGCCTTTGATGGCGCATAAGACCCGTGTGTGTGTGTGTGTGTGTGTGGTCGATCTCACAGTCTGTCGGACGCCTTTGATGGCGCATTAGACCCATGTGTGTGTGTGTGTGGTCGATGTTACAGTCCGTCGGACGCCTTTTATGGCGCATCAGACCCATGTGTGTGTGTGTGTGTGTGTGTGTGTGTGTGTTCGATTTTACAGTCCGTCGGACGCCTTTGATGGCGCATTAGACCCATGTGTGTGTGTGTGTGTGTGTGTGTGTGTGTTCGATTTTACAGTCCGTCGGACGCCTTTGATGGCGCATTGGACCCATGTGTGTGTGTGTGTGTGTGTGTGTGTTCGATTTTACAGTCCGTCGGATGCCTTCGATGGCGCATTAGACCCATGTGTGTGTGTGTGTGTGTGTGTGTGTGGTCGATTTCACAGTCCGTCGGACGCCGTTACGGGCGCATTATACCCATGTGTGTGTGAGTGTGCCTGTGTGTGTCGCAGCGCATGCCCCCCCCCCCCCCCTCCCGGGTGGCTGTGGGCAGGGCCAACGCGTGTGTGTATGCGCATGTGCATACATGCATGTGTGCATGTGTGTGTGTCGCACAGCCACAGCTGCCTGCGTGTGCAGCAGCAGCAGCAGCAGCAGCAGGCAGCAGCAGGCAGCAGACACGGCACCTGCCCGCTCATGCCATTTGGTGGCTGTCCCTCAAACACACACACACACACAGCTGCCTGCACATGTGTGCAGCAGCACTGCACACGATGAGTGCAAGCGTGTGTGCGCGTGCGCGTGTGCGTGCGCGTGCGCATGCGCGTGCGTGTGCGTGTGCGTGTGCGTGTGCGTGCACGTGCACGTGCGCATGCGTGTGCTTGTGTGTGCGTGTGCGTGTGTGTGTGTGTGTGTGTGTGTGTGTGTGTGTGTGTGTGTGTGTCGCATCGCCCCTCAGCTGCTGTGCCTGTGTGTGTGTGCAGGGCCGACGCGCGTGAACAGCGCAAGCGCCGTCGCATGCAACTGCTGCAGCTGACGCGGAGCTTTGGTGCGCCTCTGGACGGTCTCAGTGAGGAGGAGCGTGAGCAGGTGTTGCGGGGGCGGCTGAAGGTGAGGCAGGAGGAGGAAGGAGAGCGCATGACAGGCATCGGCGTTGATGTTTCAGTCACCAAGGGGTTGGGGTTGAGGGGCGAGCTCAGTCAAGAGGAGCGTGAGCAGGTGTTGAGGGGGCTTGCTGAAGGTGAGGCAGGAGGGGGAAGGAGAGCGCATGGCAGGCATCAGCGTTGGTGTTTCAGTTACCAAGGGGTTGGGGTTGAGGGGCGAGCTCAGTCCAGAGGAGCGTGAGCAGGTGTTGTGGGGGCTTGCCAAAGGTGAGGCGGGCGTTGGGGTTGAGGGGGCGGCTGGGAGTGGGCAACGAGGCGTGTGTGCCTGGTGCAGCTGACGCGGAGCTTTGGTGCGCCGCTGGATGGTCTCAGTGAGGAGGAGCGTGAGCAGGTGCTGAGGGGGCGGCTGAAGGTGAGGCAGGAGGCGGAAGGAGGGCGCATGGCAGGCATCGGCGATGGTGTTGCGTTGGTGTTGCGTTGGTGTTGCGTTGGTGTTGCGTTGGTGTTTCAGTCATCTAGGGGTTGGGGTTGAGGGGCGAGCTCAGTGAAGAGGAGCGTGAGCAGGTGTTGAGGGGGCGATTGAAGGTGAGGCGGGCGTTGGGGTTGAGGGGGCGGCTGTGAGAAGGCAAGGAGGCGTGTGTGCCTGGTGCAGCTGACGCGGAGTTTTGGGGCGCCGCTGGATGGTCTGAGTGAGGAGGAGCGGGAGCAGGTGTTGAGGGGGCGGCTGAAGGTGGATGCGGGCGTTGGGGTTGAGGGTATGCTCGAGGCGCTGCGCTATGCTGCGATGCGATGTGCCGTGCTATGCGTGCTGTGCTATGCTGTGCTGCTGTGCTGCGCCGCGCTGCGCTGTGCTGCGCCCGAGGGGGAGGCACGCGCCAGTGTTTCTGTGAGCCAACCTGCAACCCGCAAACCTGCAACAGCGGGTTGAGATTGGCTGATTTGGAGTGGCGCCGCAGTTTGGAATTGCGCAAATTTCGACCTGAAAAGTGTTAAAAAACGACATTTTCACACCCTTTTCGCAATGAAAACGTCTCCGCCGGGTCGATATGGGGGAGTGAGCCGTGAGGCCCGGGTTGAGCCATGATTTTTCCCAAGATCCTTAGCGGAACCACTGGCACGCGCCCTGCCTTGTTCGAGAGGGCAGAGGAGTCGAGAGGACAGTGTTCTTGGTCTGGGGGGCCCGCATCACTGACACGCAAACACACACACACATACGCACGCGCCGCAGTTCCTCCTCTCCAAGTTCTGGGGGCTCATGAACGAGGCCGACCGCCCGTGGCACTTCGACGCGGTCATGCACCTCACGTGCCGTTTGCCCAAGCCTTCAAGACTGATGTACAGGTGAGTCAGGATGTTAAGGGTTTAGAGCTTGGGGCGTAGGTGTGACCAAGCATGCACACACACACACACACACACACACACACACATACACACACACACACGTGCACTCGCCCCCCCCCCACACACACCATGCAGGCGTGTCAAGCCCCCCATGCAGCAGCTGACCCCCCCCCTACACCCTGAAAACGTAAAACTGGCCCCTTAACCCTGTAGCCTTATCCCAACAGGCGTGTTAAGCCCTCAACGATGCAGCGGCTGCTCGCGCGGAGGGAACGGGTCGAGAGGGCGGTGGTCGGTGCGTGTGAGGATGCACACAAGGAGCAGCGGTGGATCAACCGGTGGCAGGCTCAGGTGCGCGTGTGTGTGTGCATGCGTGTGCGTGTGTGTGTGTGTGTGTGTGTGTGTGTGTGTGGATGGCAGCAGTCGAGAGGGCGGTGGTCGGGGCGTGTGAGGATGCACACAGGGAGCAGCGGTGGATGAACCGCTGGCAGGCTCAGATGCGCGCGTGTGTGTGCGTGTGTGTGTGTGTGTGTGTGTGTGGATGTCAGGCGTCGAAAAAAGCGGTGGACGGGGCGTGTGAGGATGCACACAAGGAGGGAGCAGCGGTGGATCAACCGCTGGCAGACGCATGTGTGCGTGTGTGTGTGTGTGTTTTAAGGTTCAGGTTTCACCCTGACACAGCGCCCCTCTGGGCCTGATCTGAGTGTGTCGGTTAGTGCTTCTCATGATGGCACACAAGGACAGACGCGCCAGTGGTGTTATTCAGGAAACCAAGACTGTCCTGTTTGCCCCCGCAACATAGGAGCGAGCATGCCGAATTGCCGCCGCAAGGAGGCTTTTCCCCGCGGAAAAGTGTGAATTCGTCAAATTCACACTTTGCGGAGCGGAATTCTCGCGATTCGCCCCCGCAGTCTCCCCCCAAATTTCCCTGTCTGCCCCCGCAGCGGGGGCTGCGGGGGCGCTAATGATACCACTGAGACGCGCACACCACGCCGACACAAACGCGCCACACCGACAACCGGATGCTCTCGACTCTCTCACACGCACTCTCTCTGTCGAATTGTCTGCCCGTCTCTCGTTCTCTCTGTCTGCCTGTCTCTTTCTATTTTCTGTCTCTCTTCCTCTCCCTGTCTCTCTCCGTCTCTGTCTCTCTCTGCCTCTGTTGTCTCTGTCTGTGTCTCTCACACAGGCACACCAGGGGTCTCCTTGCCAGTGGTGCCATTAGCGCCCCCGCAGCCTCCGCTGCGGGGGCAAACTGGGAAAAATGGGGAAAACTGTAGGGGCGAATCGCGGAAAATCGCTCCGAAAAGTGCGAAATTCGACGATTTCACACTTTTCGCGGACAAAAACGCCTCTGCGGGGGCAATTCGGCATGTTTCCTCCATTGTTGCGGGGTCAAACAGCACAATCTCGGATTCCTTAATGACACCACTGCTCCTTGCCGATCGGATTCCGATGAGGAGACCGCCCCTAGGACGGCTTGCCGACAAGGAGCGAAATGGGTAGGGGTCGGCAATATAACACCCCGGCCAAGAATTATAACGTTATTATAACGTTATTTATAACATTTATAACATTTACAACGTCATAGATGCGTGTTATATAGTAAATATTAGAACAGAGTTCCACACCACTCCACGCCACTTTCCGCACCCCTTATGATTTTAAGTTGTATGAAGGCCCTTCCCAGGCTAGCTCGTTCCAAATTGGTGCCACACCTGGGGACACCCCAAAAACGCCCCCTCGCGTGGCCCCCAGATTGCACATGGCATGCATACGCTATTACAAGGTTGCGCCGCGCGATGTAGGCATCCGGGTGGACTGCTGGGGTGGCGCAGGGCATTGGGTCGGGCCCAGGTATGGGCCATGGGGCGCCGAGGGGCCCTCTCCGCGCCCCGCGCGATGTGATGATGGATATTACAGTCTGTGTGACACCAGTAATGATGTATAAGACCGGTGTCGGCGCTAGCGCCCGACACCTTAAACTCAGTTTGTGGGAAACTGGCTGGCTACCTGGTAGGGGTGAGGGTAAACCCCCACACGCGCGCACGCACTGGACCTAGACAGGACACTGGGCCCCCAGATCCACCCTATACCACCCAGGTAGTGACAGCAACGCATTGTTGGTGTGCGCCTGTGGTCTACTACTAGTCCCGCCGCCGCCATTGGCTCCAGCAATCTCCTCCATGCCCGCCAGCAATCTCCTCCACGCCCGCAAGCAATCTCCTGTATGCCCGCAAGCAATCTCCTCCATGCCCGCCAGCAATCTCCTGTATGCCCGCCAGCAATCTCGTCCATGCATGGGCGCCGCCATGCGATCTCCATGCGCCGCGCCGCGCTCCATGCGCGCCAGCACCCGTACCACCCGCCTCATTCCCGTTCTTTAGCCATTCCCCGTGACACCTATGGCTGATCCTTGTTCCGCCGTCCCCTTTGGCATCTGTAACCCGTATCCTCTCCCTGTAGCCTCATTCCCCGTTCTTAACCGCCATCTCCATTATGGTGCCCGCCCGCTGGTGGGGCCTCGCCTCGCCCCATGCCGCACGGCTAGTGTATTGATTGCTGCGCCATCTATAATCTGCGCCTTGGGGCAGGGAACCCCTGCGCCACAACCTCCTCACAAAGCCTAGCCGCATGTGCCTCGCTTCCCATGTTTCTCAATTTCTCGCCATCCGCTTCCATGCCCGCCTGCAATCTCCTCCACGCCCGCGAGCAATCTCCTGTTTGCCCTCAAGCAAGCTCCTCCATGCCCGCCAGCAATCTCCTCCCATGCATGCACGCGCAGAGCGCCGCCATGCAACCCCCATGCGCCGCGCGCGCCGTGCGCACGCCGTGCGCGCGCCGCGCCCGCCAGCTCCCGTAGCCTCATTCCCCGTTCTTTACCCATGCGCCGTGACGCATTAGCCTTGTCCGCCGTCCCCTGGCATGCATAACCCGTAGCCTCATCCCCGGTAGCCGCATTCCCCGTTCTTAGCCGCCATCTCCATTATGGTGCCCGCCCGCTGGTGGGGCCTCGCCTCGCCCCATGCCGCACGGCTGGTGCATCGATCGCGTCGCCATCTAATAATCTGCGCCTTGGGGCAGGGAACCCCTGCGCCGCAACCTCCTCACAAAGCCTAGCCGCATGTGCCTCGCTTCCCATGTTTCTCAATTTCTCGCCATCCGTCTCTCTCTTCCATCCAGGCACAGTAAACCATTAGGAGCCGCAATCTGCTTGAGTTCCGATCGTTGTGAGAGGGGGTGCATGCTCGCCGCAATTCTCGCCATCGTGCATCGTGCTCTCCATCGTACCGCTGCCCCATCTGCCACATAGCCTCGCCCCATCAGGACCAGTTCACCAGTAGCGCTGTGCGTCAGAGCCGGTCAGGGGAAATTTCCAGATTTTCAGCCGCCCAGTACCAAGCGCAGTTGTCCCGGTTGTCCGCCATCGAGCGGCGCCAGGGCGGGAGCCCCTGGCGAAGAGCTTATGGATAGATGTTAAATGTCGCTATCGATGCGTATCTACGCATATTTGGGGCGCGCGTGCCCGGGGCACCGTGCTTGGGGCCTACGGGGTGGGCTGTGCTGGCTGTGTTGCGCCTCATGCAACCCGCCATGCCACCTCGCTTGGGGGCTCCAACCCCCGTGTTACAAGGCACAAACACGTATCATTGGCGATTCCCGGGCGTGGGATGGCCGGGGGCCGCGCTGGGGCCGATATTGAAATGGTCATTTCCGACAGGTGGCATTTGCGACGGCCGTGTGGCGCCCACGGCGCATGCCGCGACGCACCACCGGCGCCTACAGTCGTCGAATACATAGAAGACGTCGCAGATGAGGGGAGGGGCGCAGAGGTGGCGCACAATTAAGTCGCGGGGCAAAATGGCACTCTCGCACCTACTTTTGTAAGCGTGACCCCGAACGGCATCTCCATGCACAGCGCCTGTGTGCCCTCCCATGACCTCCCCCGCCACAAACACCTGCTCCTGTATGCGTGCAAACTTTCTTGCTGGGGAGTCAAGTGCATCCGTGCACCGTGGGCGCCACAAGACACTTTCCAAGATTGTTTTTTTTGTTGAGTAGAGTTAAGAAACTCACGTTTTGGGAGGCGTGACCCCGGACAATATCTCCCTTCACAGCACCTGTGCGCCCTCCCCCACCATCCCCCGCTCCATGCACCTGCTCCTGCATGTGTGCAATTTTTCTTGCTCAGGAAGTATGTGCTTCCGTGCACCGTGGGCGGCACACGACCCGTTTCAAATTTGTGTTTTTGGGTCGTGGCACCTACCATGCACTTTTGGTACGAGCTAGCCTGGGAAGGGCCTGAATCTCTATGCCATTGTGTTCTTCATTTCAAGAGCTTTCCAGAGAGCCCAGTCTCGTCCGAATCCATGCAGGTTTGACTGAGATACAGCCCGTGGCCTGCCCCCGCGGCCCGGATTTGTAACATGTCGCCGGCGAATTATAACGTTATATTAACGTTATTATGACGTTATATTATACAACGTTATGTTATATGATGCCGACCCTTAGAAATGGGCGCTCGAAAAATAAAGGCAAAAAAAAGAAGAGGCAAAAACCCTGAGAAAACCCGGGGAGCTCTCCAGAAACCAGAGTGTCCGGGAGGCCCTCTCCAGGAAAACCGACAGCCGGACAGCCCCAAAGGAAACCCCTGATACCCACACATGCATACTTTGAGGTGCTAGAGCAGGGCTGCGTGACTTTGACGCGTCGAGCATTGGCAACGCCGACAACTCACGTTGCTCATGACTCACTCTCTGCCTCTGTCTCTATCTCTCTTGCTGCCTTGCCTCTCTCTCGTTGTCTCTCTCTCTGTCTCTCTGTATCTCTCCGTCTCTGCCTCTCTCTCTCTCCCTCTCCCTCGCTGCCTATCTCTCGCACAGAGACAAACACCCAGGTGTTGGATGAGGGCCGCATCATCGCGCGCGTCGAGCATTGGCGACGCCGACAACCGGTTGCTCACGACTCAATCTCTGTCTCTGTCTCTCTCTCTCTCTCTTTCTCTATTGCTGTCGCTCTCGCTGTCTCTCTCTCTCTCTCTCTCTCTGTGTCTCTCCGTCTCTGCCTCTCTCTCTCTCTCCCTTGCTGCCTCTCTCTCTCTCTCTCTTTGTCTCTCTCTCTCTCTTTGTCTCTCTCTCGCTCTCTTTGTCTCTCTCTCTCTCTCTCTCTCTCTCTCTCTCTCTCTCTCTCTCTCTCTCCCGCACAGCGGCACAAACACCCAGGTGTTGGAGCAGCGCCGCATCATCTTGCGTGTCCAACTCAGTGACGCCAACAACCGGATGCTCACGACTCCCCCCCTCTCTCAGTCTCTCTCTCTGTCTGTCTCTCTCTCTGTCTCTGTCTCTCTGTCTCTCTCTCTTTGGCTTTCTCTCTTTCTGTCTCTCTTCGCTCTCCCTCTCTTCATCTCCTTCTCTTGCACACACACACACATACACACACACACACACACACACACACACACACACACACACACACTCACATCCCCCCCCCCCCCGGGGTCACAGGTGCTAGAGCACGGCCGCATCATCTCACGCGACCAACTCGGTGTCGCCGACAACCGGATGCTCACGACTCCCCCCTCTCTCAGTCTCTCTCTCTGTCTGTCTCTCTCTCTCAGAGAGTCTGTCTCTCTGTCTCTGTCTCTCTGTCTCTGTCTCTCTGTCTCTCTCTCTGGCTTTCTCTCTTTCTGTCTCTCTTCGCTCTCCCTCTCTTCATCTCTTTCTCTTGCACACACACACACACACACACACAACACACACACACACACGTGCCCCCGCCCTCACAGGTGCTAGAGCAGGGCCGCATCATCTCACGCGTCCAGCTGGGTGACAGACAACCGGATGCTCACGACCCCCCCCCCCCTCTCTCTCTCTCTCTCTCTCTCTCTGTGTCTCTCTGGCTTTCACTCTCTGCCTGTTTCTGGCTTTCTCTGTCCTTCTCTCTTTCTGTCTCTCTCTCCTTCTCACATACACACACACACACACACCCTCCTCAAAGGTGCTAGAGCAGGGCCGCATCATCTCACGCGTCCAACTCGGTGACGCAGACAACCGGATGCTCAACTCGGCTGAGGAGCTCGGGAAGGCGCGCGAGGCGCTGCAGGAGCTGCGGTCACAGGTGTGGGGGATGTATAATTTGTGTGGGGGGGTGTAATGTGTGAGTGTGGGGCGATGGGGCGAGGCATTGGAGGAGCTGCGGTCACAGGTGTGGGGGATGTGTAATGTGTGGAGGGTGTGGGGTGTGTGAGCACAACAGCCACATGCTCTTGTTGAGGGTTGGGGTCTCATTCTTTCAAGAGGAAACGTGTGACGTCCAACCGGATGCTCAATTCGGTCGAGAGACTCGGGAGGGCGCGCGAGGCGCCGGAGGAGCTGCGGTCACAGGTGTGGGGGATGTGTAATGTGTGAGGGGCATGAGGCCGACACCCACCTGCTCTTGTTGAGGGTTTAGGGTTTCATGGTTTGAACAAAACGTGCAATGCCCTTGGTTGGAACCGGAGGCTCGATTCGGTCGAGAGGCTCGGCAAGGCGCGCGAGGCGCTGGAGGAGCTGCCGTCACAGGCGTGCATGCAATGGTGGTGGCAGTGGTGTGTGTCAGTGTGTGTGTGTGTGTATAGAAGGGGGGCAGGTGGGGTTGAGCATCCCGGCTCACTGCCGTGCCGTTCCGCGCCACACCACGTCCGTCGCGTCATGTCATCACACACCCCATTGACGAGCACGCACATGCGTGCACACACTCACGCGCACACACATACACACACACACGCACACACCTGTGGGTGGGCTGGGGTGCCCTTGCGCGGGGGGCATCCCAGCCCACGTACAGCCACGCACACACACCCTCGCACGATCCCCCCCCACCCCCCTCCACCACCACCACCACACACGCTCCCACGCACACACGCACACCTACACCCTCGCACAATCCCCCCCCCCCCCCCACACACACCACCCCCACACACGCACATCAGGCACGAAAGCTCAAGGACACAGACTACGATGCCTACGGCGCCGGGGTCGAGGCGCTCGCGTCGGACGTCGCAAAGGGGCTGCGCGCGCTGCGGCGGCACCGCCTGCGGTTCATCGCTGACGCGAGCGGCGTCAACGCGACGTTCATGTCATACGGGGGCGGCGGCGGGGTGGGTGGGGGGGCTGGCGGTTATGGCCGAGACGGCGGCGTCAACGCGGCGTTCGCCTCTTCCAGCGGACGTGGGGATGGCGATGGGCGTGAGAGAAGAGACAGAGAAGGAGGAGGGCGAGGAGGGGGTGGTGGCGATGGCTATGGGAGTGACAGCAGAAGCAGAGGAAGAGGAGGGAGAGGAGGGGGAGTTGGTGATGGCGATGCGCGAGACAGCAGAGACAGAGGAGGGGCGGGCAGAGGCGGGGGTGGTCGCCGGCCGATGTCGCACACAGAGAGGGAGGACGTGCGCGCGGCGGCGATCGGCCGCCTGGGGGACGTCCCTCGTCGGGCGGTGCTGCCGTTGGCGAGCCAGGTGCAGTGGCGGTATCCTCCGCGCGCCGAGGCGCAGTCTGGGGCGGCGCGGCCGGTGGGTGGGGAAGAGGAGGAGGTTGGTGGCGGAGGGGAGGGCGCGGGGCGTGGCTGGCAGCAGCAAAGGGAGTGGCAGCAGCTGCAGCGGCAGGTGGGGGAGGAGGAAGATGAGGGGGAGGATGGGATGTGGGGCGGCGACGACGGCATCGACGAGGGCGAGTGGGAGGAGGGGAAGGTCGACGACGGGAAGGGCGACCTGCTGCTGGCTGGGATTGAGGACGAGGAGGAGGCGGTGCTGCTGGGGCTGCTATGACGTCGACGTAATGAACAGCCAGTGTGGACGGCGGCCCGCACCTGTAACTCACTCTCACTCTCTGTAATGGGGCTGTCCCTCTCAAGCTCGTTGATACAGGCGCGTGGGCATGAAAAAGATTGCTGGAGCCAATGGCGGCGGCGGGATGAGAGTAGAATACAGGCTCACCACCAACCTATACCTTAAGGCCGCGGCACAACGCGGGGCACAACTCGGGGCCCAAGGAACTCAAGTTTTTTTTCATGTGCCAGCTGCCGCGTGAAGAGGGGGGTCAGTGCATGGATGTTTCTCACAAACGTGGCTGGCTGTCGGGAGGGCTGACAGGTGGTAGACGGGCAAAGGAGGATCTACGGCGAGGTGTGCTGATATGGTCAAACGGGATTACTACCACACACAAACGCACAAATAATATGCGAAGGATCACTCGATTTATTACATCGCTTGGTGTGTCGCCTGATTGACTTGGGTGTTAGCTGGGAGCTGGGCTTGAAGAGAGAAAGAAGATAGAGATAGATAGAGAGAGAGGAGAGAGAGAGAGAATTGATTGACCTGAAGAGTGTGACCTGTGTAGTGTGGGTGCAACATCGACCTGTTCCAATCGACTCCAAACCAAGGCTACGACTGGGATGCAACCCCTAGAGACCATGCACGTTCTTAAAACCGGGGTCGGAGGCCTCCCAGGGGGTGTGCTGGGGTGTGGAGAAATTGGCGGCGCCGGCCGAGCTGACGCTCCGTATCGTCACGTGTCGCTGCGCCATCGCACCCCCCCCCCTGCCATGCGTCTCCTCTGAGTGTTCGTCTCAGATGTGAGCGCGTCGCTGCGTGGCTGAACATGAACGTCGCGTGGCTGTCGGCGATTGTGTGGCTGTGGCGTGGCAGCTGTCGAATGATGAATTTATTGCAGCACGGCCCTTGAACACTACTTTCGTCCACTCGAAAAACGCGAAATCGCAATTTGTGAAAAACATCAGCATCAAAGCGAAACGCACTGGACGCGCAGTAACGGGACTGTAAACGCAGCGGACGGTTGTGGCTGCTGTGCTGGCCGGACCAAGATGCCCTGTCCCTGAGCAAGTTTCCGCATGCCCCAGGGGTGCCGCAACCCCGATCGCACGTTTAATGACCTCGCGCATGATGTGATGGACGACCTGGCATCGACGGAGGCTGCGCCGCATAGAGCATGGACCACCCATGGTGCATGGGGCGTCGCATGCAGGCGTCATCGGCATCTGCGGCCTTGCTGCCACGCCTGTCTGCAGCCCCAGTCGCGTGGTCCCGGCCGTATGCCCCCTTGTTCACCTGAGGAGCTCTTCGTGTGGTAGAACACGACTGCACAAAAAAACGAAAAAGCAAAAACGAAAAACGAGTTTTCACACCCGAGTAGGGTTCAAGGGCCGTGCTGCAATAGTGGCAAAGGGGGTATTTCGAAAAATGCAGTACGGGTAATCCTTCGTAAACACACAGACACATACAGGCAACATAAAGGGGATGCGTTTTCCCCGTTCAGACCTTCCTCAGAAGGGTTACGGTGGAGCGAGAGAAGCTGACGGACGCTAATGTGGACCCCCCCCTGTCAGCGCTGCGTCAGCATGCGACCAGCGCCGTCCGTCCCGCGTGCGCGTGCCAGCAGATCCTATATATGCATAGCGTAGCCTGTGTCTTGCAGGTGACCGTGCAGTGTTGTTGGGGGTGATTAGTGAGCGAGGGGATGTGTGAACTCCATCTCTGTCCTCCGCCGTCCCGCGCCGGCACCGCATTGCGTCATCGCATGTCATTTGCGATGCACCAGGGGGTGGGGGGTACTGGAGATGGGGCAGGGCCACGCGCGTGTTGGCCTCTGCCCTGCGGCCGCGGCGTTGCTCCGGGGCTGGGCGCTCCCACTCCGGCGCCCAACACCCACACAAACATTCCGTTGGGAGCTTCTCCCCATAAGGACAGCGGGGAGCAGTGGGACTCCCCCAGCACTGTCCATGCGTGCATGCATGGACGCGTGGGCGTGGGTGAATGTGGGAGATGAGGGAGGGGGGGTCTCCCATGGGGAGCATGGGGGGCCTGGTGGGAGATGTAGGGGTGCTGGGGCTGTAGGGGGGAGGCGGTGTGTGAAGGGTGTGTGTGTGTGCTAGTGTGTGTGCTAGTGTGTGTGTGTGTGTGTGTCAGGGGGTGTATGTGTGTGTGTCAGGGTGTGTGTGTGTGTGTGATGTGTGTGTCAGGGTGTGTGTGTGTGTATGTGTGTGTGTGGTGTGTGTGTCAGGGTGTGTGTGTGGGGGGGGGGGGGCGTTGGTGGGCGTGTGCTGTGTGTGTTTTGGGGGGGGGGGCAATCGACACACCACTGAACGGGCCGCGACGCAGGGGCCTTACAATGGCAGAATTTTATGGCAGAACGCTAGTGCGCTGGTGCAACAGATGGCCCGGGCGGACGTGGTGGGCCTGTGGCGATGGCTTGCAAGGCGGCGATGACGTGCGCGTGGGTGGCGTAGCATGGACATTACACAGAGGGATACTGATCTAAACTCTGGTGCATTCGTTCTTGAATGGTGATTCACACAACACGAGGACAAGGTGAGGAACAAGTGGCGATGGCTGCCTCGAAACTGGAAGGACATCAAGACGGTGGCTACCTAGAAAAAAACTACTGATAGAGTACAAGGCATGACTCCAACAGGTTCCGACAAGCATGTCTTGTGACGTTGTCGGTTGTGGTGTGGTGGGCAGCCTACAGATCCGAGGGTGGGGTTAAACCTAGGTTTATCCGTGGTTTACATGGGTTTAACCTCGTGACAGGTTAAACCCAGGTGTAACCTTGAACAACCTGGGTTTAACCTGGGAGGTTTAAACCTGGTTTAACCTTCCAAGGTTCAACCCTGGTTAATATGAGGTTAAACTTGGGTTAAACTTCGTTGCAGGTTTAACAAGGGTTAAACCAGCGCAAATCACGGGTTTAATCTGGAAGGGAGATAAACCTCTGTTCAACCTTAGGGGGCTAAAACTTGGTTAAACCAGGATGTACCTCGGTTAAACTCTGCTCCAGGTTAAACCTTGGAATTGCTCTGGTTTAATCCGGGGTTAAATCTGTAGGTAGTTCAACCGATGGTTGACGTGACGGGGTTTAAACGTTGGTTCCACCTTGTTTTAACTGTGCTGCAGGCACGCTGCAGGTTCAACCTGGTTCCTGGTTGGTGGTTGACCTGGTTTTAACCTGTTGATTTTCATCCTCATAAAGGCAATATAATCTGATGACACGACATGACACGCTCTAAGCGCAAGCACAGCAAGGCCGCCGGCGCGCTAGTCGCCCGCGCGGCCACCGCCACAGAATCACCGGTGAGCAGCGGCTCCTCCGACTCAGACCTTCGGCCCCGCAACCGCGCGTGCGTCGATGAGACACAGATCACGCTTCTGGCGCTCCCTGGGGCGCTGGGGGCGGCCACATACGCGGAGGCGGTGCAACACCTGCATGGAGGCGCCAGCAACTACATTTCGGCCTCGGCCGACACCACAGACGCCATCCGCGCCCTCAGCGCCGCGGTGGACGACCTCAGAGGCCTGGTAGGCGGGATGATGGACAGGGAGGCGAGCGCGTGTGCTCAGCCACAGAATGCGCCGACGCATGTGGGCGCTACACAGATTGCCGACGCCGGCCACAGCAGCTGCCCCCTCGCGGGGGTGCTCGCTGTGGTGCAGGTGCAGGCGCAACAGATTGCGTCCCTCGTGGACCTGGTTCGCCTCCTCCTGATGAGCCGCGTCCCCGGGGCGCCCATGCACACGCCGCATGCAGTGCCGCATGCGGCCCACAGTGCGCCCCGCGCGGCGCCTGCTGCCAAGGCTGCTCAGCCTGCCCGGCCTGCTGCTGCTGCCGCCCCTGTGGCGTCGGCGGCGGGCGCGCCGGCGGCGGAGCGGCCTGCTGCGGCGGGCGCCGCGCGAGCCGCATCTGCGCGCGGCCCCTGCCGTCGGGGGGGGCTGCCCGCGCGTGTGGGCGACGCGTCGCTGCGCCTCAGTTTCGTGGCGTCGATCTCTGTGGAGGACGCCATCGTGTTCGTCACGGGCGGCGACGGATGCGGCCATGCTAATGACGTGTTCAGCGGCTGCTTCGCCGACGACGCGGAGGAAGCACGGCGGCGCGCCGCGGACGCCGCGGCCGGCGTGAGCATGCCTGTCCGTTTGGCCACGAACATCGTGCGCTTTATGCACGACAACACTGGCAACTGGGATGGGCCGGCTGGTGGCGGCGTCGTGTCCGCGTCGTTCATCAACGCCAAGCCTGCCGTCGGGGGCATCGGTGTGGAGCCGCGCGGGGGCGGCGTGCTGCGTGTGCTCTTCACCGTGGCGTCTGGTGCCGTGGCAGACACTGTCGTGCGCTGGCGCTGGAAGCTGCGCCAGACGCAGGTTGCGGTCTTCGACGTGCTCAGTGACCGCGAGGAGGCGCGGCACCGGGCGCTGTGGCCCGCTTTCCTCGCCGCCAAGGCTGCGGGCAAGCGGGCGCAGTTCCACCGCGCGCGCCTCGTGGTTGACGGCGAGCGGGTGGCTGCACCTGTTTGCTAGTTGGCATCTCCTCTGGGGGTGTGTTGAAGGGGAGGTGGCGCCACACGCGCGCAGTGGCGGGTGCGGTGTGTTCGCTGAGTAGAGTGCTGCGGCGGGCGTGCTACCAGCCCCGCTTCCAGTGGTTTGGGGGAGGGCTTTCTGGTCCCTTCATGGGTTCATACCTTGGGCCCGCCCTCTGGCCATTTGAGGGGCTGGGTGTGCAGCCTGCACAGTGGTGCTGCTGCTTGCTTGGCGCCCGCCACCAAGTGTGGATGGCGTTACCGTGGGCTACTTGTAGCTTGACCTTTTGTGGGCCTTGAGCCTTGTTTTTTTAAGTCCCACTGGAGCTTTGGAACCGTACGTGTGACCGCCAGAAGTGGATTGTAAAACTCTCATCATCATCATCATGTTGAGTGGAAGTGTGAGCGCCAGCTGGTATGGATCCACATGTGGAGAGGCAAGGCCCACCTGCTCAGTCCAATCGGATTCCAATGGCCCAGCACTCTTGCTACCTGTCGGCACAAGTGCGTCACACGGGCCGTCGCGGAGAGGAACATCGACATCGCGATGGTTTCCAGAAACAGGTCGGCCCACATGCTATTGCGTGCACCGCAGCGCGCCACGTCGCATGCCTATCGCCTGGGGATGCATGTTCTCGGCTGAAGGCGGCGGCCGCGCCCTTCCCTGCATGCGCAGGGAGAACTGACTTTGCCGGCAGCTGTCAGCACGCTGGCCAAGCTCAGCCAGCAGGTATCCCTGGGCTGAGTGAGTGGGCAAGGGCAGAGAGACCAAATGTTGGGCAGCTGGCTGCTTGAGCGAGGGCAGTTCAGGGAGTTGCGCGTTGCATGCTGCGCGCGTGCATGGGGTCGCGGCGCATGGGGCACGCATGCACACATGCAGCAAGCCGGCTGATCGCCACCTCTGTGTGCATGCGTGCCCCCCCCCCCCCGGCCTGTCCGCTCCCAACTTCTCCGCGCGTGTGTCTCCCCCACTCGCCCCCACCGTCTGCGTGTGTGCGTGCGCCCCCCACTCGCCCCCACCTTCAGCGTGCGTGCGTGTCCCCCCACTCGCCCCCACCGTCTGCGTGTGTGCGTGCGCCCCCCACTCGCCCCCACCTTTTTTTTTTGCGTTCGCTTCCCCCCACTCGCCACCATCGTCTGCGTGTATGTGTCCCCCACTGCCCCCCACCTGCTGCGTGCGTGCGTGTGCCCACTCGTCCTCACATTCTGCGTGCGCGCGCGTGCCCCCAACTCGTCCTCACCTGCTGCGTGCGTGCGTGTGCCCCCCACTTGTCCTCACACACTGCGTGCGTGCGTGTGTGCTCGACTCGCCCCAACCTTCAGCGTGCGTGTGTGTGCCCCCCACTCGTCCTCACCTGCTGCGTGCGTGTGTGTGCCCCCACTCGTCCTCACATACTGCGTGCGTGCGTGTGCCCCCCACTTACCCCCACCTGCTGCATGCGTGTGTGCCCCCCCCCCTCGTCCTCACATGCTGCGTGCGTGCGCCCCCCACTTGCCCCCACCTGCTGCGTGCGTGCGTGTGCCCCCTGCTTGCCCCCACCTGCTGCGTGCGTGTGTGTGCCCCCCACTCGCCCCCACATGCTGTGTGCATACGTGTGTGTGCCCTCACTTGCACCCAACTTGTGCGTGCGCGTGTGTTCCCGATACCGCCTTCAACTGCACTCCCCCCCCCCCTAATTGCAGATGGCTTTCGAGACGTGTAAGCTCAAGGTGGCAGCTGCTGAAGAGGAAAACCGGGCTGCCAAGGGTGGTGTTCAAGGGTGGCGTCCACGTCGAGCTACCAAGGGTGGCTGTGCAGAAACCGCCCGCAAGGGATTTGCATTGCAAGACACCAATTGGTGGCAAGTACTGGCAGTATCTAGGGAGTTGGATAACCCAGAGTGGTGGTGTGGAAAAGGAGATCGGTGTGCGTTTCGGTTGCGCGCTGGGCGTGTTTGCGTCTTTTGATAAGATTTGGGCCAGCAAGAAGATGCAAGTGCAGTCTAAGATGCGGGTTTACAACACTTTCGTGCTGCCCCACTTTCTGTACGGCTGCGAAACATGGGCCCCTACTAAAACACAACTGACTCGATTGGAGGTTGCCCACTCTAACTGCCTTCGTCGCATTCTGGGTGTGCGCCTGGTCGACCGGCACAGATTAACTTATATTCGGCAGGCGTGCGACACTGAGCCAATTGAGAGCCTTGTGGCAAAGCGATCAATGCAGTGGCTAGGCCATGTGATGCGCATGCCGGCTTCTCGTCTTCCTCGTACGACTTTTGACTGCACAATGGATGTGGCTCGGCAGCAAGGCCGGCCTCCAGCCTCCTCCCGACACTATTTTCTTAAGCTACTGATTCAGCAGCTAGGCGAAACTAGTGGCACTCGTTCTGATTGGAAGACTTTTTCGGACACGGCGTTTGAGCGTGCTCAGGATAGGGTCGGGTGGAGAGCCGTGGTGTACGGTCCGGCTGCCCCTCAGGCGCCGGCCCCTCCACCACGGCGGTCAAGTAGATTGGCAAGCGCCACTTGACCCCCTATCCCCTAGAAGCAGTTAGGACCTATTTTGGAGGCGTCGCACAATAGCTCTCCTTTTTGCTCTGGGACTACACGTTGGCAGGCAGCCGGCTGGTGGCTACCGCCCCTCACAAGTAATTGTTAGGGCCAGAACTGGACTTGGGTCTAGGCGGTGGTACTAGGACTAGAGGTAGTCTTTGCTGGAAAGCCGATGTAACTGTAACTGTAACTGGCAGTGGCGTAGAGCAAGTAGAACAAAACTGTAAAACAACGTATTGCAAGCGAATCATGTGGCTGTGCCCACTCCACACTACTGCGCATCTTAGCTGCCTCTCAGCTGCCCCTAGAACCTGCAGATGCCAAAGAGAGGTCAAACCCGACTTCAACCTAAGTTTAATCTTTGGTTAAAAGCCATGACAGGTTAAACTCAGGTTAAACTAGATTGAAGGGTTTAACCTGTTTCAATTTAGGTTTATCTAGAGATAACCAGAACTGGTTAAAGCAATTCATAGGTTAAACCTGAGTTGATGTTGCTGTTGAGTTAAACCTGAGTTAAACCTAGGTTTAACCTTTCCATCTAGTTTAACCTGAGTTGAACCGGAGTGAACCGAACTTTAACCTGTCATGACTTTTAGACAAGGTTACACCTGGGTTTAACCTCTCTTCCGACGGGTTTAACCTCTCTTCAGATCTGTAGGGCAGACTGAGCTGGAGAGCGACAGAGTGGCTGGCCTGATCTCGCAGCCTGATGGACTAGTGCTGGCGCACAGCTGCTGCGGCTTGTCCCGCCAAGCGCTGCGCAGCACGGCCACCCGCGCTGGCGGGGCTGTCGGGCCCTGCTGGCGGGGCTGTCAGCCCCTGCTGACGCTTGCCAAGCTCGCGCGCCGTGCCGTGACGGTTGTCCAGCGGGGACACCCTGTGCGGGGAGAGGGCGCTGACACCATGCTGCTGCTGCTGCTGCTGCTGCTGCTGCGTCTTCACCGACGCTGCCGGCAGACCACCAGATCTTGCGGCAACCGCAGCCGCAGCTTTAGCAGCCCCGGAGAGCGGCGCGTGCGGCGTCCACGCACACGCAGACGCACACAGACGCATCACGCCCGTCGGCGTGCCGGCATCGGGAGAATTGGCGCAGCTAACGTGATGATGCGCCCCGCCGTCACCATTGCCGCTCGTCGCAGGGCTCGCACTCACGCGCAACGGTGTGCCAACGACCACCTGGCTACTGTTGCTTCCAGCGCCAAAGCCGGTGCCGCCACCGCGCACACACCCGTCCTCGCCCTCACACCCACCGGCCCCTTCGCAGCCGTTGCAGTCCATACCATCTTCGTGGTCATCACTGAAGCCCGAGTCACCGCGGTCGCAGTCCGTGTGGCCAATGATGCATGGCACGTCTCCCCCGCCAGCCGCTTGCGCGCCCTCAATGCCCCTCTCCTCTCCTGCGCAGCTGACGTGTGAGACCGACGCGCTGCGCTCGCCAATGACCACGTCGCCGCCACCACCGCGGTTGTCGAGCCCACCGCTGCGCAGTAGCCCCTCGCATTGCAAAGCGCCGGTGGGCTCGGCCGCGGCAAGAGGTGCGCGCGCCACAGCGGCAGCCCCGCTCTTCGCCACGCGCGCCACCTCCGCGTCGGCTGCAGCGATGGTGGGCTCGGCAGCCAGCGCCAATGCGGCGACTGTCCCTGCTGCGCCGTCGCTGTCGCCACCACCGTCCTCCGCTGCCGCCGCCATCATGAGCAGCGAGGCGTCACCAGCGGCAGCATCGGCATCGGCAGCAGCGTCGGCAGCCTCTGCAGCCTCCTCTCCCTCCTCACCCTCGCCATCATCCTTCATGGTGGCCTGCATCAATGCATCGCCGCTGCTGCCGATCTTGCGCCCCCCTCCACCCAACGCCCCAGCCGCCATGTCTACGAGCACGCGCGCCGCAAACGCAACCGAATCCTCGCCCACCGTGTCGTGCTCCTCCTGCCAGTCGAGCCCGAGGCGCGTGTGCATGCCCGACACCCACTCGCGCACTTCAGGCACGGGGAAGTAGTAGCGCGCGCGCGAGCCGTCGAGGAGGGACACTGTGACACAGCCGGGGTGCGTCTACGGGTGGTGGTGGAGGGAGTGCGTGCGAGCATGCATGTTTGAGGTGGTGGGAGGGACAGTAGTAGTGCACGTGCCTGATGTCTTGCCCCACCTACCTAGCATGCCTCCTAGGAATCACCCCCACTCATCACCCCCCGGCCCCACTCTCCCCCCAACCCCTACCTTGTCCGGCCCCACGACGCGCGCTCTGTAAAAGAAGCCCGGGATGTCCTGCCCAAACACGCCCCCAGGGATGTCGACGCCCTTGCCGACAATGTCAGACAGCTGCTCGCGCTGCGAGCGCCCGCGCCGCTTCTTCGGGCGGCCGCCCGCAGCCACCTTGCGGACACCGCCACGGCCGCCAACGCCACCGCCAACGCTGCCAACGCCACTGCCAGGGCTGCCGCTCCTTGCACCACTCTGCTGCGGTGGTGGCGTGACGCGCGGGGCGACGGTTGCGGTGGTCGGGGTTGACGTGTGTTGCGGCGCGGCTGCCGCCACCGCCACCGCTGCTGCGGCCGTCTCAGAGAGCGTGCGTGCACGCTTGCAGTGTGTCAGTGTGGGGGGCTTGCACGCTTGCTCCTCCCCATCATCCTCTGTTGATGGCGATGGCCGCTTGATGCCTGCCGCGAACGATTGCCCTGCACCCGCACCCTCCTCCTCACTCTTGCTCCCCTGCTGCTGCTGCTGCTCCTGCTGCTTCTGCCGCTGCCACAGCTGCACCAGCGACGGGCGGCCCGAGTGCACGTGCGGGGCTGCGGGGGAGGCCGCACGCCACGTACCACCACCCGCAGCCCCGTGTGACGGCGCGCCAGGAGCACGCGTGTGCGGAGCATTCGCCAGGGGGATTCCAACCCCAAGTGCCGGACTCGCCTGCCGGCGTGCCGCGACCGCTGCTACTGCCGCAGCCACGGCAGCGGCCACCACCGCAGCCGGTGGCGCGCCGCCGCCAGCGCCGTCCGCGCCGCGCAGGACACTCACCAAGGGGATACCGCAGCTGCCGGGGCTGCCGGGGCTGCCACCCCCGAGCGGCGGACTTTCCTGCAGTGCATCAACCGCAGCAGCAGCAGCAGCAGCCAGTGGCGCGCCGCTGCCAACGCCGTCCTCGCCGCACAGCCCACTCACCAGGGGGATATCGCTGCCGCTGCTACCGCTGCCGCCACCCCCGAACGGCGGCCTCGCCTGCCTTCGCGCAGCCACGACCGCCGCCGCCGCCGCTGCGCGCCGCCCGCTGCTGCTGGGCCGCGACGAGGAACCTGCCACGTCGGCTGCTTGATGCCCCTCCTCGTCCTCCTCCACTGCTGCTGCCTCTGCCGCCCTCTCCTCAGCCAAGGTCGCATCGCGCTTAGCGAGGCCCTCCACCTCATGCGCCTCCTCTCCCACGCCCAACGGCAGCACGGGCTCCTCCCCCAGCGCCCCCCCTGATCCCTCCCGCATCGGCAGCGGGGGCTGCTCCACCACCACGCCGTCCTCATACGCATACTCAAACCCAGGCTGCGTAGTCGAGGTACAAGGTAGGGGAGGGGAGGTAGTCAGGAGGGTTCGGCGGTTTAGGCAGCACGGCCGTCACCCGTGTGTGTGCACCCGTGTGCGCGCGGGCGCGGCTGGGTATTTCTCACACACATGCACACAAACGCACGCACACACATGCACACACATACACACACATATACGCACATACACACACCTGCTCGTCATCCGAGCCCGCTGCGGCCGCTGCGGCCGCCCACACGCGCAGCGAACCCATCGGGAAGAAGTAGCGCTGGCGCTCGCCCGCGATGCGCACGACCATGCAGCCCTTGTGTACGTCGTCGTGGCCGAGGATCGACCCGACGACGTGGCGCGGGCGCAGGCCGGCCTCGTAGAACTCGCTGCGTGCGCGCGGGTGGTAGAACTCGAGGCGTGCTCGTGTGTGTGATGATGTGTTGTGTGACATCCAAGGTAGCACATATGATGCACACATGATGCACATTGTGATCAGTGATAGGGCACACTGATCACCGGCAGCTTCTAGGCAGCTTCTAGGCAGCAGCCCTTGGGGGAGAAGGCCGCTCCAAGCCAAAAAGACGTCGTTCTCGGCGGTGTGTGTGTGCGTGCGCGTATGTGCGTGCATGCGCACGCACATGTGTGCAGGTGGCGGCAAGCGTGCCCCCCCCCCACGGCTGGCATGAGCGCCCAGTTCGCCTCCCTCCCCCCCTCCCTCGCCACGCGTGCACCTGCCCGGCATGAACACCCTGGCGCCTATGAGTTCATCGCCGTCCTTGGTGACCTTGGCCCGCCCCTTGGCACCCTTGCGCTTGCCCTTGGGCCCAGGGTGGGCGGGCAGGGGCGTTGCAGCCAGATCTGCCGCATGGGCCGTTGGAGGTAGCTGGGCGGCCGGCGTGTCATCTCTGGCTGCCATGGCTCTCCCCCTCACTGCAGCCTACGTCCACAGGCGCGATGGAAGGCAGGACTCTGTGCGCCTGCAACACACGGCACATGCAGCACAGACAGAGGGAGGGGGCGTGTCAGGTGTCACGAGCACGCAATGAACACACGCGAAGTGGGGCGCATGCGGCTCCGTGCTCAATCAGCGCACTGCGACGCCATGAAACCTCACCTGGCGTGCAGCTGGCGAGACGGGTGTTGTGGTGAGGCTGCGCAGCTCAAATGCGTGTACGTCTCTTGAGGAGGGCTCACACGGGCGGCGCGGTGCAGGTGACGACGTCGGGCGTGTCGGTGCAGATCGCCGGCGACTTGAAGGTCCGGGCTCGGAATGGCGAGGCAACACGAAATCTGTCCACATGCGGTTTGCCCCACACTGGACACTCTCCACGTGCCCCCACTGCTGAGCCTGGGCCCCATGGGCGGCAGGTATCGTACAGATCCGTGCGGAAGGTGGCACGGCGTTGGGGCGTGTGTGTGCGTGTGTGGAGGGGGGGGGGGGGCAGTCAGTGGGGGGATTAACGTGTGCGCGTTCAGTAGGTGCTTTGTTTGAGCCCCCAGGGGGGCTGCCTGGCCCCAGACCAGGTTGCTTGCAGATGTTTGGGCCTCCAGGCCGATAAACCACGCCCAAGGGGGGACCAGAGGGGGCCGACAGCTGGCGCCACCCACCGCCCACGCCAGCTGCAGCTCGCACAAGCACGAGCCCCCTCCTCTCCCCCCCTCCCCCCACCCCAGTGGAATGTTGCCCTATTGATGGGAACGGAGCATGGCAGAGGTCCTCCCACAGGGAACTGGGGCCTGGATTCACGGGGGAAGGTGAAGGAGGAGTCCAAGGTCTAAGCGCAACACCACCACTTTCAGCTGACGCGCATCGGACCATGTTGCGCACAAGACGCGTCGGGTTGCTTCGTCGCCCCGCATAGGGCAGACTCTGCACGCGCTGCTGTCATCACGCTTCCCCCACTTCGAACTCCGCCGCCGGTTGTGCTCGCACGCAGCGCAATAGAGTGGATAACGAGCACCAGCCGCGCGCAGACGGCATGGAAACGGGTACTTGACACGGATGGTGTCGCTGCTTGTCAGCCTCGGCTCCCCAGCAAGGCGCTGCATGCATGCATGAGCATCGCATGGGCTTCTGACAGATTGACCTCTAACCGACCTCCAACGCACACTCCACTTATTGCGGATCACTCACACCGCCAACCGGCCGGCAGGAGTTCGCACAAACTGCGCCTCTGGAGGGCAACACCCTGGGGCGAGCACACCCGCCAAAAGGTCAAGCTACAAAAGTAGCCCACGGTTGCGCCACCCACACTAGGTGGTGGGCGCCAAGCAGCAGCAGGTGGTATGCCACTGCCGAAGCTTGTGCCCCAACCTGCTCACTCTCCTTTGCTGTGCCGCGCGCGTCCTCATTGCCACGCTGTCGCCGTCCACGCGCCCTGTCCACCTCCATGCGCCCTGACCACCTCCATTTGATGTGCAGCAGCTCCCTCGAGGGAGAGCTCTGCCACTCTGCACCATCTGCTACTGCCTGGAGCCGTGGATAGGCCTTGGGAGGCCATGTGGGAGGTCGTTGAAAGCATAACACAACGCGAGCGCCTAAAACCTGAGTAAGAAACGCAACAAATGAGAGAAATTGTACGCAGCTTCCCGCAGCTTCCAAATATAACTCCCCACTATATCCCCACTGCGTCCGACACGCCCCCCCCTGCCCCCCTTTTCCATATTTTTCCCTTGATAGACTTGTTTCGTTTTTCTTATCCAAGCAAATTTGTAAACGTCACAGCTTCCTCGTGACTCCAATGCTCGTTTTTAGATGTGTCACCACAGGCCGCACGTGAGCCTTGTGCTAGTACCCGCCGCCACCATACCCAAAAGCTAGGGTTGCGGGCTCAAGTTTAGGATGTGGATATGGAGCCCCGGTTTTGAAGTCACTTTTGACGTTGTTCAAACCTTTCAACAAGCCTTTCGATATTATTTTTTAGAAACGACCCTGCCGGCACTTTCTTGGAGTTTGTGAGTACGTTCGAAATTAAGCAGGATTTGTGAACTTGGAAACCTGGAGGCCGAGATATGAGTGCCTAAAGTTGGAGGGGGGCCAGGGGGCGGCAAACTCAATAGGGGGGGCAAGAACTATCTTTCCAGTGGGCTGATTTTGACAAGAAGACCACCACTGGAACCACGTAGACGAGAGGAGCATGAATCCACTCAGAGGAATCCTGGGGTAATCGGGTGGGACCTCGTTTCAACCCACCCTCCACCCCAACCTCATTCCCCGTGCCCCCTACGGTGCGGGATTTAAGCAACCTTTGTGGATTGAGATGGGACCGATGCCATCTGAATCAGCTTGGAGAGCACAGCACAATTTCCCGAGAGAATTCGCTCATTGTTGAAAACTACGTAAATTCCCTGGCACACAATCATTTTCGGGAAAACTACTCAAATTCCGTTGACCACGTTTTTTGTTATGGCTGATCAGATTGTTATCAGATTAAATCAGATTCGTTCTCGTAAATTTTCCGAATACACTACACAAATCTCCTCGCACGCGGTAAAATACCTTGCGTGCACAGCCCTTGCATACAGTTACAGTTACACTTACATCGGCTTTCCAGCAAACACTACCTGTAGTCCTAGTACCACCACCTAGACCCAAGTCCAGTTCTGGCCCTTATAATTACTTACTTACTTACTTACTAGAATTACTTACTTACTTACAAGCCCTTGCATGGTGCCACCAAACCCCTCCCTGGAGGGGCTCTGGTAGGGGGTGCACTCTCTGCAGAGTCGCGCAGACTGACCACCATGTCCAGAATATAGGGACGTCCGCGACGGCTGCAGCACCATGCAACCTGATGGATGTTGCGCTGGACAGGTTTGCTGGCCAGGGGGCGAGCATCGATCACTCCGGCTTTGACTTGCCGCCACTGCGTGCGCGTGCGCTCAGCCTGATGGCGGCGTTGGCCACAAATGGCATGGCTACGCGTGGTGCCAGAAAGGCCAGAAGGTCGACCTCGCTCGTGAATGTGCTCCAAGCCTGGCGCGAGCACAACGTCGTGGCGCCCGCCTGGCCCGAATGCGCGCACATCATCACAAGCTGGGGCGGCACGATGAGGACTGCTGACAGGGCCGCGCGCACCCACCACACGCGCACGTGCAGAGGCTCCCCAAAGTCGAACATACCCCAAAAGGGAATGTCCATGCCGGTCTGCAACAGGGTGATCACGCCCGGCGGGATAGTCCCAAACGCCTGGGTGCACGCCACAGCGAACGCCAAGTTGGCGAGTCGGCGCATCAGCGAAGAGTCGGCATGGCTCAGCCAACGCGGTAGCCGCGCCAGCAGCGCGGGGCGCGCGCGCATGATCAGGATCACGATGAATGGCAGCGTGTACATAAAGCACGACGTGGCTCCTCCAAGGAACCCTGCGTATGGCAGAAAGGGGGGGAAGGGGGGGGCATTGTGGGCGGGTGTGAGTGCCTGCAGCGTGTATGTGTGCGTGTATGTGCGTGTGTGAGCGCAACAACTATGCCATTGGTGTGGAGGTACTGCACGCGAGGGGACGTCATGCGGCCTGCATACATGCACACGCCGTGTGCGCACTTTGCACTCCCAACAGCTTCCTTGCCTCCAACACGCAACCACACGGAGGGGGGGGGGGCACGCACCGCCTCCGGGCCCGTCCACGAAAAGGCTGCGCACAACAGATATCATCGCGAAGAGCACGTTGACCCAGCACCAGAGTGTCGTTGGGCCCGCCGCGCGAGTTGGCTGCTGCGCGCGCCGCCGCACCAGCGTTAATGCCGGATGGCTTCGCCACGCTCGCGCTGCCTCCGCCCTCCGCCCGAACAGCACCGCCAGCAGCGGGCGGGGCGCCCGGCCGAGGGGCCGGCATGCGCAGTGGCGGAGGGGCGTCCACGGCATCCATCTGCGCCACGGCCGCGTCAAGCAGCGCGAGGGTGCCCGGCAGCTGTGCCTGCTGCGCCCACTGCGTGCCAATGTGTGTGTGGTGGGTGGGAGGGCGGGTGTGTCCATGGGGGCGGGGATTGGCAGGCCTGCCACACCCACTGCTGCGTGTGCCTGAGTGTGGTGGGAGAAAAGGTGAGTGGGCGGTGCAGAGGCTGGCCTGACTTGCGCACGCACTGCATGTGCGTGTGCATGCGTATGTCCGGGGGGGGGGACTGGGGTTACGTGCACTTACTGGCACACCTGCGTAAGGTGCTGCGCTGAGACGCGCGCATGTCGCAGCTCTCCCGCCGGGCGCAGCGCCAGTAACAACAGGCCCAGGTCGCGCGCGATGTGCGACGTGGTGCGCAAGTCGAGGCCGAGCCGCGACAGCTCGGCTACCGCCGGCCGCGCGACGCACGGCAGCAGCGGCACGGGCACTGCGGCCAGCATGGTGGGGCCATCAACAAGCTGAGCGATGAGCATGCCCCCATACTCACGCGCCGTGCCCGCGAGCACGCCACCGAGGTGTATGTCGATGTCCATCAAGCCGGGTGGGTTGCCACGCGTGTGCGCGACCATCTGCAGATCGCAAACGCGTGCCCGCAGCAGCGAGGCAAGTGGCGCACTAGCACCCCCTGCAGGCGCAAAGCTAATGACCAGCTCCGGGTCATGGCCGAGCGCGCGCGCGAGAAGGGGCGTCGCGAACTGCATGGACACACGGCTGCGGCCGCCGTCGTGCGAAGGCAGCGCCAGCAGTGGCGTCGTGGCAACCAGCAACTGCACGCTTTCCATGGCAGGTGGAGCCACAGGCGTGTGCGCCTGTCCGGTCCCCACGTGCAGCTGCTTTGGCGCTGACCCGTCGTCGGAGCCGAGCTGACACATGTCGGAAGTGCTGTCGAGGATGCAGCCTGGTGCGCGCATACCCTGCATGCTCACGCGGGGGCCCGTGAGGGGAGGGAAGGGGATCAGCGCCAGTCACAGCAGCGGTGTTGAAGTGCACGCACGTGTGCATGCACGCGCGCACGCACACACACCTCGGGTGCCGGGTGCACCTCCTGCAACATCTCCTCCAACAGCACTTCCTCCACCAGTGCGCGCATCTCCTGCTCACTCACGCCCCCCCCCGCGCCTGACACGTGCTGTGGAGTGGTGTGGCAAGGAGACATTTTATGAGTGGGGCGCACGTGCATAATACTCGAAATAAACGTGTGTGTTCAATATAGCAGATTGCGTTTTCGTGCATGTCAGATGTGCACCCACGCAGCGCTTGCGTGCCACCGAGGCGTGTCCACGCATCGTGCAACAGCCGGGGCCCGCCAAGCCACACTCACCCAAATCCCGCCGACCACGACGCAACCAGCGGCCAAGTAAAATTGCGCCAGGCGCACTTCCATCGGCTGGCCGCGCATTCGAGACAGCACCTCGGAGGCCCTGCGCTCCAACCGCGCCTGCAGCACAGCAAGGCCCTCTGGCGTGGACAGCCGTGAGTGCTCTGACAAGTGCAGGGTTGGGAACTTGGTGAAGAGCTGGACCTTCGACGCGTTGCCAGCCGTGAGGGAGCGGCTCGACACCACTGATGGCGCCCTGCACTGCGCTGCTGGCTGCGGGCGCCGCATAGCCGGTGTTGGCCTTGGTGGCAGCAATGGCGAGGGCAGGAGTCGAAGCTGAGGCTGGTGCATGCGGCGCAGCCGATGCAGCAGGCGTGGCGAGCAGTCGTGTGACATCCTGTGGCACATGCGTGTAGTACGCACATGCGCACATCAGTGTGTGTGCGTCGCCGAGCAGCGCGCGACCGCAGTGTGGATGGCCGCCAGCGTGGACGCGTGCAGCAGCGGACACACGACGATTACCACGAGACTCAGCTCTTCGCGGCGCGCCAGCAGCGCCAACTGGATCATGGATCGAGGGAGCAGCACGGCCCAGTTCACGACGAGCGTGGTGGTGAGATCATAAGGCTCCATGATCGCAGCGAGCGCCCCGTAGCAGGCTGGGAGTATCATGGCGTTATGGGGGCTCGACCAGCTGACGTTGCCGTTGAACGCGGTGAGGGTGAGAACACGCATGTTGCGGGCAATGTGCAGGAAAGCGAACACGTGGTCGACAAACAGCCAGCGCAGCGCAGCCGCCAGCTTGTTACTGCTGCTGGTGTTGTTGCTGCTGCGGCGGCGGGGGAAGAGCGCCACGAGCCAGTGGATGAGGTAGATGCTTGTGTACACGATCTGCACCACCGCCTGCAGGTCGCATCCTGCGGGCAGCATTGGCAGCAGCAGGGGGGGGGCGTTGAGGTAGAAGTCTACAGGCCACGCAGGCGCACACATCCTAGGATGGGGCATCGACCAACACACGCCCGCGCCTGAGCCGTAGTGGGTGGTGGCTAGGCCCGTGCGCGTTTGTCGCCAGGCGAGGCGGGCGACGGCGCACACGGCGCATGCCATCCAAGAATGCACACTTCACTCACTCACTCACTTTCACTTGCCAAGTTGGATCATCAATCATCAATCACCAATCGATATCTGTCTTGGCAATCTGGATGTCTGTCTTGCAATGGAAAACTTCACGCATGGGGTTTGCCCCCCCCCCCCCCGGATTCTTCTGGCTTTGAAGCCAGACTCCGGGGGGGAGGGGCAAACCCATGGCGACTGCAGGAACATCAGCATTGAAAGATGCGTCCTTCCTTCCTTACCGTCCGCCCCTTGCCCCCCCCACCACCAACCCCACCCCACCCCTCGCGACCGCATATTCAGTGCGGTTGGTGCGCACGAATGATGCATCACGGCTCGGCTCCGGCTCCATGCAGGAGCTGCGTGGTGCAGCCCATGCAAACAACAACTCGAGCACCCACTCACCCCTGTACAGCCCCGCCAGTTTGATGAAGAACACGAAGCAGTTGATGGACACCCACAACGAGGATATTGATTGGATTTCATTGGATTGGGGGCCATGCGACGAAGTCGGCTTCCGGGCTACTGCCGGGTGCGAGGTGCTGAAGGCCTGTGTCGGCATCCGTCCTCCTGCCCGGGCTCGGGACCCGAGAAATTTTCTTGGTTGGCCAATTGTGGTGTGGACCGTCGTACACAGTCGTACACACACACACACACACACACGTATGCATGCTGCCACGGCCAGCGTGCATAGGAGGCGGCACTGCTACCAACAAGCAGTGCGCCATGAGCTTGCTCCGCCCCTGTGTTACGCCTTTGATGACGACGGAACAGCTACCTCCTGTTAGCCTGTGATTGGTTGTAGGAAACTGTCTGGCATTGAGGACCTGGCGGGGTGGTGCTCATCACTCCACGCCACCCCCCAACCAAAATCCCAACGTCTGACCCGCGCCATGGAATGCGGTCATAACGCCCGAGACGGTCCGGGGTGCGCCTCAGGCGGTGGTGGGCGCCTGAGGCGGTCGGGGTGGCACATGAGGCGGTTTTGATAACGCCTGAGGCGACGCCTGAGGCGATCAGGGGTGCGCCACAGGCGGCGCCTCAGGCGGTCGGAGCGCCTGAGGCGCCACCTGATCCGCGCCATGGAATGGGACGCCTCAGGCGCCGCCTCAGGTGTTGTGAATGTGGCAGGGCCCCTCCCCACCGTGGAAGCCGGCCAGCCGCACACACGTCGCGGCCGCACGCGATCGCACAACGCACAATTCCGCCGTGCCACCATCTGCCACGCACAAGCGAGCTACGCGGTCGCGCACATGCGAGCGTCGCGGCCGCACACACGAAGATCCCCCTCCCCCCCCACACACAACTCGCCGGGCGCCTCTTCCGCCCCACACACAGGCACGACACGACACGATTTGGAATGCAAGCACCCTTAAACGTGTTGGCGCGGTTGTGTTTGATCAAGCGCGCGTGTGTGGTCTCCCCCACCGTGGAAGCCGGTGGGGCTTTTAGCCGCACACCCGAGGAGGGTTGGGAAAGGGAAGGTGAAGGAAAGAGAGAGAGAAGGGGCGAAGGGGTGCCCCAAAAGAGAAAGAATTGTGCCCCCAAAAGAGAAATGCAAAAAGGCTTCCAAGAATCGAGTGCACTTTCATGGGATGGCAGTGTGATGTGCCCCCCCCCTCCCCCTGCATGCCACACCCAAAAACGGCCACTCCAGAGCACGCTCAAACTCTGCGTCCTCAATGTTGAACTTGGTCGGCGGGAAGCTCATCTGAGTCACGTCTGCAAGGCTAAAGCTGCACACCTTGGACCTCGCCACACCCAGCAGGTCGCCCATGTCACAATACTGGCCAGCGCCACCCGCAGAGCGCCCATGACCGCTTTGTCCTTGTGACCCAGGGTGGCCAGCGCCCACGATGTATTGGCCAGGGCTTGCCCAGTGAAGACAGACAGCTTGGGCTTGGCCCTTCACGAAAAGCAGAAAAATATGGTTGGGATGTTCGCAGGTGGGCACGGAGGGCGATGAAGGAGGGTTCAGCTGTGCCCGGCGGTAGTGACATGAAGGTCGTGTAATTATGGCCCAGACTTGCCAGGGCGTATGCCGCGTTGGCCAGACTGGGCGCCAAAGCTGGAAAATTGAGCTTTGCCTCGCTGATGAGCGCATCCAAAAACGCAGGCGCCTCGAACCCCAGCTTTGACACCGCCTACAGCGTGTTGGTGACGGCCTGTGCGTGCATTGTGGGCAGCCGCTCCAGTAGCAGAGCCACGCCAGCGGCGTTGGAGCCCAGGTTGCGTGCGTCCAGGTCGGCAGCTGCGCCGCACTCGCATGCACTACTGTGGCACACACACTGACAGCACACGCCTACACACACCCTCGCACGGGCGCGCGCCACCGCAGCTGGCGCAACGAGGCGAGGAGAAGCGCAAGGCAGGGTGCATGCGTATGTCGCAGTGAAAACAAGCCGTTCCCGCCCGTTCTCGAGATGTTGACGCGCGTTTTCTTGCCAACACCCACATGGCAACGCTATACTGCTTGCCAGGGCCAGTCCTGCGGCACTCTTGTCACACGCAGCGCTGGCGTAGGCGGCGACACGTGACCCCTGGTATTACACTCACTGCTTATTACACCCCCCCCGCAAATCCTTTCAACTAGGACAATTTTTTTGGATCAACAATGCAAAAAATGCCACCCTCACACGGCTGGTGTGCTCCGGTGACGTCCTTGTCCTCCTAGCTTCCACTGCAGTGGTGTCATTAAGGGGAACAAGAATTTCGTGTTTGCCCCCGAAACATGTGTGGGAACATGCCGAATTGCCCGGGCAAGGAGGCAAAAAATTTTCGCGGAAAGTGTGGAAATCGTCAAATTTCACACTTTTCGAAGCGAAATTCCCCGCGATTCGCCCCCGCAATTTCCCGCCAAATCGCGTGCATCTCTTTGTTCGGGATGGTGCTTGCAATCATCACCGAGCTGTTCTTCTCGACGTCGATGTCTATCGCCTTGGCTTTCTCGTACAGCAGCTCCTTGTACCTTGTACTTGACGTACTTGTCTGCGAGCATGTGGTTACACGTGAAGCAGCGGATTGGAGGGGCTGCCCACCCTCACAGCACGCGCGCCAGCTCCTGGAACTCGTTCTTGAGCTTGAGCAGCGCGTCGACGCGCTTCTGTGACGCATCCAGCTTTTTGGCCATGCCGTCGAGCACAGACGGCGCGGAGAAGAGGCCCATGAACTCGGCGTCGCCCTTGGCAAAGAGCTCGACCTGCGAAGGAGGGTCAGGCCCGGGTTGGGACACACGTTTGGGGAAGAACTAGGCCATAATTAACTTGGTGTCGCCCTTGGCAAAGAGCTGGACCTGCGGAGGAGGAGCAAAAGGAGCAAACCCGGGTCGGCGAACACACGTTTGTATCGGCACACATTTGGAGAAGAACTGGCCCATGATTAACAACTCGGTGTCGCCCTTGGAAAAGAGCTCGACCTGCGGCAGGGCAGGTGGTTTTGCACAAACCCGTTTGGGTGAAGCACATTTGCAGAAGAACGGCCCTACTAACAGCCCCATGGGCTCGGCATTGCCTTTGGAAAGAGCTCGACCTACACAGAGGGGGTCAGGCCCAAATTGGAACAAACGTTTGGATAGGCACACGTTTGGGTAAGCAGCACTTTTGCAGAAGAACGGCCCCGTGAACGGTCCCTTGGGCTCGGCGTCGCCCTTGGAAAATAGCTCCACCTACAGAGGGGGTCAGGCCCGGGTTGGAACACACGTTTGGACAGGCACTCGTTTGGGTAAGCAGCACGTTTGCAGAAGAACGGCCGCGAGAACGGTCCCTTGGGCTCGGGTCGCCCTTGGAAAGAGCTCGACCTACGGAGTGCGGTTGGGCGAGGTGGAGCTGGCCGACCTCAACCCCAACCCGGAGATGAAGAGATTGGGCGCCTGATGGGGTCCTGACCCTACTGTCACCCTACTTGAGCCTGCTTCTGATACACACTGATCAGTAGCCTCTGCTGCCGCTACGGTGGAGGTCTAGGGGACACGATCCCGCGGGCCTGTGAACCCCGGCCGTGCCTCCACGGGGGGGAGTCAGATCTGGGGGCCGAGTGCCCTGTCTAGGTCCAGCCCCGACCCACTAGCCCCTCACCATCAGTAGCCAGCCACCCGTCTGTAGCGCTCGGGCGTTGTACGCCGAGCAAGGTTGAATACGCTGCCCGTAGGTGCGTCACACACGACTGTAAAATCCATCATCACTTAAGCCAGGGAACAGGGTTCTATCTATGCACACACCTGCACGTCCAATGCGAGCGAGTCTCCCCGCTCGATGAACGTAGTGATAAGAGATAGGGATTATCTTGTGTGCCATCCATACCGCCATAGCAGGGAGCTAGCTAGCAGCCGGAGTCGTCGTATACTGTCTCATGTTGCCATTGTTGCCATCGTCGCCCATGCACAGCCATGCTACAAACCCCCTCTACGCAGCGGGTGCAAGAACACCGACCTCAGCATGGCCAGGCAGCCTTGCTCCCATCTCAAGGAAAGTTGCAAGCAACGTAGCTCAAAAGGCATGCCATAAACTCTTTGGAGGCCCCAAACCCTTGAACGCACCTGCACGTCCATCGCGAGGGAGTCTCGCAGCGGGTGCAGGACTTGAGCATGGTCAGCCAGCCTTGCTCCCATCCCAATGAACGTTGAAAGCAAGGAATCCCAAAAGGCATGCCAGAAACCCTTTGGAGGCCCCAGACCCTTGAACGCACCTGCACGTCCATCGCGAGAGAGTCTCGCAGGGGGTGCAGGAACGGCGACTTGAGCATGGTCAGCCAGCCTTGCTCCCATCTCAAGGAACGTTGCAAGCAAGGAAGCCCCAAAGGCATGCCATAACACCTTTGGAGGCCCCAGACTCTTGAACGCACGTCCATCGCGAGAGAGTCTTGCAGCGGGTGCAGGACTTGAGCATGGTCAGCCAGCCTTGCTCCCATCCCAATGAACGTTGAAAGCAAGGAATCTCAAAAGGCATGCCACACCCCCTTTGGAGGCCCCAAATCTTTTGGAGACCCCAGACCCTTTTAAAAACGCACCTGCACGTCCATCGCGAGCAAGTCTCGCAGGGGGTGCAGGAACGGCGACTTGAGCATGGTCAGCCAGCCTCGCTCCCATCCCAAGGATGTGAATGTTGAAAGCAAGGAAGCTCAACAGGCATGCCATAAACCCTGTGGAGGCTTTAGGGTTTAAAACCCTTAAACCCCCAAGCCATCAACCCCAACCCTAAACCCTAACCCTAGACCATCAACCCCAACCCCAACCCTAAACCCTAAAACCCTTAAGCCCCGAGCCCTTAAACGCACCTGCACGTCCATCGCGAGCGAGTCTCGCAGCGGGTGCAGAAACGCCGACTTGAGCGTCGTCGGCGCCGTCTGCTGTGCAACGCTTGCCCGGATCTTGTTGAACAGTGACTCAGCGCGCAGCACGACCTGGTTAGTGGCACGTGGTGATGGTGCGTGTGTGTGTTTTGTGTGCACGTGTGCATGCACGTGTGTGTGCACGTGGGGGTGAGTGCTTGCGCGTGTGTGTGTGTGTGTGTGCACGTGTGTGGATTTGGATCTTGTTGAACAGCGACTCAGCACGCAGCACAACCTGGTTGGTGGCACGCGGTGGTGGTGTGTGTGGTCGATTTTACAGTCTGTGTGTGTGTGTGTGTGTTTTACAGTCTGTGGGTGTGTGTGTTTTGTGTGCACGTGTGCACGTGTGTGTGTACGTGGTGGTAAGTGTTTGCGCATGTGTGTGTGTGTGCGTGGGTGTGGATCT
Source organism: Chlamydomonas sp. UWO 241 (assembly GCA_016618255.1). Classification (NCBI taxonomy): domain Eukaryota; kingdom Viridiplantae; phylum Chlorophyta; class Chlorophyceae; order Chlamydomonadales; family Chlamydomonadaceae; genus Chlamydomonas; species Chlamydomonas priscui. The sequence continues at coordinate 436,155 of VFSX01000017.1, read as the reverse complement.
GGATCTTGTTGAACAATGACTCAGCGCGCAGCACCACCTGGTTGGTGGCACGTGGTGGCACATGGTGTATGTGTGTGTGCGTGTGAGCGTTTGTGTGCACATGTGTGTGCAGGTGGTGGTAAGTGTGTGCATGTGTGTGTGCACGTGGGTGTGGATCTGGAACTTGTTGAACAGCAACTCAGCGCGCAGCTCCACCTGGTTGGTGGCACGTGGTGGTGGTGTGTGTGTGCGCGCGCATATGTGTGTGTGCACGCGCGTGTGTGTGCACGTGTGTGTGGATGAAGATTAGGCTTAACAACGAGTCCGCACACAGCACGACAGTCCAAGTCAAGTACCTGACCCAGAACCCCTCCCCTGCCCCTCTTCCATGTTCAACGTGCGTTGGCCTCTGCCCGAGTCCCCTGCACTATTCTCCGCCCCCCCACCCCCTAGCTGTTGAGCTGTGGTGAACAGTTGCCCCTCTCTCTCATCGATAGCAGCCCGGGGCTTCTGGCCACTGACTGACTGACCAACTCTTTCTCACCTCCTCGTACCGTCACCACGCCCGCTCCCCGTTCTCTGCCCCCCCCCCCCCCTAGCCGTTGAGCTGTGGTGAACAGGCAACCGCCCCTCTCTCGCATCGCTAGCAGCCCAGGGTTGCTGCCACCGCCTGACTGACCGACCCTGCTGACTGACTGACTGACTGACTGACTGACTCTCATCGCTAGCACCCCAGGGTTTCTGCCTCTGACTGACTGACCAACTCTGCTGACTGACTCACTGACTGACTCCCATCGCTGGCAGCCCAGGTTTTCTGCTTCTCACTGACCAACTCTGCTGTCTGACGAACTGACTGACAGACTGACAGATGCACAGATAGGCAGATAGACAGACAGACTGGCTCACCTGTCTGACTGACTGACTGACTCTCATTGCTAGCAGCCCAGGGTTCCTGCCTCTCACTGACCAACTCTGCTGTCTGACTGACTGACTGACAGACTGACAGATGCACAGACAGGCAGATAGACAGACAGACTGGCTCACCTGACATACTGACTGACTGACTCTCATTGTGCTGACTCCCATCGCTGTCAGCCTAGGGTTTCTGCCTCTGACTGACCAACTCTGCTGTCTGACTGACTGACTGACAGACTGACTCACTGACTGACTCTCATCGCCAGCAGCCCACGAGGTTTCTGCCTCCGACTGAAACTGATTGACTCTGCTGACTGACTGGCAGACAGACTCGACTGACACTCATCGCTAGCAGCCCAGGGTTTCTGTCTCTGACTGACTGACCGAGTCTGCTGTCTGACTGACAGACGGACAGACTGACTGACTCTCTCTCACCTCCTCATACCCCCCATCGCCGCGCCCGTTCCCCAGCTGCATGATGGACGCCCCGCCCCGCGGCGGCCGCATCGCCAGCGGGCCCCCGTCGCCGCCGACGCGCCCGCTCTTCGGCGCGCGCCGCGAGGGCGAGTTGTCGATCAGTCGCCCGGGGTGCTGCGCGCCCGTCTGCGGCGGCGGCGGCGCGCCCGCGCCGCCGGCGCTGCCGCCAGCGGTGCCGGGCATCGCGGGCGACAGCGGTGGGGTCTCCGGGATGGGGCGGTGGTGCGGGTGCGCGTTGTGCTGTGGCAGCGGGGGGGGGGAGGCAGAGGGGGAGGCAGAGGGATTTGAATTGATCTGTGTGCATGAAACCCTCCTGCTGGGGGCGATGGCGGCGGGGTCTCCGGGATGGGGCGGTGGTGCGGGTGTGCGTTGTGCTGTGGCAGGGAGGGTGAGGGGGAGGCAGAGGGATTTGAATTGATCTGTGTGCGTGAAACCTTCCTGCTGGGGGCGATGGCGGCGGGGTCTCCGGGATGGGGCGGTGGTGCGGGTGCGCGTTGTGCTGTGGCAGGGAGGGGGGGACGAGGCGTGGTGTGATGAGCCTGTCACAGGTGTCACAGTGTGTGCGTGACACTGAGCTGGTGCGGGGAAAAAAACTGAAACCCTAAACCGTCGCTTGTTGGCTGTGCTGTTGGTTGTGCTGTCTGGTTGTTTGTGCTTCTAGTAGGGCGCCCTCACAAAGTTAAGACCCCACCTAATCGGCCGCACCCCTGCCCGCTGCTAGCAGGCCACCGCCTCTTGTTGGCTGTGCTGTTTGGTTGTTTGTGCTTCTAGAAGGACACCCTCCCAAAGTGAAGATCCCACCTAATCGGCCGCACCCCTGCCCGCTGCTAGCAGGCCACCGTCTCTTGTTGGCTGTGCTGTTTGGTTGTTTGTGCTTCTAGTTGGGCGCCCCCCCAAAGTGAAGACCCCACCTAATCGGCCGCGCCCGTGCCCACTGATAGGAGGCCACCGTATCGTGTTGGCTGTGTCGTTTGCTTGCTTGCGCTTCTCGAGCTGTTGTGAGAGCCATGACTGGACTTAGGTCTAGGCGGTGGTACTAGAACTAGAAGTTGGTCTTCGCTGGAAAGCCGATGTTACTGTTACTGCTTCTCGAGCGCCCTCCCAAAGTGACCTCCCCACCTGATCGACCGCGCCCATGCCCACGTCGACCCCGCCGCCCTCCTCCTCGTAGCAGGTCTCTGCCACGATCGGGTCTGGCATCGACGCCATGAGGTTCATCGCAAACTCCGAGGTGGACGCATCAAGGTGCTGGCGCAGGAGGCGCTTTGCGGACTCGTCCAGGGTGGTCAGCTGCGAGTGGGGGCGTGGCAGCACTGGAACATGGGTGCGTGTTTGTGTGTGTGTGTGTGTGTGTGCGTGTGTGTGTGTTGTCGAGTTCACAGTGCGCCGGGCGCCTTTTATGGCGCATGTGTGCATGTGTCACACACGGTGTGTGTGTGTGAGAGAGAGAGAGAGGGAGAGAGAGAAGGGGAGAGACAGGAAGAGAGAGAGGGAGCGAGAGAGAGGGGGAGGGAGAGAGATAGAGAGGGAGAGGTGTTCGCGTCGAGGTGCTGGCGCAGGAGGCGCTTTGCAGACTCGTCTAGGGTGGTCAGCTGCGAGCAGTCAGAGAGTGTGTGATAGAGAAGCAGTGATTGTGCATGTGTGTGTGTGTGTGTGTGGTGCTGGCGCAGGAGGCCCTTTGCGGACTCATCCAGGGTGGTCAGCTGCGAGTGGGGGCGTGGCAGCACAGGAATATGGGTGCGTGTTTGCGTGTGTGTGGTCGATTCCACAGTCCACCGGTCGCCTTTTATGGCGCATGCGTGTGTGAGAGAGAAAGGGAGAGAGTGAGAGAGAGAGGGAGGGAGGGAGAGAGAGGCAGAGGGAGGGCAAGGGAGAGGGAGGCAGGGAGAGAGGGGGAGGTGGACGCATCGAGGTGCTGGCGGGGGAGGCGCTTTGCGGACTCGCCCAGGATGGTCAGCTGCGAAAGGGGTCGTGGCAGCACAGGAAAATCGGTGCTTGTTTGTGTTTGTGTGCGTGTGTGGTCGATTTCACAGTCCGCCGGGCGCCTTTTATGGTGCACGCGTGTGTGTGTGTTTGTGTGTGAGAGAGAGGGAGAGAGAGAGAGGGATAGAGAGACAAAGCGAGAGAAAGCGAGAGAACGCAGTGAGTGTGCATGTGTGTGTGGGGGGGAGAGCTGCTGGTGGAGGCGCTTGGTAGACTCGTCCAGGGTGGTCAGCTGTGGGCAGTAAGTGTGTGGTCGATTTTACAGTCCGTTGGACGCCTTTGATGGCGCATTAGACCCTAGGAAAGAGGCCGGCGGCTGTCTAAATTAGACCCTTAGCATGCCATCTGCCATCATGATTGTTGTGCACGCGGTGCGTGTCTCAAAACAGGCAACAAGGAAGTCAGCCAACTCGTGCCAGAACCTGGGGTTCTCCTGGCCTGGCCGAGGATTCATAAACTCCCGCATCCACTCATCTAAATCGGCCTCCTCGGGGCGAGGGATGAACCGAAGCAGGCTGTGGGCCCCGAAACAGGCTGTGGGCCCCAAAGCAGGCTGTGGGATGTGTGTGTGTGTGTGTGAGAGAGGGAGAGAGAGAAAGAGGGGGGAGAGAGAGGATGAGAGGGAGGGGAAGAGAGAAAGAGAGAGGAGAGAGGGGACAGAGAGAGGGAGAGAGAGAGGGAAAGAGAGCGAGAGGAGAGCGAGAGCGAGAGAGAGGGAAAGAGAGAGAGAGAGAGGAAGAGAGAGAGAGAGAGGGAGAGGAAGAGAGAGAGGAAGAGAGAGAGAGAGAGATAGCAGAGGTGCTGGCAGAGGAGCGCTTGGCGGACTCGTTTAGAGTGATCAAATGCGAGTAGAGACGTGGGAATATGGGTACTCAAGCTGTTGGGTGTGCTCGCCACACGCACACACACACACACACACGCCATAAAAGGCGTCCGACGGACTGTAAACTCGACCACACACACACGTGTGCTAGTCAACCACTCTTGACCCCACCTGCACGTGCAGCGCGGACCGCAGCCACCCTGCGCGTGGAATGCTGCATGGAGCGACGTACGGCCGCAGCCACCCAACGACCATCCACCCAGCCGCACGCACAGCCACAGCTGCCCCAACACACTTGTCATGTTCCCAGTGGCTGGATTTTTTCACTGTGAGGGCTGTAACACCACACTGATGATGGTGTCCAAACGAACCTGATGGTGTCTAACAATGCGACAAACCAAATTTGAGGCGTCGCATAAATAATCGCCTCCCTCAGTGAAGCTCCCGGCAAGGCGGCCAAAAAGCGGCCAAGCTGCAAACCCCGAACTTTCCGTTTTTTTCTTTGCCGTGAGGGTGCCGTGAGGTTGTCAAACGCAGCGCTCCTGACGGAATACGTCTGCCGTTATGTAAGTACTGTTCAGTGATTTCCTTTTCAGCTCTACACAGTCATTTGGCTGTATGCCGGCTGTACTTTGACCTTGCACACAGCTCAACCCATCTAGTGGATTGTAAGTCTGACAAGCCCGCCAGACAGAGCACGTTAACAGCTTTCAAATGACCTATGTATACAGACAAAAGGTCAACGGGAGGTCAACGGTCAACGCGGTCCAAGCGAAATCCGGCTGTGGTATAAATAGTTATAAACCCTGAAAAGGAAATCACTGGCACTGTTACCAAACGAACCTGTGCGTGCAGCGCGGACCGCAGCGCCGCGTGGAACGCCACATACGGCCGTAGCGTGTCACTCGATGAGCCGACGCCCATTGCGCGGTCGGTCGCGGTGTGCACGATGCGGCGGAGCACAAACGTGAGCTGTGTGTGTGTGTGGGTGAATGTGTGTGGTGTGTGGTGTGAGTTTGTGTGTGTGTGTGGTCGGTCGCGGTGTGCACGATGCGGCGGAGCACAAACGTGAGCTGTGTGTGTGGGTGGGTGAATGTGTGGTGTGTGTGTGTGTGGTCGGTCGTGGTGTGCACGATGCGGCGGAGCACAAACGTGAGCTGTATGTGTGTGTGGGTGAATGTGTGTGGTGTGTGGTGTGTGTGTGGTCGGTCGCGGTGTGCACGATGCGGCGGAGCACAAACGTGAGCTGTGTGTGTGTGTGGGTGAATGTGTGTGGTGTGTGGTGTGAGTTTGTGTGTGTGTGTGGTCGGTCGCGGTGTGCACGATGCGGCGGAGCACAAACGTGAGCTGTGTGTGTGGGTGAATGTGTGTGGTGTGTGTGTGTGTGTGGTCGGTCGCGGTTTGCACGATGCGGCGGAGCACAAACGTGAGCTGTGAGTGTGTGTGGGTGAATGTGTGTGGTGTGTGTGTGTGTGTGTGTGTGGTCGGTCGCGGTGTGCACGATGCGGCGGAGCAAAAACGTGAGCTGTGTGTGTGTGGGTGAATGTGTGTGGTGTGTGGTGTGTGTGTGTATGTGGTCGGTCGCGGTGTGCACGATGTGGCGGAGCACAAACGTGAGCTGTGTGTGTGTGTGTGTGTGTGTGAGTGTGTGTGTGGTCTGTCGCGGTGTCCACAATGCGGCGGAGCACAAATGTGAGCTGTACGCATGTGTGTGTGTGTGTGTGTGTGTGTTAGGGCTACCCTTTGGAGGGAACGCGGCGGTAGGCACGGAGGCGCTGCTCTAGGCATGTTTCTATTAGCACAAATCTTATGCTTGGGATTATTTTGTGTGTGTGTGTGTGTGTGTTTCTCCTCTCATAGCGACGGGTGGTCATCCGCTCTTGACACACGCCCTTCTGCAGACCTCTGGAACGAGGTTGCCGTAGTATATGTGACGATATGGAATGGAATTTGTGTGTGTGTATAGCTCTCCTTTCTGCTCTGGGACTACACGTTTGCAGGCAGCTGGCTGGTGGCTACCGCCCCTCACAAGTAATTGTTAGGGCCAGAACTGGACTTGGGTCTAGGCGGTGGTACTAGGACTTGAGGTAGTCTTTGCTGGAAAGCCGATGTTACTGTAACTGTGTGTGTGTGGTGTGTGTTTGGGTGGGTGGGTGCGTGTGCGGTGCAGGCGGCGGGGAGCGTTTGGGCGTCACACAGACTAGGAGCCAGCCCTACCACATTCCCAATGGCATTTACTTGTGCATTTACTTGTGTGGCATTTATTTGTGCGGATCAGGCGGCGCCTCAGGCGCGCCGACCGCCCGAGGCGTTGCCTGAGGCGGTACCCCGGCCCGCCTCAGGCGCCACCCCGACCGCCTTAGGCGCCCACCACCGCCCGAGGCGCACCCCTGACCGTCTTCACTTGCGCGCCTCAGGCGTTGGGATTTTGGCAGGGAGATAGATAGGCGTTTCGGTCGCAGGATGCTCGGGGTCCGCACGCGTTGCAAGCAAGAGCCTTACCCGTGCGCACGCGGCGTCCAGGAGTGGCTCCAACATGTCGCGCGCAGTCGCACGGGCGATGTCTTCAGCCGCGCGGCCCGGGGCGGCCGAGGAGCCGCGGCCCTGTGCCCCATAGCGAGCCGGGTGGGAGGGGAAGGGACACAACGTCAGCAGCTTGACGACCAGGTTTGTGTGTGTGTGTGTGTGTGTGTGTGCGTGTGTGTGTAGAAAGGGAAGGTGTGCTCGGCCGCGCGGCCCGGGGCGGCCGAGGAGCCGCGGCCCTGTGCCCCATAACGAGCCGGGTGGGAGGGGAAGGGATACAACGTCAGCAGCTTGACGACCAGGTGTATGTATGTGTGTGTTTTCGACTTCTGAAACGATTGCCGGGGTGTTTTTGACTTCTGGAACGATTGCCAGGGTGTGTGCTTCAGTTGGCACAGGTATGAGCCGTTATCCAGGTTGCCTGTGCGGTGGGAACTGTAACAAGTGTCTCTCTCTCTCCCTCTCTCTCCCTCTCTCTCTGCGTGTGTACGTGTATGTGTGTGTGTGGAGGGGGGACGAGGTTCTCGGCCATGCGGCCCGGCGTGGCCGAGGAGCCCTGGTGGGTTAGGAGGGAGGGGTGGGAGGGGAGGGGGCAAAGATGTCAGCTTGATGTCTTGGTATTAGGGGGGGCAGGCAGCACAGCACAATACACGGCCAGCGCGTAACAAAACACAGCGCACGCGCACAAAAGCCGTGTGCAGCATGTCACAGACCCTAGGTCTAGGTCACACCTTGCACGCGAGCAGCAGGTCACACAAACCCTAGGTCACTCAAACCCTAGGTCTAGGTAACATCTTGTACGCGAGCACCAGGTCACATAAACCCTATGTCACACAAACCCTATGTCACTCAATCCCTAGGTCACACAAACCCAGGTCTAGGTCACACCTTGCACGCGAGCAGGTCACACAAACCCAAGGTCACACAAACCCAAGGTCACACAAACCCTAGGTCTAGGTCACACCTTGCACGCGAGCAGCAGGTTGGCAATGCGGTCGGCGGGAGGTCACACAAAATCTAGGTCACACAAACCCTAGAGGCAGGTCACACAAACCCTGGAGGCAGGTCACACAAAATGCAAGTCACACCTTGTACGCAAGCAGCAGGTTGGCGATGCGGTCAGCGGCGACTGACGACGGGAAGCGTAGCGCGTGTGCGGCTTCCTGTGGTTCATTCAAAGGGCCGGTGTGTGTGTGTGTGTGTCTGTGTCTGTGTGTGTATGTGTGCAAAGGGGAGGCTCGCAACGCCGGGAAGCGCAGCGCGTGCGCGGCCTCTTAGGGACCGGAGCGTGTGTATGTGTGTGTATGTGTATGTGGAGAACAATTTGGGATTGAGTCGAACGGACACACAAGTGGCAAGGAGTCCTGCGGACGGCGCACACACACACACACAAGTAATGTATGCCATCATAGGCACCCAACAGACTGCAAAAATCGACCACACACACACACACACACACACACACACACACCTGGAACTCATTCAGCGTGCGCTCGAACGCTGCTCCGCCGAACAGCTTCAGCCCCGCGTTTGGAGGCACGATGACGTTGGGCACGCCGGGCCAGGTGGGCATGCGTGCTGCGTCGCGCTCCTCCTGTGTGTGTGTGTGTGTGTGCGTGTGTGTGCGTGTGTGTCTGTGGTGTGTGTCTGTGGTGTGCGTGTGTGTGTGGATGTGGATGTGTGTGTGCACGTTTGGCAATGGGCAGTGGGCAGGCGGGTACCGTCGTGCTCCTCCTGCGTGTGTTTCTGTGTGTGTGTGTGCGTGTGTGTGCATGTGTGTGTGTGTGTGTGGATGTATTTGCGTTTGGCGGCACGATGACGTTGGGCACGCCGGGCCAGGCGGGCAGGCGTGCTGCGTCGCGCTCTTCCTGTGTGTGTGTGTGTGTGTGCGTGTGTGTGTGGTGTGTGTGTCTGTGGTATGCGTGTGTGTGTGTGTGTGTGTGTGTGTGTGTGCGTGTGCTCCTCCTGCGTGTGTGTCTGTGTGTGTGTGTGCGTGTGTGTGCATGTGTGTGTGTGTGGATGTGTTTGCGTTTTGCGGCACGATGACGTTGGGCACGCCGGGTCAGGCGGGCAGGCGTGCTGCATCGCGCTCCACCTGTGTGTGTGTGTGTGTGTGCGTGTGTGTGTGTGCGTGTGTGCGGTGTGTGTGCGGTGTGTGGTGTGGTGTGTCTGTGTGTGTGTGAGTGTGTGGTGTGTGTATGTGCGTGTGTGTGTGTGTGCGCGTGCGTTTGACAATGGCCAGGTGGGCAGACGGGCACCGTTGTGCTCCTCCTGCATGCGTGTGTGTGTGTTTGTGTGCGCGTGTGTGTGTGTGTCTGTGTTATGTGTGTCTGTGTTGTGTGTGTGTGTGCACGCACGTTTGGAAATGGCCAGTGGGAGACGGCATCTTTGTGCGCCTCCTGCATGTGCGCGACCTCGAAATCGCAAACTCTCCCAGTAGAGCCCGCTAGACTTCTAGCTAGGCAAGGCCTCAACTCACGCCCTGGGGTCCTCCGGGCGCGTACACGCAAAAAATGCACAACCTGCTCCTCTCTCACATATGTCATCATTCTGTTGCTGCTGCGGGTCGAGGTCGGTGCACACGACCAGCAAGCGGTCGATGCCACCTTCTACGCAGCTACCCCCATGCCACCTTCTACCAGCTACTTCCTAGCTATTACCTAGCTACTACCCTGCCACCCATATCTGTCATCATTCCGTTGCTGCTGCGGGTCGAGGTCGGTGCACACGACCATCAGGCGGTCGATGCCACCTTCTACGCAGCTACCCGCATGCCACCTTCTACCAGCTACTACCTAGCTACTACCTAGCTACTACCCTGCCACCCACATCTGTCGTCATCCCGTGCTGCTGCCGGTCGAGGTCAGCGCACCCGACCAGCAGGCGGTCGATGCCACCTTCTACACAGCTACCCGCATGCCACCTTCTTAACACCTTCTAACACCTTCTACCTAGCTACTACCTAGCTACTACCCCTGCCACCCACATCTGTTGTCATCCCGCGCTGCTGCGGTTCGAAGTGAAGTTTTAATAGTGGGGCCCCCTTCACTTCTAGTCCTTCTAGAGTCACGGCCTTTTAAGGCACATGCCCTTGGGGTCCCCCGGGGCGTTGTCATGGACAACAGTTAAAACCGCCCCCCACCCACATCTGTCGTCATCCCGTGCTGCTGCGGGTCCAGGTCAGTGCACCCGACCAGCAGGCGATCGATGCCACCTTCTACGCAGCTACTCTGTTACCACCTTCTACCACCTTCTTCTTAGCTACTACCTAGCTACTACCCTGCCACCCACATCTGTCGTCATCCCGTGCTGCTGCGGGTCGAGGTCGGTGCACCCGACGAGCAGGCGGTCGATGCCGTCGGTGACGCGAGAAACGAAGCGCATGCCTGCATGCAGGTGGTTCAAGGGCAAGATTTTGTGAGCGCAAGTGCCGGTGCGGCGTGGGCGGTGTGCGCAGTGCAGTGCAGGGAGAGAGTGCGTGCGCGCAGCGCAAGGTAGTGAGTGGGTGGGTGCGGCATGGGCGGTCCCGACCACAGCCCCATTGTCTGATGCGCGCGAGTGAATGCGGTCATAACGCCTGAGGCGGTCGGGGGTGCGCCTCAGGTGGTGGTGGGCGCCTGAGGCGGTCGGGGTGGCGCCTGAGGCAGTCGGGATGACGGTTAAGGCAGCGCCTGAGGCGATCAAGGGTGCGCCTCAGGCGACGCCTGAGGCGGTCGGCGCGCCTGAGGCGTCGCCTGATCCGCGTAAGGAAATGCGTCGCCTGAGGCGCCGGGAATGTGGTAGGGGGTGGTTGCGGGCGCTCATGTGTCGGCGGTCAAAGCTGTCGGTGACGCGCGAAACGGAGCGCACTTGGGGCGAGGATGCATGGTGCCTGCAGTGCAAAAGGCGCAGCCCTACCACAATCCTAACTCCTGAGGCGCTTAAGTGAAGGCGGTCGTGACCGCCTGAGGCGGTCGGGGGTGCGCCTGAGGCGGTGCCTCAGGCGGTCGGAGCGCCTGCGGAGCCGCCTGATCCGCGCAAGTGAAGGCGCCGCCTGAGGTGATGGGAATGTGGTAGGCAGCTTCCTACCACATTCCCAATGCCTGAGGCGGTGCCTCAGGCGGCGCATTTACTTGCACGGATCAGGCGTCGCCTCAGACGCACTCCTGATCGCCTCAGGCGCCGCCCCGACCGCCTTAAGCGCCCACCACCGCCTGAGGCGCACCCTGGACCGTCTCAGGCATTATGACCACATTTACTTGCGCGGATCAGACGATGGAACTGTGGTAGGGCAGGAGGATGATCGGCGCGCTGGTGCTGGCTGCGCGCGTGGCGTACCCTGGGCCAACACATCGTCTTCCAAGAGCTGATGCATCTTGTCCCCTAGTAATAGGTCCACGGCGGCGACCCAAGTCCAGTTCCGGCCACAGACTCGACCCCAGCCCTGCCTGGCCCCAACAATCACATGTGAGGGATGGTACCCACCAACCGGTCGCACACACGCACATGCGCACGCACACACACACACACACACACACCTGCCGAGCGCACACCTCCGCCGCCCGCAGCTCTGATGACGACTCGAGCAGCAATGCACACACACACACACACACACACACACACGCACACACACACGCACCTGCCGAGCGCACAGCGCCCACATCCTCCGCCGCCCGCAGCTCTGATGACGACTTGAGCAGCTCGCGCGACGCGGCCTCCACGCGGTCCTGAAGCACCGCGAGCACGTGCGGTGCGGCCTCGCGGTACCTGTGGAATTGAGGGAGTGGGCCAGCAATTCAGAGAGCGTGCGAGAGAGTGGACAGCTGGGCCGCCCTGCCTGCCCGGGGCACGTGCATTTTAAGCATGAGGGAGCACTGGGCGCAAGGACCGCGACGCGGTCCTGAAGCACCGCGAGCACACGTGGGGCGCGGCCTCGCGGTACCTGAACCAGGTTTCAGTAGGCAATGAGCAGGGTTTGCGGGTTTGTGGACACTGTGAATTCTGAGGGTTTCTGAGCCAGAGCAGGGAGCAAGTGAGAGTACTGGGCCTCGACACGGTCCTGAAGCACCGCGAGCACGTGGGGCGCGGCCTCGCGGTACCTGTGAGATTGAGGGAGTGGGCCAGCAATTCAGAGAGCGTGTGAGAGAGTGGACAGTTGGGCCGCCCTGCCCTGCGGGGCACGTGCATTTGTGAGCATGTGGGCACTGGGCACAAGCCAAGGGCCCATGTGGCCCTTAAAGGGCCGCAACGTGATCCTGAAGCGTGGAGGAGCACACGTGGGGTGCGGCCTCGCAGTACCTGTGTGAGTGAGAGAATGTGGGCGAATAGGCAGTTGCATCTGGGCTGGCGTGGATTGGTGAGCACGTGAGAGCACTGGGAACAAGGGTCTCGACGCGATCTTGAAGCACCGTGACCACACGTGCGGCGCGGCCTCGCGGTACCTGTGAGATTGAGGGAGTGGGCCAGAAATTCAGAGAGCGTGCGAGAGAGTGTGCAATTCAGAGAGCGTGCGAGAGAGTGGACAGTTGGGCTGCCCCGCCTGTCCGTGGCACGTGCATTTTTCAGCATGTGGGAGCACTGGGCACAAGGGCCGCGACGCGATCTTGAAGCACCGCGAGCACACGTGGGGCGCGGCCTCGCTGTACTTGAACCAGGGTTTATTAGTAGGCAATGGGCAGGGTTTGAGGGTTGTGGATACTGTGAATTCTGAGGGTTTCTGTGAGCCAGAGCAGGGAGCATGTGAGAGTCCTGGGCGTGAACACGGTCCTGAAGCACCGCGAGCACGTGGGGCGCAGCCTCGCGGTACCTGTGTGAGTGAGAGAGCGTGGACGAGTGGGCAGTTGCATTTGGGTTGGCGTGGATTGGTGAGCACGTGGGAGCACTGGGAACAAGGGCCTCGACGTAATCTTGAAGCACCGCGAGCACACATGGGGCGAGCAATTGAGAGAGCGTGCGAGAGTGGAGAGTTGGGCCGCCCTGCCTGCCCGAGACACGTGCATTTTTGAGCATGTGGGAGCACTGGGCACAAGGGCCGCGACGCGGTCCTGAACCACCGCGAGCACGTGGGGCGCGATCTCGCCGTGCCTGTGAGATTGAGTGGGCGAGCAATTGCGAGAGTGTACCGTAGTGATCCATGTACTTCACGTGAGATATCAGGATAACGTGAACTGTAACGTGAAGCAGGGTCAGACCTGGCGACCGGCGTGAACTCCGTAATTTCGGAGAAAAGTGTGAAGTGTGAAGTGGCCAACTCATTTCGAGTCCCCGTCGAGTTGCCTAGGCCTGATCCCTTTGATCAAACACGACCGAGCCTACGGCGAACTATCCTCCACGTGAGGAGGAGCCAGCGCTGCATGAGGGGTGGACCATGATTAGTCTCATCGCGTAGCGATCGCGTCGGCAATCCACTGCGCCACAAATGGCGCTTTATCTCGTGTGATGTTTGTCACGGACGTGCTTGCCATGTCTGGCTATGTAAAAGCTAACATTGTGCTGTATGGGCACTACAAGCTTTTGCATGCATGCGCGCGCAACCGCATGTGCCATGCAGATCTGCCACCCACGCACAGGAAGACTAGATGCTTTATGTGGGGGACATATCTAAATAAACTCGGCGACTGTGACCAAATTGACAACATCTGCGCAGGGGGACGCAGAGGGTGTCTTTTTTGCGCGTTTTTTTGTTTGGCGTGAAATAGGTGACGTGAAGGGTGCCAGCCCTGGCGGCTGACGTGAACACTGTATCACGAGAAGGCTGTTGGCAGCCATTTTGGCCGACGTGAACTACACGTGACGTGAAGCCACATGAATCACTATACATACACTATACATACACTTTACGTACACGTGAAGTCACATGGTTCCCTAGACATACATGGATCACTACGGTACGAGAGAGTGGGCAGATAGGCCGCCCTGCCTGCCAAGGCACGTGCATTTGTGAGCATGTGAGAGCACTGGGACTAGACGCGGCCTCGCAGTACCTGGTGTGTTTGGGGGTTGATTGAGGCAGTGAGCAGCAGCGATTGGGAGCATGGATTCTGGTGAATTTATTTTTTGCCGCCGGCGTGTGAGCTCGTCCTAATATACACTCAAGCTGCCGTCACCCCTGCCCCCCCCCCCGTTATTTCCAAATCCTTGCCATCACCATCATCACGCCCGCACACACGCACCCACACCTACACAACGGCCCTGACCTGCGTGCAAGTTCGTCCTCCAGAAAAACTCTCGAGGCTTACGAACCCGCCACCCTTCTGGTCCCCCCCCCCCCCCCCCCCCCGAGGATTTCGTCGTCCTTGCCATCACCGCCACCACGCCCGCACACACGCACCCACCCCTACACAGCGGCCGCGACCTGCGTGCGAGCTCATCCTAACAAAAAACCTGAGGCTGCTGCACCCCCCCCCCCCCCCCCCCCCCTTTATTGCCTCATCTTTGCCATCACTGGCACCCAGTGATTTTGTTTTCAGCCTTTTTAGTTATTTTCTGGGAGCCGGCGCGCGGACCAACGTCCCGGTGACCGCCTTAACTGCTGCCTTAGCGTTGACCGTCAAATATAGGTCACTTTCAAGCTCGTGACGAGCTCTATCTCATGGGATCGTCAGACTATCAAGCAACTTGGTTGGTTGGGCTCTTTTTGATGGGATCGCTAGGAGCCAAATGGCTCCCGATGGCTCCCAGGAGCCCAAAACAAAATGACTGCCGGCACCACGCCCGCACACACGCACCCACACCCACACATCGGCCCCGACCTGCGTGCGAGCTCGTCCTCCAGAAACCTCTTGAGGCTGCCGAACCCGATGCGCGTCCCGAAGCGCTCCTCGTCGAAGCCGTCCGTCACGTTCTCGCGGAGGTGGCGAACGACGCCTGCGTCGACCTCAGTGATGCTCTTGCGCCAGTCGGCGCTGCTGGACTGCGGACGAAAAGGGACGGACAGGGAGAGCAAGGTTGCATGCACTGAGTGTGTGTTTGTGTGTGTGTGTATGTATGTGTGTACTGTACTGTGGCAGGTGTAGCGAGGGGTGGCGGGGTGGCGAACGACGCCCGCTTTGATATGCCGTGATGCTCTTGCGCCAGGCGGCACTGCTGGACTGCGGACGAAAAGGGACGGACAGGAAGCGCGAGATTGTGTGTGTGCGTGTGTGTGTATGTACTGTACTGTGGCAGGTGTAGCGAGGGGTGGCGGGGTGGCGAACCACGCCCGCGTCGACCTCGGTGATGCTCTTGCGCCAGGCGGCACTGCTGGACTGTGTGCTGTGTGTGTGTGGTGGGGGGGGGGAGGGGGCAGGAGGGTGGGGGGGAGGGGACGTGTCGCACCACGCCCGCGTCGACTTCGGTGATGCTCTTCCACCAGTCGGCACTGCTGGACTGTGTTGGGGAGGGTATGTGGGGGACGGAGCAGGAGTGGTGAGTGGTGAGGGGGGGAGGGGAGGGGACGTGGCGAACAACGCCTGCGTTGACGTCGGTGATGCTCTTGCGCAGTCGTTGTGATGCTCTTGCAGTCGGCACTGCTGTTGCGGGTAGAGCAGGCCAGCGGACGGTGCAGGTACCTCATCCAGCTGCAGCAGATTGACCCTGGTAGGCTGGCGCGCTGCGTGGCCTTGCGGGCTCTACTAGTAGAGCTCCCCTAGACGTGTAGTCTGGGCCTTGACTCACGCCCCGGGCTCCTCCGGGCGCGCCCGTGTAAAAACTGTAAAAAAAAAACTGAAGCAGGAAGGTGCACCACCATGTCGCGCCCCTTTGGCAGCGCCGCAAACAACGGGGGCGCGCTCGGCGGCAGGCACCCACTCGCTGAGAGGTACTCATTCATGCATGGTGTCGCGTAGACTGTGACACCCGCTATCATCACCATCACCATCATCACCAATAGCTCTTTTGGCAGCGCCTAGGGAATTAATGCAGGTTGGAAGGGAGCTAAACAGCCGTTCGTATCTAAGAATTCATCACCAATAGGGGCGGGGGGGGGGGCAGAAGGTGATGCAGCAGGGAACCGCAAGCCCACAAAGAAAAAAGTGTGCATCCGCGCCAGGCCGCACCATCATCGCGCTCCTTGGGCAGCGCCGCAAAGAACGGGCGCACGCTTGGCGGCAGGTATCCGCTCGCTGCGAGGCGCTACTTCATGCATGGTGTCACACAGGCTCACACAGGCATGTATCAACATCACCATCAGTTCAGCTGAAGCAGGCAGCGCGCCGTCACGCCGCGCTCCTTTGGCACCGCCTTGAGAATTCATGGAGGGTGGGAGGGAGCTAAACAGCCGTTGCTATATTTGAATTAATCACCAATGGGGGGGCATCGGGTGATGCAGCAGGGAAACCCAAGCCCGGAAAGAAAAAAATGCAGCCGCGCCAGGCCGCACTGTCATTCCGTGCTCCTTTGGCAGCGCAACGTAGAACTGGCGCACGCTCGGTGGCGGGCATCCGCTCGCTGCGAGGTACTTGTCATGGTGCCACACAGTCGTGTGACATTCAACATTATCAGTGATTCCCCTGCGAGCCGTATACCGCTCCGAGCCGGATTTCCCATTTCCTAGAAAACCACCTTACACTTAGTGGGTGAGGGCGTGGAGCGATGCGTTGGAAAGCTCTTGCCGAGAGCAGCACAACGGCATGCATTGCATGAATACCCGCTGTGTATTGTGCCTGGTATGAGCGGTCAAAGTTGCTGGAGCCGGCAAAAAACGAATTACTAAAATCCTTCTCAGGGACCACTGAACATCACCATCATTAATTCAGCTGGTGCGGCAGGCAGCAGGCGCACCATCATTCCGCGCTCCTTTGGCAGCGCGACGAAAAACGGGCGCACGCTGGGCGGCAGGTATCCGCTCGCCGCGAGGTACTTGTCGACCTCCCACTTCTCGCTGAACTCCTTAAGGCGGTTGTCGAACTTGGACGCGACAAACACGGTGCGCTGCAGGGCGTGTGGGAAGGTGTGGGGTGAGGTGGGGATGTGTAAAAATGTGTGAGGATGCGCGCGTGAGGATGTGTGAGAAAGTGGTCTTGTGTGTGCGCTAGTGGTACAGGCGCTGCCGGGCGTGTGGAAAGGTGTGGGGTGTGGGGGAAAATGTGGGTGTGTTTGTGAGGATCTGTGTGTGGATGTGTGTGAGGAAGGAGTGTGTGTGCGCTAGTGGTACAGGCATTGCCGGTGCATGCGGCTCGCGCTCATTCAACACGTTGGTCGGTGGATGGGTGAGAAGTGTGAGAGTGTGGTGGAGTGAGAGAGCGTGACCAGCCGTCACACGCCTTCAGTCTGATGGCTTCTTAGGTATCTCCGGGGGGAAATATACATTTAGGGCCATTTGGGGCTATTTGGCCCCAAAACAATGAAGGCGAGGGCCCACTTTGGGGGCCATGGGGCGGGGCCATTAAGCAAGTGCGTGACATAGTGTGGGGCAGTGTGAGGCTTTTGAGGCGCCTCCGCACTGGTCAACGCTAAGTCAGCGGTCAAGACGGTCAACGATGCGTCGGTCCGCGCGCCGGTTGGACCCCCCCAAACAACAAAAAGCCATAAAAAGCTAGCTGGCCCCTCCCCAAACAACTAAAAAAGCTGGTCTAAAACGACGAAAAACGACCCCCGCAATCGCATTAAACAACTATCGTTTCGACCCCCCCCCGGCGAAGGCAAACTATATGGACGGGTAGTTCATTTCGTCTTATTTGCTACACGGGCGCACCTGCAGGTTAGGGTCCACCTCCTGGACGACGTTGAGCCACAGCGACGACGCCCACTCGACGCTCGACTGCTGCAGGAACAGGATCAGGCGGTGCGGCGGCGCGGCCTGCGCCTTGACCATCGACAGGATGTCCTCCGGAGTGCGGTCGGCCTCGCCGCTGCGAGCCTGTTGAGGGGAGTTTTTGAGGGGGTAGGTGAGGGGCAGTGGTGTCCTTAAGCAAACCGAGAATGTCCTGTTTGTCCCCGCAACATTGGAGGGAACATGCCGAAGTGCCCCCGCAGGAGACGATTTTTTGCGGGAAAGTGTGGAAATTTTCGACTTTTCGGTGCGAAAATACCGCGATTCGCCCCCGCAGTTTCCCGAGAATTTTCCCGGTTTGCCGGGGGCTGCGGGGCGCTAAGGATGTCACTGGTGAGGAGGTGTTCGTTTAGTACGAGGGCTATGGTCAGTGCTGCAGTGCGACGCGGGACACAGGCGCTGCTCCAATTGGTTATGTACAAAGGCACCCCGCCTATACGCTTGACAAACGCTTCCTTGCGCCCAGATAAGCACGGCCTTACTTATAAGGATTCTCACAGAGTTGGCGTATTACAAGGAATCACACACTCGAGGTAGTCTTTGCTGGAAAGCCGATGTAACTGTAACTGTAACACACTCGCCCCCCACCCACGCGCCCCCTCGCGACGATTCCTTACCCCTGCTCGCGCCTAGGACCCTTTTAACACACACCCCATCGATCCAATCTGGGTTTGGGGCCAACTGGGGCGGGGGAATTTTGACCTTGGGCAGCCCTAGAGTAGAAGAGTGGAGGAGTAGCCTGCTTAGCTCGCGTTGCTTCTTACTTGGGCAGACCTACACAGAGTTGGCGTACCTTGCAGATCTTGACGCGTGACACCGACTCGCGCACGTATTCGTTGCCGTCTGCCGACCACGCAAACTCGAGTACACGCCAAACTCCAACACTCCAAACACTCCCTGCCACCCCACACTCCCAGATCTCCCCCACACCCCACACTCTGCGCTCCCCCCCACACCTTGAGAATGAAGCCCGGGGTGTCGATGATCGTGAGGTTGGGGCAGTGCGCGAACTCGACCTTGGGGGTAAGGGTCGCCAAGAGGGATGGGGGTCACAGGGTGGTTAGCAGTGCTTCTGTTAGCCAACACGCAACCCGACAAAGTGCACTTTCGGGTTGAGATCTTGGGGGTCAAGGGTTGCCAAGAGGATGGGGTCACAGTGGGCATAGGGTGGGGGCTGGGTTGCCACGAGGGATGGGGGTCACACTGGGCATAGGATGGGATCACAGTGGGCATGGGGTGGGGGTATAGGGTTGCCAAGAGGGTTGCCACGAGGATGGGGTCGCAGGGTGGGCAGCTGGAGGGTCGGTGATTTCCTTGTCGGCGTGTGGGGCCGGATTTGGGTAGCCGTAGCGCCGAATTTCCAGTCACAAGGCTGCCCTGTCTAGGTCCAGCCCCGACCCACTAGCCCCCCACCACCAGTAGCCAGCCACCCGTCTGTAGCGCTCGGGCGTTATATGCCGAGCAAGGTCGAATACGCTAGCCGGTAGGCTCGTCACACACGACTGTAAAATCCATCATCAAGGCTCCAGAAAAACAATTGAACTTCCTCACATCAGCCTTGCATTGGTCTTACATCGTCTAGTTATAGTACCACCGCCTAGACCGAAGCCCAGCTCTGGCCTTAACATTCACTTGTGAGGAGCTGTAGCCACCAACCGGCTGCCAACGCATAGGTCCTAGAGCTCAGCAAGCATGATTCAAAAGTCAAGGAGGTCGGGGCCGGATCAGGCCGGTTCCGGCCGGTACATGCGCAAGAACGGAGCGCAGGTCAGTCCCTTGACCGTTTAACCCTGAACCCCAAACCCTGAGCCCTCGGCCCAAACCCTGAACCCCAGGCCCCGAGCCCTAAAATTTTCCCCGCGTTGGCGGCCGTGGCGGCCTTGCTGTACGTGTACATGCGCAAGAACCGGGCGCAGGTCAGTCCCTCCACTCCCAAACCAGGGCTTCCCTTTTCGGCATGTGGCGCCGGATGTTGGGGCCATGGGGCCGGATTTTCAGTCAAATGGCTCCAGAAAACTTATCAACATTCCTGAAAAAACGTCACTGCCCTAAACCCTAAACCCCAAACCCTGTTCCCTTGACCCAAACCCCGAACCCCAGGCCCCCAACCCTGAACCCTTCACCGCGTTGGCGGCCATGGCGGCCTTGTTGTACGTGTACCGGAGTGCAGTGCGAGTGTGTGTGCGCGTATGTGTGCGCCACACCTTCATCAGCTGACCCCTGGAACCCAAACTTTTCACACTGAGTCACACCCAGTGATTTCCTTTTCAGGATTTTCAATGAATTTTTCCACAGCCGGATTTACTTTGACTGCGTTGACTGTTGACCATCCGTTGACCGTATGTCCTCATACGCAAGTCGTTTGAACGCTGTTGGTGTGCTCTTTCTGGCGGGCTTGTCAGACTAACAACCCGCTGCATGGGTTGAGCTGTTCGCAAGGTCAAAGTACAGCCGGAATACAGCCAAATGGCTGTGTAAAGCCGAAAAGGAAATCACTGCCCTAACAAGTGATTGTTAGGAATCACTTGTGAGGAGCGGTAGCCACCAACTGGCTGCCAACGCATAGGTCCTCAAGCTCAGCAGGCAAGGCTCCAAAGTCAAGGAGGGCCGGGCCGGACTAGGCCGGCAGTGCAGTGTCTCTGGAGTGCAGTGTGAGTGTGTGTGCGCGTATGTGTGCGCCACACCCGTCATCAGTTGACCCCTGTCAACCAACCCCTTCATCACCGAGTCGCACCTTCATCACGATCGGCTTCGCCGACACCGTCGCGCCACCGAGCTTCGTGAGGTGCTCGTGCGTGCGACGCGTGATTGCGTCCGCGATGCTGCTCTCTGGCACGATCGCCGGGCCGTACTCCTGGGTTTCGGTGAGCAAAGAAAGGCTTCAGTGAGCAAAGAAATGTTTCAGTGAGCAAAGAATGGTTTCAGTGAGCAAAAAAAGGCTTTCAGCGAGCAAAGAAAGCTTTCTGCAAGCAAGGGAAGTGCATGCACGCAGTGCTCAGCTCTCGGAACCAGAGAACCGCGATGCCGCTCTCTGGCACAATCGCCGGGCCATACTCCTGGATTTCAGCGAGCAAAGAAAGGTTTCGGTGAGCAAAGAAAGGTTTCAGTGAGCAAAGAATGGTTTCAGTGAGCAAAAAAAGATTTCAGTGAGCAAAGAAAGCTTTCAGCGAGCAAGGGAAGGGCATGCACGCAGTGCTCAGCTCTCGGAACCAGAGAACCGCGATGCCGCTCTCTGGCACGATCGCCGGGCCGTACTCCTGTATTTCAGTGAGCAAGGAAAGCGCACGCACGCAGTGCTCAGCTCTCGGAACCAGGGGAGACGGCCAGCACGTGCAGACAGGCCCCACCCAGAGAGAGAGGGAGAGGAAGAGAGGAAGCGCGTGTGTGCGCGCGAGAGAGATAGATGGGGGGAGCGAGGGAGAGAAAGACTCGCTGCAGCTGCAACCGCTAGGGCAGCCTGAATTACGGCCACTCCCCGACCACTGCAGACACAGGCATGCACACACACATACACACCAGGGGTTTCCTTCCCGATCGGAAAACGAAATAAAGCGTGCCCGAAGGGAACGCCCCCGATGGTTGTGGGTAGGGTGCGTTTGGGAAAACTGACTGTGAGGAGGCGATTTTTAGGGGAAAAGTGTGAAATCGTCGATTTCCGCACTTTTCGAAGAGAATCTTGGGGCTGCAGCCAGAAATCCCTACGAAAAAGGGAAATCCTCTTCGGGAATAACGAAAAGGATGATTGACCCCAAGGAACCCCCTGACACACACACACACACACACACACACAGGCACAAACAAACACACACGCACACACACACGCACGCACGCACACACACGCACACACACGCACCTCGTTGTCCTCGTTCTGCAGTCGGCACCGCGGCTCGGGCGCAGACGGGTCGTGGTACATCTGCACGATGAGCGGGCGGCGCGTGCCCATCTCCACCTGCGCGTGGGCATGCGTCAGTGATTTCTTTTTCAGGATTTTAATTAATTATTCCACAGCCGGATTTTGCTTTGACCGCGTTGATCGTTGACCTCCCGTTGACTGTTTGTCCTCATACGTAGGTAATTTGAAAGCAGTAAACGTGCTGTCTGTCTAGCGGGCTCGTCAGACTAACAATCCACTTGACGGGTTGAGCTGTGTGCATGGTCAAAGCACAACCGGAACACAGCTAAATGGCTGTGTAGAGCCGAAAAGGAAATCACTGGCATGCGTGTTATCTGATTCGTGGCACCCCAACAGAGTATACACACACAGAGTCGGGGTTCACACGCGCACCGTTTGGGGAAAATGGAGGGGGTGCAGTGTGCGTGGGTCCTGACGGCGCACGCCCTTGCAGACACACACACACACACACACACGCAGATCAGGTCACGCATGGGTGCAACCCATCAGCAGCAAGGATGCTCACCTCGCGGATGTTGAAGAAGCGTAACCCCATGAACACGCCAAGCAGACCCCTCCCTTCCATCCGACCCCCACCCACCCACCCTCCGACACACACGCACACACACACACATTCATGAACCCTATCAGCATACACACACACACACACACACGCACACACACACACACCTCGCGGATGTTGAAGCGGAACCCGAGGAACGCCTTGAGCAGCCCCCCCACACACACACACACACGCACGCGCACGCGCATGCACCCCATCAGCACACACACACACACACACACACACACACACACACGCATACACACACACACACACACACGCACCTCGCGGATGTTGAAGCGGAGCCCCAGGAACGCCTCTAGCAGCCCCCTCCCCCCCACACACACACATGCACAGGCGCATGCACCCCATCAGCACACGCACACACACGTGCACAGGTGCATGCACCCCATCAGCACATGCACACACACACACACACGCGCACACACACACGCACCTCGCGGATGTTGAAGCGGAACCCCAGGAACGCCTCTAGCAGCCCCCCTCCCCCCCCGACACACACACGCACAGGCGCATGCACCTCATCAGCACACACACACACACACGCACACACACACACACGCACACACACACACGCACCTCGCGGATGTTGAAGCGGAACCCCAGGAGCGCCTCTAGCAGCCCCCCTCCCCCCCCGACACACACACGCACAGGCGCATGCACCTCATCAACACACACACACGCACACACACACACACTCACACGCACCTCGCGGATGTTGAAGTGGAACCCCAGGAACGCCTCTAGCAGCCCCCCTCCCCCCCCCCCACACACACGCACAGGCGCATGCACCTCATCAGCACACACACACACACACACACACACGCACACGCACCCACACACGCACGCACCTCGCGGATGTTGAAGCGAAACCCAAGGAACGCCTCTAGCAGCGAGGACTTGCCGTCGCTCTGGCCGCCGATGGCGACGATCTCGGGGATCGGGAAGCTCTCGCCGATCGACACAGAGGTGGACTGCAGGCGGCTGCGTGGTTGTGCATGCGGTCCAGTAGTTTCAAGGGGGTTTCCAGCTTAGCAGGCATGAGTCCTCTCTACTGTGCATGCGCAGGTGGCAAGTAGCACGGGGTTTGTGCATGCGCACGCATGCATGCTGCTACCGGGGTTCAGCGGGGCAGGGAGGGGGGGGGCTCTTGCCGATTAGCAATGAGGTGGAATGCGAGCGGCTGTGCAGCAGCTGTGCAGGAGGTGTGCATTGTTTCAGAGACCATCGTTACAACAAAGCAACGAAGCCATGCCGACACCGAAATGACGGCGACACGGGCATAAAGAGGAAACGCGCGTGCGCATGCAGCACGGTGGGCAGGGGGGGGGGCATGTGTGTGTGTGTGTATGCGTGGACAAGGGCCCCCTGCACAGCACCACCCATAGGTCCCCGTGGCAGGGTGCACCGTTTGCGTGCGTGGGTGTGTGTTCATGTGTGCATGCAGGCTCACACGCGCACGCATGCAGGCTCACCTATACACCTGGTATCGCAGGCTGGCCTCCCTCTCCTTGGTGTCCGCAGCATTGCTGCATGGTTCAAGCATGCAGGCATGGTGACAGGGGGCGGGTGAGTGCACCAGCAGGGTGTCGTGGCCGCATGACGTATGCTGCATGCGTTCATTCGTTCAGCCTCCCCCCCACGCCCCTGCTGCTGCTGTTCCGCTGTATGCTGCCCTGCTGTCGCCAGCCAGCGCCATAATGCGCTCCCTCTCGCAGTCAGCTGCTTTGAGCACCCCCGTGCTTCCAGGCAACAGTTGCCATTGCTCACCCTGACAGCCCGTATTTCGATCCAGGACGCATGGGAGACGTCATGCTGACTGTCTGGCGTGCGCACCAGTGGGGACGCAGTCAAAGTGCCACCTGTTGGGCGCTCGAGTCACATTTTCAACTGCACACACTTGCGGTGTCACACTTCGGTCCGCGTCCAAACTCGCGCGCGGTGCAGAGCCCTTATCAGCGAGCGGGTTCAGGGTGAGTTCGATCATCATCAAACGAGGCGTTCTCCCGCTCTGATGCGCCATCGCGTGCGCGCACACCACCTCATCGCGAGCCCCTCGACATCCGTGTCATCCCCACCACCCCCCCTGCAACGCAGGTAACCCACGTCCACCATGCAGACGACGCTGAACAGCACGCGGTTTGGCAGGGCCACGGCAGCTGGCCCAGCATGCAGGCGCTCTGCTGTGGTGCGGGCCTCGTCATCCATGCGCCACGCATCATCTGAGGACGCCACGCCAGCATGCTCGAACGAGGTGGGCGCACCAACTCCCCTGGCATGCGTGCCCCAGGTGCATCGTGGCCCAGTGCAGCACTGCATGCACGCTGATTTCCTCTCAGCTGCGTGTCTGTGGATGAGCGATGCGCATGCGCACAGGGCGTCCACGTGCTGCTGGCATGCACCGAGCACTGCAATCACAGCATCTTGTGTTTTCGGGCATTGCGCGTGTGTGTGTGTGTGTGTGTGTGTGTGTGTGTGTGTGTGGATGGGACATACGCGTGCACACTCGCCCACAACACGCACACAACACTCGCACACACTCGCACGCACACACTCGCACACAACACACACACACATACGCACACACAAACACAACACGCACACACACGCACGCACACACACACACACAAACGCACACACAGCTGACGGCCGCCACCTTGCGCCGCGCGCGCCTCACCGGCGCCGTTGTGATTGCAGCACACACACACACACACACACACACACGCGCGCACACGCACAACAAATACGCGTGCACACACAACAAACGCGCGTGCACACACACGTGCGCAGCTGCGGGCTGCAGCCTCGCGCCGGTCGCTACTCTTGAGCGCCGCTGCTGCCGTGGGTTGACACACACACACACACACACGCATACACAACCAACCAACCAAACAAGCAAGCGTCTCATGAGGCCGTCCGGCAAAGCACCCCGGCAATTGTTACGAGGTCTGACCTGTGCACTGGGATGTCTTTCGAATAGCGGGTGACCGACCAGCGCCTGAATCGAACACACGCACACACATGCACACACGCTCGCGCACATGCGCAGGCCAAGACCTCGCGCCGCGCGCTGCTCTCGGGCGCCGCTGGTGCCGTGGTACTGGCGACACACACACACACACACACACACACGCACGCACACATGCGCAGGCCAAGACCTCGCGCCGCGCGCTGCTCTCGGGCGCCGCTGGTGCCGTGGTGCTGGCGACACACACACACACACACACTCACACGCTCGCACACATGCGCAGGCCAAGACCTCGCGCCGCGCGTTACTCTCGGGCGCCGCTGCCGCCGTGGTGCTGGCGGCACATTTACACACACACACACACACACACACACGCTCGCACACATGCGCAGGCCAAGACCTCGCGCCGCGCGCTGCTCTCAGGCGCAGCTGGCTCTGTGGTGCTGGCGGGCGCGGTGGCGGCGGCCCCCAGCGCGATCGCGGGCCCCATGGACTCTGGCGCGATGGCAGAGGCGGATGTCGGCGTGCTGTGCGACGCCGCGTGCGTGGCGGGGCTTGATAAGGCGACGATGCAGACCACGGTCAGCGGGCTGCAGTACAAGGTGTGGGTGGGTGTGGGTGTGGGTGTGTGTTTGTGCGTGGCGGGTCTCGAGAAGGCGGCGATGCAAACCACGGCCAGCGGGCTGCAGTACAAGGTGTGTGTGTGTGTGTGTGTGTGTGTGCGTGGCAGGTCTCGAGAAGGCGACGATGCAGACCACGGCCAGTGAGCTGCAGTACAAGGTGTGTGTGTGTGTGTGTGTGTGTGTGTGTGTGTGGAACCCATGCGAGAAGGCGGCGATGCAGTCCACGGCCAGCGTGCTGCAGTGCAGGTACATTCGCACACATTCACGGAGAGGGGGGGAGAGAGACACACGTGGTGCCACCGCTAGGATAACATTCACGCACACACACACACACGTTCCCCTCTCTCCTTGGTTGCTCGACAAGGCGGCGATGCGGTCCATGCCCAGCGGGCTGCAGTACAGGGACAGTACATTCACACACAATCACATAGAGGAAGAGAGAGAGAGAGACGTGGTGCCACCGCTAGGACATTCACACACACACACACACGTTCCCCTCCCCCCTTGGTTGCTCGAGAAGGCGGCGATGCAGTCCACGGCCAGCAAGCTGCAGCTTAAGGTTCATTCAGCCACATTCACAACGAGAGAGAGAAAGAGAGAGACACATTACAGGTACCACCGCTAGGACAACATTCAAACACACACTCACATATCTTTCATATCTTCCCCCTTGGTTGCTCGTGAAGGCAACGATGCAGCCCACGCCCAGTGTGCTGCAGTAAAGGTACATTCACACACACAGACACACTGACACACTGACACGCATGCAAACAGACACGCTCACGGACATGCGCACACATGCGCGCGCACACACCATCATCCCTCCCCCCTCCCTTCGTGCGACTTGGCGCACCCACCCACCGACACACACACACACACACGAACACACATACACACACCACGACACCCACCACCCCCTCACCCACCGACACACACACCAGGGGTTTCCTTGAGGTCAGTCATCCTTTCGTTTTTCCTGAAGAGGCTTTCCCAGTTTCGTAGGGATTTCGGGCTGTGCACAGCCCAAAGAATCGCTTCTCAACGTGCGAGAATAGACGATGTCACACGTTTCCCTGGGAAATTCGCCTCCGCGCAGCGTTGCTCCCCGAACGCACCCTCCCCAAAACCATCGGGGGCGCGTCCCGTGGGCACGCATTTGTGCGTTCCCCGATCGGGAAGGAAAACCCTGGCACACACAGACACACCACAAACCACACACAGGACATCGTCGTGGGCAAGGATCCGTCGCCCCCCCACCACCACACACACACACACCACACCACACACCACACACCACACACACCGCCACCACCCCTCCTCCCCCTGTGATTTGGCACACACACCACTCACACACACCTGCACCCACACACCACACAGGACGTCGTGGTGGGCAAGGGTCCGTCGCCGCCCACTGGCTACCAGGTCGTTGTGCATTACGGTGGGTGGGTGGGTGTTGGTGCGTGGTGCGTGGTAGGGAGTTGAGGGGATGGCTGGGTGTGCCTCGCTGTCTCTGCCTCTCTCTCTCTCTCTCTCTCTCTCTCTCAAGAGCCTGGTGCACCGCCCTCGACTACCCACGAGCACACACAGTCCAGAGGCTGTGGGCCACCAGGTCGTTGTGCGCTGCGGTGGGTGGGTGGGTGGTGGTGCGTGGTGGTGCGTGGTAGGGAGTTGAGGGGGTGGCTGGGGGTGCCTCGCTGTCTCTGCCTCTCTCTCTCGCCCTCTCAAGATCGTGGTGCACCGACCTCAACTACCCACGAGCACACACAGTCCAGAGACTGTGGGCTACCAGGTCATTGTGCACTTCGGTGAGTGGGGTGGGGTGTTGGTGCGTGGTGGGGAGTTGCGGGGGTGGCTGGTTGTGCCTCGCTGTCTCTCTCTCTCTCTCTCTCTCTCTCAAGAGCCTTGTGCACTGCCCTCAACTACCCACGAGCACACAGTCCAGAGGCTGTGGGCGACCAGGTCGTTGTGCACTTTGGTGGGTGGGTGTTGGGGAGTGGTGGGGAGTTGCGGGGGTGGTTGGGTGTGCCTCGCTGTCTCTGCCTCTCTCGCAAGCGCCTGGTGCACCACCCTCCACCACCCGCTAGCTAGCAACCCTCACCCTCACCCCTACCAGGTAGCCAGCCAGTTTCCCACTGAAACTGAGTTTCAAGGTGTCGGACGCATGCGCCGACACAGGTCTTACACATCATTACTGGTGTCTCACAGACTGTAATATCCATCATCAGCAACCAAGTGAACCAAGTATGTACCGCCACACCCACCCCCTGGACTTCCGTTTGCGGCCGTCACCTGTAGGGGGTCCCCTCCCCAGTGATTTCCTTTTCATGATTTTTAATTAATTCTTCCACAGCCGGATTTTGCTTTGAGCGCGTTGGGGCTCGATTAACGGAGGTGCGTTCGCGTCGCCGAGCCCTGGACCCAGCAATGCGGCGCTGCTGGTGACGAGGATCTCCGTGCCGCTGACGAGCGGGGTAAAATACGACTGGCCCGGCTCCTGCTAGACTGCCCCTCGGTGGAACACTTCAGGAGCGGCTTGCCCGGCGCTGCCATGGCTTGGCGAGTAGCCGCGGCGCTGCCGCGGCCCGTGCTGGGAGACGGCCCTTATCCTCCCCCCATGCAGGACGACATGCGGCACCGATCTCGACGAGTTGATCGACGAGCGGAGGAGCTGGCGCCCGTCAATGCATGCTGGACATTGGTCAAGATGGCTGCCCGTGGAGGCGGGCTACCATCACGGCTTCAGCGGTGGCGACCGCCGAGGCAACACAGAGTAAATCCGCTTCACCAATCGCAGCGTTCGTCACCGCGCTCATCCTCGGGGTCGCTCGTCTGCCGGTGACTGGCGTTGGAAGGTCTTCAGGCAGCCTCCATGACAACTCTGTCGTCCATGCACCCCTGGAGGGTGGGACCTGGCCATGCATGAGGCATGGGGCGCCGGCTGAGCCCCATGCAAACGAGAGCTGGACAGCCATGCACTGCCAGGGGGGACCGTTCCAGTCAGCGCCAGTCTGCTCTGCCGGCTTGACTGGCCACACGGCCACTACTGTGACCCTGAGGAAGGTCCTCTCCTATATGCTCCTTGCCAGACATGTCTCTTAGAGACCGCTGTTTGGGGTAGTCTAGCCGGCGGGAGCGGAAGTCTATCGGCCGGGAGCCGGCGGTGCTCTAGTACTTAAGTGTGCTGGAGTATCGGCGGGCGTCTCTAGTAGAAGAGTAGCCTGCTCAGCTGGAAACCCCGTGTTACTGTTACTGCGTTGACCGTTGACCCCCTGTTGACCGTTTGTCCTCTCACACAGGTCATTTGAAAGCTGTCGACATTTCTGTCTGGCGGGCTCGTCAGACTTACAATCCACTGGATGGGTTGAGCTGTGTTCAAGGTCAAAGTACAGCCGGAATACAGCCAAATGGCTGTGGACAGCCGAAAAAGAAATCACTGCCCCCACCCCCACCCCGCTTAATCACTTCACCCCCCCCACACACACACTCAATTGCCATTTAACGCGGGGGACATTTGTGCCACCCTCACCACCCATTCCCACCTCAAGCCCCCCCCCCCCCCCTACTCACTTCCACCCACCCACCCACGTACTCCCACCCACCCTCTCACCTACGCCCAGTTGCCACGACGCCTGCCGGACGCGTGTTAGTCAACAGCCTCGGCCACCACTGCAAGCTCTACGGAGTCCCTCCACTCACTCTCTTTCAACCACCCACTCACCCACCCACCCTCAGTTGCCATGCCCCCCCCCCAAGCATTATTGTAGGCACCCCCACCCCACCCCCACACACACACTCGCACCCACCTACTCTCCCTCAGTTGCCATGACGCCTGCCGGACGCGTGTTCTTCAACAGCCTCGGCCACGACGTCAAGCTCTACGGAGTCCCCCCACTCACTCTCTTTCAACCACCCACCCACCCACCCACCCTCAGTTGCCATGACGCCTGCCGGACGCGTGTTCTTCAACAGCCTCGGCGCCCGGCCGCTGGACATCCGTGTCGGCTCTGGGCAGGTGCGCACTATGGGTTTCCTTCCCGATCAGAAAACGAAGACAAGCGTGCTCAGAGGGCGCGATCCCGATGGTTAAGGGTAGGGTATGTTCCGGAAAAACGAAGCGCGGAGGCGAATTTTCCGGGGAAAAGTGTGAAATCGTCGATTTTCACACTTTTTGACGCGATTCTTCGGGCTGCAGCCCGAAATCCCAACGAAACTGGGAAAGCCTCTTCGGGAAAAAACGAAAGGATGACTGACCCCTAGGAAACCCCTGGTGTGCACGTGTGGAGACGATCTTGTCGTTCGACGCGTACACCTCAAACACGTGCTCGTGGCTGGATGCGATGAAGTCTGCGGTCTCCACGTCCTTGGAGCCCTTGGTGACAGAGCGCTCCTTGAGCATCGCGGTGGCAACAGAAGAATAGGGCGCACATGATGACACCTTGCGTAAGATAGGGTTCAGCGTCACCTTGAACGATGCGTCACCTTGATACTTCACCTTGAACTATACCGTCCATGTTGTTCGCGGGGGGGGGGGGCAACTTATAGTTGTTTAATGCGTTTGCAGGGATCGTGTTCAGTCGTTTTTAGTCGTTTTGACGCCCAAAAATCGCGACTTTCGACGATTCATATTAGTTTCCCAGCTTCGCAGGGGGGGGGGGGGCAAAAAACGACACTTCTTCGCAAAGGCAAACCGCACGGACGGCACTCTCCCCCAGTATTGCCTCAGTATGCTGTCGGTGATGGATGCGTCCCCAGACAGCTGGTGATGAGGCCTCTACGGTCAGGGCGCGGGCGTGGCAATGATTCCGCCGGGCGGTGGAGAGCACGCACACACACACACACACACACACACACATACACCAGTGACGCACAAAGTGTGTTGGCGGTGATGGCGGTCTTGCGACGCAGAACTAGACCCGCAGAGCCGCTTTGGAGCGAATGGGGCGATCTTGTGGTGCAAAAGTGTGAAAACGCGGGATTCGCACTTTTTCACACCAAAACGCGGCGCGCTCCGGCACAGGGGTCACGCCAGAGGGGCCTCCTGTGTGACGCACGCACCAGCGCACCACCCAAAGGCAACACTGACACGCATGTACACACACACGCAGGTGGTGGCTGGCCTCGACGAGGGTGTGACGACAAGGCAGCCGGGCGGTGGAGGGCACACACACACGCACGCACACACACACTCACACACACACATACGCACACACACATGCAGGTTGTGGCCGGCCTCGATGAGGGTGTGGCGACAATGCAGCCGGGCGGTGGAGAGCACACACACACGCACACACGCGCGCGCACGCACACACTCACACGCACGCATGCACGCACACACGCACACACACGCACGCACACACGCACACACACGTACACACGCACACACACACACGCACGCATGCACACACACGCACACACACACACACACACACACACACGCACACACACGCACACACACGCACACGCACACACACACACGCACGCATGCACACACATGCATGCACACACACACGCACACACGCACGCAGGCACACACGCACACACACACTCACACACACGTGGGCACACGCACGCATGCAGGTGGTGGCCGGACTCGATGAGGGTGTGGCGACGATCCAGCCGGGCGGTGGAGAGCACACACACACACGCGCGCACACACACACACACACACACACGCACGCACGCATGCACACACGCATGCACGCAGGTCGTGGCCGAACTCGATGAGGGTGTGGCGACGAGGCAGCCGGGTGGTGGAGAGAACACACACACGCTCACACACACACACACACGTGCACACACACACATACACGCTCACACACACATACACACACACGCACACATGCAGGTGGTGGCCGGACTCGATGAGGGTGTGGCGACGAGGCAGCCGGGCGGTGGAGGGCACACACACACACACGTGCACACACACACACACGCGCGCGCACACAAACACACACACATACGCACACATGCACATGCACACGCAGGTGGTGGCTGGCCTCGACGAGGGCGTGGCGACGATGTAGCCGGGCGGTGGAGAGCACACACACACACACACTCACACACACTCACACACACGCAGGTGGTGGCCGGCCTCGACGAGGGCGTGGCGACGATGCAGCCGGGCGGCATCCGGCGGCTCTACATCCCGGGCAGCCTCTCGTTCCCCAACGGGCTCAAGGTGTGGGGGTCGCGCACGCTCAAACACACGCGCGCCAGTGGTTCCGCTAAGGGCCTTGGGGGAATTTAGGGTCGACCCGGGCCTCGAGGCGCACTCCCCACTTCTCAACCCGTCTCCGGCGGGTTTCGAAAAAGGGTGTGGAAATGTCGTTTTCACACTTCGCGGGTCGAAATTTCAGGGAAATTCCACTCGCGGTGCCAACCTGCATCTGCCTTTCTCAACCCGCTGTTGCAGGGTTGCGGGTTGGTTAACGGAAGCGCTGACAGACGCACACACGCACACACACAACCAACCAACCAAGTGTAACATGAGCAAGAGCGGCATGCATCAGCCATGCCTGAACTAGCGCTACCAACGTATACACCGCGGGGACTGTTGCAAGGTCTGACCCGCTGCTCTGGGATGTCTTCTGAATAGCGCCTGAATCGAGTGGACAGCATCCTTGGTTTGAGGCGGGCGGGGTCGCTCATACACACACGAATGGCACAGTGCACGCACGTTCTCTCTCTCTCACGCACACAGCGGTAAACCCCAGGTCCTCCTTCACAGCAGCAGCACACACACACACACACACACGTTCACTGACATTCCAAACCCTCGACCTCAACCCCACAGGCCGGTCCGGGGCGCCCGTCTGTGCCGCCGCTGTCGCCCGTCGTGTTCGACGTGCAGCTGCTCTACATCCCGGGCCTGGAGGACGAGGACGAGTGATCGCTGTTGGTTGACAGTTGTTGCAGAACGCATGCGCCGAGCATGGGATTGAGTTGAGGGAGCTGCCTCGGGAGGCGGGCTAGCAAACGAGTGATCGGTCCCTACCAAATCTTCACGCACGCCTGTGGTGCCCGACTGGGACCGGGGGTGAGAACACCACACGAGATGGAGAATGCACCTGACTCAGATGCCCAGTCCGAGACTCCAGCTGCCCCAAGGTCTGGTAGGGGTGGAGGGGTGCGCATCGGGGAGGGTGCTGCAGTGGCACGGTTTTTGCGGCGACAGATAGACGGACCGCCGTGCACGCATTGCATCAATCCTGGAAGTGTAGCAAACGTGTGTGACGTGCGTGTGGGGCGGGCGTCAGTGCACACTGGGTCCACAAAACGCGCATACTCTCATGCGGCTCCCTGCAAGGCACTCCTCACCACAGCCACACCGAATTGCGCCTCATCAGTGAGCCTCTCCACCGGTATGCCGGCGCACAGTGGCTCGACCTCGACCAGCCCTGCTGAGCTTAGTATACAGCCTATCATGCACCTCATTGATTAGAGAGTAGTGTTACACATCCACTGCCGGCGGTCCCAATCAGTTCCAAAGTTCCAGCGGGACTATCAGGCACAAGGCCCACCAAAAGTTCAAGCTACAAAAGTAGCCCACAGTAGCGCATTGATGCACACTGTTAATCATTGATGCACACTGTTGATCTGACTGATTGAGCAGAGCACTCCCGCCGCCTGGCCCTCCTCCTCAGTCACTGCATTGCATCCAGCAGCTTGTCGCTCCTCATCAGCCCTCAACACGCCTGCATCCGCCTGCCCCCGCCCCCCCACCACCATGCCCACAACCACGGGGTAGTTCTCCAGCACGCGGCCGACTTCTGTGCGGAACTCAACCAGCGCACAGGGACTCCACCAGCTCCGCAAGCTGTTGCCACGCACGAGCAGCGTGAGAGGGATGTGCATGTGCCTGATTGATTTGTGTTTGTCGAGGTACGTTGCCTGTGCCTAATAGATTAGCGCTGTGCGCAGCTGCCAACGCTGGATGTCGCCATGTCACATCACATCGCCACATCACATCACATCGCCACGTCACATCTCCGTCGCTGCTTCCAGCTGCTGATGGAAGGTGCCCCCATCTCTTCTTTTGCTGCGCCATACGTGTATGGAGCAAGATTCCCTCCCGCAGGCGCGCATTCTCCGCCCGCAGACTCTGGATCTCCCCCTAAGGCCCCGCAGGGCTTCATGCTGGTGGCGCCTCGGCAGCGCGCCCGGGTGCCTGCGCTTGCCTCAGCTGGAATAGATATTTCTATTAGCGCTGCATTTATATTATTTCGTGGGGCGACGGGTTCGTTGACGGCTGGTATGGACTGGTACGGAGTCGCTTCCGCCTAACTGCCCAACTGTTGTGTGGGGTCGATTGTGATGGCGCATTGTGATCCGTCCATCCGTGCGTTTCATATGCATTAGACGTGTCTCAACTTATTATTCCGAATCCGATGGCTGCGCTCAGCGTTTCTCCGATGCGGCGTGGCTCGGGGCCTGCAGACGGGGCCACGAGGGGACGCCCCCTCGTGTCGCCTGCCCTCGTCCTCCGAAAGGCGCCCCAGCACCCTAGGAGGCTCCCGACCCCTGTGCGCGTGGGCACGCTGATCCCCCCCATTCCGCATCCAGACAGCACGCCGAGCGTCGCGACACCGCGCGCGGATCCGCCGCCTCCAATTATCATTTCGCCAGAGTCCACCATCGCTACGCTGCTTTTGAAGTGTCTTGACGCAAAGGGCGTGGTCGCGTCCACCGCGCAGCTCCTTTTCGGCTACAACTGCAGCAGTGAGCATACAACTACCTACAGCTACCTACCACACAGAGCACGGTGGTTGGTCGACAACGCCTGCTAGGGACATGTTCAATTTAGAGTGCTTACCTGCCTCGGGGGGGATTTTGGGGTCAAGCCCAGGGCCAGATGTGCACTGCTGGTGCGCGTGTGCCATACCCCAACCCGGCATGAAGTTGAACCGTTCACCCACGTCACTTCACCCCCCGCAGTCGTGACGAGCGATCAGTTCAACGAGTCAAACATGTTGTTCCAGCGTGTTGTCTTTGACTTCGCTGGCCTCGTCGTCGGGCCGGGCAACACGGGTGAGTCGAGGGCAAAATATGCCGTGTGTGTGCATGCGTGTGTGGGTGGGGGGGGGGGGGAAGGCCCCTAGGGGCATGTGCGTGCAAACCCAGACCTGGATAATTCCACGGCGTATGGGCGCCATTTACGGTGCACCCGAGTGGCCCCGCGTCAATTGGACCTCCCCTGCAAATGACCAGTGATTTAGTTTTCAGCTTTTTAGTTGTTTTGGGGGGCCAGCCGGCGCGCGGATTAACGTACCGTTGACCGCCTTGACCGCTGACTTAGCGTTGACCAGCGCGGAGGTGCTTCCAAAGCCACACACTGCCCCACACTGCGCCACACACTTACTTAATGGCCCCATCGCCCCCAAAGTGGACCGTCGACTTCATTGTTTTGTGGCCAAACGGCCCCCAATGGCCCCAAAAGGTGACAACAAAATCACTGACCCTTACCCTTCACACGCACACACAGATACACACACACACACAGACACACTTGCACATGCAGTGGTCCTTGAGAAGGCGATTGGCGAGCTGGCGCGGCGCTTTGAGATGGACTGGACCATCTCGTACAAGTCGAAGACCAAGCGCATGGCCATCCTAGTCAGCAAGCAGGTGTGTGTCGGGGTGTGAGTGTGCGTGTGTGTGCGCGCCACTGTTGATCTGTGTGTGTGTGTGTGCATGCTCATCAAGTCCATCTCTCTCTCTCTCTCTTTCTCTCTCTCTCTCTCTCTCTCTCTTCCTCTCTCTCTCTCTCTCTTCACGCCCATTCTTTCGATCATCAAGCGTGATTGTCCCCCCTGTCATCACTCTGCCCTAGCTTCTCAACAGGACCACTGCCTCTATGACCTCCGCCTGAAGTCCGCCTGTCTCTTTCTTTCTCTTTTAGCCCCTTTTCTGAGTATGAAGTGTCCACCCCGCCATCCCCTCTCTGCCCTAATCCCACACTGCCACTGCCTCTATGAACTCCTGACCACTGCTACATGTCAGTCTCTCTCTCTGCTCCCTTTCTTTTGAGTTTGAAGTGACGAGCCCACATCCTCTCCCTGCCCGTACTGCTCAACAGGACCACTGCCTCTATGGCCTCCTCATCCGCTTCAAGTCCGTCTCTCTCTCTCTCTGCTCTCTTTATTTTGAGTTTAAAGTGACGAAACCCACATCCTCTCCCAGCCCGCACTGCTCAACAAAGCCACTGCCTCTACAACCTCCTCATCCGCTTCAAGTCCGTCTCTCTCTCTGCTCCCTTTCTTTTGAGTTTGAAGTGACGCCCCCCACATCCTCTCCCTGCCCGCACTGCTCAACAAAGCCACTGCCTCTACGACCTCCTCATCCGCTTCAAGTCCGTCTCTCTCTCTGCTCCCTTTCTTTTGAGTTTGAAGTGACGCCCCCCACATCCTCTCCCTGCCCGCACTGCTCAACAAAGCCACTGCCTCTACGACCTCCTCATCCGCTTCAAGTCCGTCTCTCTCTCTGCTCCCTTTCTTTTGAGTTTGAAGTGACGCCCCCCACATCCTCTCCCTGCCCGTACTCCTCAAAAGGACCACTGCCTCTACGACCTCCTCATCCGCTTCAAGTCCGGCGAGTTCTCCAACTGCTCGATCCCGGTCATCGTGAGCAACCACCCAAATCTGGAGGCGGTCGCAGACATGTTCAGCATGCCGTTCCGCTGCCTGCCGATTGTTGACAAGGGTGTGTGCATGCATGCGTGCATTCGTGCGTGCGTGCGTGCGTGCGTGCGTGCGTGCGTGCGTGCGTGTGTGCGTGCGTGCATGCGTGCGTGCGTGCGTGCGTGCGTGTGTGCGTTCGTGCATGCGTGCGTGCGTGCGTGCGTGCGTGCGTGCGTGCGTGCGTGCGTGCGTGCGTGCGTGCGTGCGTGCGTGCGTGCGTGCGTGCGTGCGTGCGTGCGTGCGTGCGTGCGTGCGTGCGTGCGTGCGTGCGTGCGTGCGTGCGTGCGTGCGTGTGTGCGTGTGTGCGTGCGTGCGTGCGTGCGTGCAAACAGCACTTGGCCCCCTCCAACGCCCCCACCCGCGTGCGCCGCGCTCGCGTAGGCGACAACTCAAAGCATGCACAGGAGGCGGAGATCGAAGCGATCATTGACGAGTACCAGATCGACTTCCTCGTGCTCGCGCGCTACATGCAGGTGGGTGGGTGTGGACATGCGCGACACAGCCCTCCCATGTGTGTGGGTGTGGGTGTGGGTGTGGGTGGGTGGGTGGGTGGTTTGTTTGTGTGTGTGTGTGTATGTGTGTGTGTGTGTGTGTGTGTGTGTATGAGGTGGGTGGGTGGGGGTGGGTGGGGGTGGACATGCATGACTGCCCTCCCATGCGTGTGGGTGGGTGTTTTTGTGGTGGTGGGCTGGGAGTGGGTGGGGGTGGGTGGGGGTGGACGCACGCGACAGCTCTCTCCTGTGGGGGCGGTTGCAGGGGGATAGGTGCTGGAACGCACTGTGGAGACGGGTTACTGGGTGTGGGCACGCGCTGAGGGTTTAAGGGTTTGGGGTTTAGGGTTTAGGGTTTAGGGTTAAGGGTTTAGGGTAAAGGGTTTTTAGGGTTTTAAACCCTCAACAGGGGGATGGGTGCAAGGGTGGCCGCACGCACTGTGGAGACGGGTGACTGGGTGTGGGCACGCGCTAAGGGTTGAGGGTTTTAGGGTTTAAGGGTTTAAGGGTTTAAGGGTTTAAGGGGTTAGGGGTTTAGTGTTTAGGGTTGGGGGTTTAGGGTTTAGGGTTTTAGAGTTGAGGGTTGAGGGTTTTAGGGTTTTACACCCTTAGCAGGGGGATGGGTGCAAGGATGTGGGCACGCGCGCGCGAGAGAGTCCTCCCCTCCCTGCCTGCCTCACTGCGTCTCCCCTCTGCTCTCTTGTCACTTGTGCGTGCTTGTGCCTGGCCTTGCCCGGCCTGTCATATTGAGCAAGGCCTGCCACATGACTGCCGTGATCACATCAAGCAAGGCATCCACATGGGTTCCTGTGCTGAGTGCAACTGCGTTTTAGAGGTCGGTCACACTGGCGTCCGTTAACGGTTAGAGTTAGATTTTCGAAAACGTGGGGCCGGTCACACTGGTCGCGGTTAGCGGAAACCCAACGTGGGGTGCAAATTCGAACTTAAGGCTGGTGCCGCTAACTCATCAATTATCTGCATCTGTCAGACTCCTGGTTGACGAACTCTGACGTTTTTGTTTACGGACTCTTGACGTGGCCCTAGTCAGAGGTCGATGTCAGATCCTCCTACTGCGTGACGAGGCCTGTTGCCGCGTCCCTCCACCCACCCAACCACCCACACGCGCACCGCTCCCACGCACCGCAGATCTTCAGCCCCGAGTTCTGCGCGCGCCACTGGCGCCACACGATCAACATCCACCACTCGTTCCTGCCAGCGTTTGAGGGCGGGCGGCCGTACCACCGGGCGCACACGAGGGGCGTGAAGATCATCGGCGCGACCGCTCACTACGCGACGAGCGAGCTGGACGCAGGTGGGGTCAGTGATTTCCTTTTCGGCTCTCCACAGCCATGTGGCTGTATTTCGGCTGTACTTTGACCTGGAAGACAGCTCAACACATTCAGTGGATTGGAAGTCTACCAGGCCTGCCAGACAGATCTCGTCTAGAGCTTTCAAGTTACCCATATATGAGGACATACGGTCAAAGGGAGGTCGACGGTCAACGCGGTCAAAGCAAAATCCGGCTGTGGAAGAATTTATTAAAGATCGTGGGGAAAAAATCACTGGGTAGGGCGTGGGGTAGGGCTTCAGGTTGTGGGGTGGAGGGGAGGTAGGCACACGCTCACGCACACACGCTCGCAAGTGCAAGCTATTCGCAGTTTACAGTTTATAGGAAGCACCCTCAGGGCGTGGGATTGAGGGAGCTGCTTCGTGCGGCGAGCAACCACACGCGGCTTGCGCGTGCGTGCACCACGCAGCCGCCTGCTCGGCTCCCCCCTGCCCCCACCCCTGCCATACCACGACCCCGCTCCCTCCCTGCGCTGGTAGGCTGGCGCACTGCGTGGCCTCACGGGCTCTCCTAGTAGAGCTCCCCTACACGTGTAGTCTAGGCCTTAACTCACGCCCCGGGGTCCTCCGGGCACGAACGTGTAAAAGTAACAGTAACAGTAACATCAGCTTTCCAGCGAAGACTACCTTCTAGTCCTAGTACCACCGCCTAGACCCAAGTCCAGTTACGGCCCTCACAATTACTTGTGAGGGGCGGTAGCCACTAGCCGGCCTGCCAATGTGAAGTCCCAGAGCAAAAAAATGAGAGGTATTGTGCGACGCCTCCAAAATAGGTCCTAACTGCTTCCAGGGGAAAGGAGGTCAAGTGGCGCTTGCCACTTGACCGCCGAGGTGGAGGGGCCGGCGCCTGAGGGGCAGCCGGACCGTACAACCCTCCACCCGACCCTATCCTGTGCACGCACAAGCGCCGTGTCCGAAAAAGTCTTCCAATCAGAAAACGCGTACGTGTGAAACCTTTAAAACCTCCCTCCCTTCCACCACATGCCTGGCAGGCAGTCATTTTGTTTTGGGCTCCTGGGAGCCATTGGGAGCCATTTGGCTTCTGACGATCTCATCAGATACAGCTCAACCAACCTCGTTGCTTGATGTTCTGACGATCCCATTGGATAGAGCTCGTCACGAGCTTGAAAACGACCCATATTTGACGGTCAATGGTCAACGCTAAGGCAGCAGCCAAGGCGGTCAACGGGGCGTTGGTCCGCATGCCGGCTCCCAGAAAGTAACTAAAATAACCTCCCTTCCACCACATGCCTGGCAGGCCCGATCATCGAGCAGGACATCGTGCGCATCAGCCACCGCGACAGTGTGTCCGACATGATCCGCAAGTGGGTGCAGGCTCAGGGGCACTCCTGTCGGGCGAGAGACCAATTAACAGAGAAGTCAAAGTCTGGTGCCATTTTGCCTCTCGTCTCGTCTCTTCGCCTCTTGCTCCTCCGACTCTGTGAGCCTTAGTAGAACGGCTACAGCAGACAGTACGATCCGTGCGTGTGCGTGCATGTGCATGGCTGCTACCTGCATCTCACATGCCCCTGCGTGTGACGCTTGTGTGTATGTGCGTGCTCCTGTGGCCGCAGGGGGCGCGACCTGGAGCGCGTGGCGCTCGCGCGCGCGGTGCGCTGGCACCTCGACGACTGCGTCATGGTGCACGGCAACAAGACGATCCTGTTCGAGAACTGACCAGGTCTGGCAGCGGTCATCAGCATCAGATGCCAACACGGCCGCCCAGGCCTGCCTGGACCTGACGTGGGCCGAGGCGTCGCAGCGCCTGCATGGGCAAACCATCCCCAACTGCCTGCGCATGTCGTCCCACGACGCGGGCACCTACAGCACCGCCACCGACGAGGGCGGCGCCAACGGCAGCATCCTCAATGAGCTTGCCTTCTCTGTCGTCCCCATGAACGCCGGCCTGACCGACTGCCCCGCTGCGATTGCTGCCATCAGGACGCGCGTCGCTGCGGGCGGCTGCCCCGCCATCACCGCGGCCGACGTGATGCAGGTCGCAAGCGCGGTCGCGGTCGCGCTATCCGGTGGACCGTCGTGCCCGATGCTCATGGGACGCCCGGACACGCCCGGCACTGACCTGACCGCCGGCCTGCCCAGCATCTGCGACAGCTTGACGGCTTGTTCCCAGCTCGAGAGACGGTGTAGACAGAGGAATGTGCGCATGGGTGGTTATATTGCTCATTAATGAGCAATAATTTGGTAATTATCAAGTGGTTGCCAATGATTGGTTGGTTAGTTGGTTGGTTGGTTGCCAATGGTCGGTTGGTTGGTTGGTGGTTGGTAGGTAGGTTAGCACCGAAACCAATGTAGTACTCTGGGTCGATAGACGCGGTACTGTGTGTTGCAGAGCAATAAGTGGTCTGGGCGCCGTCAGGCGCTGCCTGTATGAACTACTACACTTGTGTGGCGTGTCAGGATGTGACAGTTGGTTGGTTGCCAAATGGCATGAGCAACATTGGTATACCAATGTTGCTCATGCCGTTATCATTGCTCGATCGTTGTCTTGTTACATGTACCTGTGCTCCTCCAAACGGCGCACACGCGCCTCGCCCACCCACCAACCGGCACACATTCGAATTTCCACTCAACGCATCCGTTTTCCCCCTGCTTCACCAATGCCAGTGTGTCTCGTTGCCACCACCTGGCTGCCGGTGTGGTCTCTGCTTCATGGGCTAGCTCTGTGAACTCTGGAGTTGTGCTGCTGCAGTGCATCAGATGGCGACTCTGGACTGCACTCCAACACGCCGTGGTTGCTGCTCTTGTGCTTGCGCAGCGTAGACTGGGAGCTCACGGCTGCTCCTGCTGCTGCTGCTTAATCGCCATACCCACGACGGCGTTGATGAGCTGCGGCACGCGTGCAAGCTGGGCGTGCTCACGGATGATGCGCCTGATGACTGGGCTGTTTGGGTCGTGGCCGCTAGCACCTCATGCTCATACATCAGGCTGACACACTCGTTCACCGTCGAACAGGTCCACTTCCTGTCCCTCCTCCATACTTCATATTGTCCAGGCACAGTGCCTCCATCACCTTGGTCATGTGCTCCTGCCGCGCATCCTTGGATCTTCGGCCACACGACGCAACAGGAACAGCAGCGGTGCACAGGAAGAGGGGCGGAAGACAACTGTCGGGATTCATCAGCTGGTAGGCTGGCGCGCTGCCTGGCCTTGCGGGCTCTCCTAGTAGAGCCCCCCTAGACGTGTAGTTTGAGCCTAAAATCACGCTCCGGGGTCCTCCGGGGCCCAGGACCCAACGCGTACGTGTAAAACCTGTAAAATCGGGATCCATCGCTACCAACAGCAAACCTTGCCGACTCAACCAGCGCAGAGTGATTGTCAGTGGACGCCATCATGCTGGTTGCTTGCGTTGGTACAGACAGGTGGTACAGCAACACCTGCATGGCGTCCACTCAGTCTGCGCCCGAGTGGTGCGCCGCTTCTATACACCCGCTGCCCGGTCAGCGCGAAAGCCGCGCGATCTGGGCTGAAGCTGTGCATGCGGAAGCTGGGTGGCGTGGGCAGAACCCAGAAAGACGACGATACGTATAACAACACGACGCAACTTATCACAGGTTCAGTCATCTACAAGGCACCCCAAAATGTCAAAAATCTCTGCGCTGCCCCCCACCACCACACCAACGGTTTCGCAGCCAGCCAGCCAGACCCCTGGCGTGGCCAACGTCACTTACTTTCTTATTGACACACATAGTCCGATTAGATCTTCAGGTACTGGTCAAGCTTCTCCCCGCTGATCTCCTCCAGCAGCGCCACCAGCTGCTGCGCGCGCGCCTCGACTGCGGTCTCAGTGTCCTCGAGCAGCTCGGCCACAAAGGGGATGGTCTCAGGCAGCAGCGGCAGGTACTCCTCACGCAAACGCTCCACCAGCTGGAACACGACCTGAGGTGGGAGTGGTAAGTGCGCGTCCGTGTGTAAGTGTATGAACGCATGAGCGTGTGCGCGCGTGAGCGTGGGTGCGTGAGAGCGTGGGTGCGACTGCCCCATCAATGCGCGCTACCATCTAGCAGTGCGAAGTGCCATTGGCAACGTGCGTACCTCGAGCGCGAGCAGCCGCGCGCGCACGTTGCCCGAGCGCGTGACCATGAGCACGCGGTAGTTGAGCGGTTTCCAGAACACGTCGCTGTTGGCGGTCACGCCCATCTGCACGAGCGCAGCCGCGGCGGCCACGCCGGGTGCGTCGTACGAGTCGACGCCGGACGACCCGGAGCGCCCCGCGTGGATGTACCCGTCGAGGTCGGCATCAGAGCATTGGAGCGACAGCGCGGGCAGCACAGCCGCCGGGGGCACGGCCTCAAGCTGCGCGACGAGCGGGGGCAGCAGGCGCTCGAGCTTCTCGGCGTCAAAGAAGCCGCCGCCGTCGTGGAGCATGCCGCGGTGCAGCGCGCGCACGACGCGCATGCGCAGCAGCCACTCGGCCTCGCCGCCGCCAGCAGCACCGACACCGCCGGTGCTCGCGCGTCGCTTCTTCTTCTTGTGCGCGCCGGGCGCGTCGCCCGCGAGGTGTGACACGGCCGGGTCGAGCAGGTAGCGGAAGTAGGGCACAAACACGGAGCGCAGGCGCCCGGTCAGCGCGGCCGCCGCGCCAAACAGCACGACCTGGCGCGGGGCTCCACCGCCGCCGCCGCTGTCTGCGTCAGCCCCATGCGACGCGCCGTCGGCGGCGGCGGCGCCTGCGAGCAGCGCCGCGGTGCCGTCTGCCGCCGCCCACTCGAGCAGGCGCAGGAACATGGGCTTGAAGCGCGACTCGGTCAGCTTCATCGTGAGCGCGACGAGGCACGCGAGCGCAGACGCCTCGACGTCGTGCACGTGGCCGGCCAGCGACAGCGGGTGCAGCGCGCGCACGTCGAGCACGCGGAGCAGGAAGAGGAAGACCTGCTCCGAGTACGTGGCCGCAGCCTTGGTGTCGAGGCGCTCCGTCGCAGAGGCAACCAGCGCGAGCAGCGCCTTGGTCGACTGCGGCCCCGCCTCGATGCAGCCCGGCAGCTGCGCAAAGAGCGGCTCAAAGAGCAGGCGCGCGGGGATAACCGACGGCAGCCACGTGCGCACGGACGCCGCGCTCGCGGCCACGCCACCC
The DNA here is from genome assembly GCA_016618255.1 of Chlamydomonas sp. UWO 241. Classification (NCBI taxonomy): domain Eukaryota; kingdom Viridiplantae; phylum Chlorophyta; class Chlorophyceae; order Chlamydomonadales; family Chlamydomonadaceae; genus Chlamydomonas; species Chlamydomonas priscui. Next base: position 393,054 of record VFSX01000017.1, on the reverse strand, counting down.
GTGCTCGTGTTGAGCAGTGGCAGCGACAGGAGCAGGTGCAGCACGTCGCGGAGGTAGGGCGACAGGAGCGCGCCAAGTGCGTCGAGCATCGAGGAGAGGGCAGCCAGGGCAGACGCGAGCTCGTACGCGGGCTCGTCCTCGCTGCCAGCAGGCGGCGCGTCTGGAGCTGCTGCCCCATCCTTGCCCGCAGGCTTGGCGCCGGACGCGACAGATGGTGGCGCTGTGCCAGCTGCTGCTGCGTCAGACGGCGGTGCAGCAGCCAGGCGCGCCGCTGCGCCAGACGCGGACTCGAGCAGCGCGGCCATCGCGGCGGGCAGGTGCGGCACGAGCCGCACGCCGACCGCGCCGGCCGCCGCCGCGAGCGCGACGAGCGCTGACCCGCGCACCGCGGGCGACGCGTCCCGCGCGCACGTGAGCAGCGCGGGCACGCAGCCCGAGACCGCCTCTGGGCGCAGCCTCCCAAACGCGGCCGCAGACGTGCCTGCCGCGGCCAGCAGCGCCTGCTTGAGCAGCGGGCTCGGCGGAGGCGTGGACGCCAGCTGGTCGGGCAGCGCGCGCAGCGGCAGCAGGGCGGCAGACGCGAGGCGCTCCTCGTGCTCAGCCTGTAGGCGCTCTGGGAGCTCAGACAGGGACTCGAGCTCGCCGCGCAGCATGCGCACCTGTGGTGTGGGAGACGGGTGGTGAATGGGGGAGTGATGGGTGAGTGAGTGATTGAGTGGTGGTTGATTTGAGTGGTGGGTGGGTGGTGGGTGAGTGAGCGAGTGATGGGTGGTTGGCAGTTGCTGGTGGAAGATGGTGCAGGGGTCGTGATCCTGCGAGGCTGTGCGTATGGCTGTGCGTGCGTGCGCCATGTGTGTTGAATGTGGGGCACGCAGAGACGGAGAGGGGGAGAGACAGCAGTTTGCTCAGGCCTTGCTTCTGTCCATCATGGCTCCAGGGAGCTAGGGCATCTAATTAGTTTTTTGGAAACATCATCGCAAGCTGTAATCTCTGTGTTCTCGGATGCATCTATTTGAGTCACCAAGTTGTCGAGTCAGATTTAACAGTTTGCTCAGGCCTTGCTTCTGTCCATCATGACTCCGAGGAGCTAGGGCATCTAATTAGTTTTTTTGGAAGCATCATCGCAAGCTGTGTTCTGTGTGTTCTCGGATGCATCTAGTTACGTCTCGGATGCATCTAGTTGCGTAGCACAGATTCAGTTTGCTCAGGCCTTGCTTCTGTCCATCATGGCTCCAAGGAGCTAGGGCATCTAATTAGTATTTTTTGGAAGCATCATCGCAAGCTGAACTTTCGGACACATGTCATTGAGTTATCAAGTCGAGTCCCCAGGTGGAGATCACAGCGGAGCAGAGCAGCACACCACAGCAGACAGCAGACGCGACTCTTGATGAGTAGCCTCACACCCCACTCCCACACTCCACACCCCCATTCCCACCCACCTTGTCGGCAAACAGCTTCAGCGCCCTGCGGCGCAGCTTGTCGCTCGGGTGCTGAGCGAGCCCGGAGAGAGCGCCAAGGTAGGCGTCGCTCGACATGACGCCCTGTGGGTATGGATCAGTTGGGCAGGAGAAAGGGCAGGAATAAGCAAGGGGGGGGGGGGGGGGGGGAAGTGCTGGAGGCAGAGACAACTGGCGAGGCATCAGAGGGCAGAGATGTCGGGGGCGGGAGCAGTGCACAGTGCATGTGTATGCAGTGCGTGCACACACGAGAGAGAGAGTGAGAGAGAGAGTGAGAGAGATCAAACAGGGCCTCAGAAACCGTAGTAATTCTTTTGATCTGTATTTGTCGTTCATGAATTTTCAGACTGACGTGCAAAGATGTCTCATCACCGGCCACAGCACTCTTGCTCTCGCACGCGCGTGCACACGCGCGCTTCTGGGCCTGCAACGCACCGAGGCCCAGCACGCGCACAGGGCAGCCGCGGGCACAGCAGCAAGCAAGCAGGAGGTGAGCGAGCAAGCGCACCTGCAGCGCAGACAACAGCCCGTACAGGCCCTCGAGCGCGGCCTTGGTCGCGCGCGCCGCGCGCTTCGACGCCTTGTCCGCCCCGCCCACAGCCGCTGTCGCCGCGGCGGCCGCCCCGCCCTTCTTGGCGGCCGACCCCGGCGCCGCGGCGACGGCCGCGGGCGGCGTGCTCGCGAGCGCCTGCACCTGGTCGAGTGCTGCCGACATGAGCTGGCCGCACCCGGCCTGCAGCTGCTCGGCAGCTGCCTCACCCGGCTGCCCGGCAGCGGCGACCGGCCCGCGGCTCGCCGGCAGCCCGCGCGCGCGCAGCTGGCCCTCGACGAATGCGACCCCCAAGCGCGGCAGGCGCTCAGACGCGAAGCCGCCCGCCGCCTGGAGGGAACGGTTGAGGAGGGACGCGAGGGCCGGCACGCGCGCGTGCGGGGGGACCTGCAGGTACAGGGGGCAAGGGGGGGGGGGAGGTGAGGCAGCGGTGGCGATGGTGGTGGTGGCAGTGATGCTGGCGATGGTGGCTTGAAGACAAGAAGGGCGAGGGAGATGGGGAAGCAGCGTTGCAAGCGTGTGCGCGCGCGCGAGAGAGGGGAGCGAGAGAGGGACCTCAGGAATAGTAAGTTTGATCTGTATTTGTCGTTCATGAATTTTCAGACTGACGTGCAAAGATGTCTCGTCACCGGCCGCCTCACTCGGAAGGTTGTGGTTGTGGGGAGGGGGGACGTGGATGCGGGGAAGCAGCCTCGCATGCGTGTGTGTGCGTGTGCGAGGACCTCAGAAACCGTAGTAATTCTTTTGATCTGTATTTGTCGTTCATTATTTGTCGTTGTCTTAGCTGGAATGCCATGTAACTGTAACTGTATTTGTCGTTCACGAATTTTCAGACTGACGTGCAAAGATGTCTCATCACTAGCCGACGCACACAACAGGATGTGGCAGCGATGGGGGTGGTTGCCCCACAATGCGAGGGGAGGATGGAGGTATATGCGTGTGCAAGAGAGAGCGCGTGGGACCTCAGAAACCGTAGTAATTCTTTTGATCTGTATTTGTCGTTCACGAATTTTCAGACTGACGTGCAAAGATGTCTCATCACTGGCCGACGCACTCAGGTAAGTTTGGAGATGGCAGGTTCGGAGATGGCAGCGGTTGTGGTGGTTTCTTCAGGACAAGAGGGAGAAGGGAGATGGGGAAGCATCAGTGCAGGTTGCGTGCATGCGTGTGCGAGAGAGAGCGTGGGACCTCAGAAACCGTAGTAATTCTTTTGATCTGTATTTGTCGTTCACGAATTTTCAGACTGACGTGCAAAGATGTCTCATCACCGGCACCCACTCTCTCTCGCGCATGCTCACGCATGCACATGCAGTGCTGTCGCCACGCGCGCACACTGACGTTGCAAGCAGCGGGGGCGCGGCAAGCAGCAAGCGACAAGCGCTCGGCATGCACTCCAGTGGCGCGTGCTCACGCGGTGGCACGCCTGGTGCACTCACAGCACACATCACACAGCTCTCACACAGCACAGCTGAACGCATACAGCACAGCTGAGCGCACACAGTACGGCTGCGAGCACACAAAGCACGCAGCACGCGACACAGTGTCCGACTGCATCTCCACACACAGCACAGCATGCAGCCGACCTGCGCAGCATGGGCAACGCAGCGTGCACAGCATGCACAGCACGCAGCAACGCACCTGCGCAGCCAGCTTGGCCGCGAGCTCCGGCAGCCACACGCCCGCGGGCGCGGACGCGTCCTGCGCTGCCTGGGCAACGCCCTCTGCCGCGGCGTCGGCAGCCGACGGCTCGTCGGGCGCGTCGGACGCGGCCTTGAGGAGGAGGGTGAGCGCGACGGGCAGGCCGTCGTGTGCGCCGGTCGCGGTCATCAGCGCGCCTGTGGAGTGAGGGGGGAAGTGGGGGCCGCCATGGGTGAGACGGGCCTGGCATCGTCCAATAGAGCAATAACATCAGCGCAGCTCAGGTCAGGTCAAAGTGCTCGAGGCATGATGTGTAGGACGCGAAGACCAGGTCAGCAGGCAAGGCATGCAGGCGAGCAGGCGAGGCATGCAGGTGAGCAGGCAAGGCTTGCCATGTGAGGCCCATAGATCCAACCGAGCAGGAAGGGCACGCACCGAGCAGGTGCAGCCTCCTGTGCGGCGCGACCGACGGCAGCGCGTCGACGACGACTCCCCACAGCTCTGCAGAGTCACGCTTGCCGTGCGCCGTCCACGCGGGCACGAGCGCAGCCATCGCGGTCGATGCAACAGCCTGGGAGTGGGCGTCGTCCTGGACGGCGGCCGACACGTTGATGACCGAAAGGACCTGTGCAGTGGTGGGGAGAGCAAGGGGAAGGGCCAAGGAGGGCAGTGGGGCTCAGTTGCAGCGGAGTGATGCGGTGGAGGGGATGGGGGGAGGAGAGAGCGGTGGGGGCGCCGAGGCGTGTGGGGGTGCGGGCAGACATGGTGCAAGCATGCGTGCATGTGTGCATGCATCGTGTGCAGATGGGGCCTCATAATCTACTATCTAGTTCAAGGTAATCAGCACCCGAGGGTGGTCATAAACTGTGAAAGCTGTTAAGCGTGTTTCTCATCATCAGCCGTTGGGGATGCATGAAGGCAGGCGAGGGCGTGATGTGCAGGCAGGCGTGACGCGCAGGCAGACATGACGCGCAGGCAGACGTGAACATGCGTGTGTGCATTGTGTGCGGCCGGTGCCTCATAATCTACTATCTAGTTCAAGGTAATCAGCACCGAAGGTGGTCATAAACTGTGAAAGCTGTTAAGCGTGTTTCTCATCATCAGCCAGGCTGCAGGCGTGTGGCGTGCATGTATGCGTGCGTGTGTGCATGTATGCGTGCGTGAGCAGACGAGGCCTCATAATCTACTATCTAGTTCAAGGTAATCAGCACCCGAGAGTGGTCATAAACTGTGAAACTGTTAAGCGTGTTTCTCATCATCAGCCAGGCTGCAGGCGTGTGGCGTGCATGTATGCGTGTGTGCGTGCATGTATGCGTGCGTGAGCAGACGAGGCCTCATAATCTACTATCTAGTTCAAGGTAATCAGCACCCGAGGGTGATCATAAACTGTGAAAGCTGTTAAGCGTGTTTCTCATCATCAGCCAGGTCTGCTCGGCGCGCGAGTGCGCATGGCGGTGGCATGCAGCGGGCGCGCACACAGCCAGTGGCACGCGCATGGGATGTATGGTCGCATGCAAACGCGCATGCGCTGCACGCATTCACACACGCATGCGCTGCACGCAATCACACACGCATACACTGCACGCATACACACGCATGTGATGCACGCAAACACGCCCACATGCAAGCACGCAAACACACCCCATGCAAGCACCCCCACGCAACACCAGCAAACACTCGCACCTGCAGCACGTGCCCCAGCACCGCCTCCGGCATCACTCCGCCGAGCAGCGCAAGCAGCGACAGCGCGGCGTTGCGGACAGACGAGTCGGGCGCAGCCTGCGCGGCCGCCACCGCGAGCCCCGGGCGCATCGCGGCCATCGTCGCTTCGGCGTCTGCGCTGGCCATGTGGCCGTCGCGCGCGGTCGCCGCGAGCGCCTCGACGCCCGACAGCACCAGCTGCGCGGCGTAGCCACACAGGCTCGCCAGCCCGCCGGCGCCGTCGTCGGCAACGGGTACCTCGTCAGCGTCGGCATCGTCACCGTCCGCGCCGTCCTCGTTCGCGGGGACAGAGATGGAGCCGACGAGCGGCAGGAGCGCGTCGAGCAGCTGCTGCGCAGCTGCCGCGATCACGCCCGGCCCGCCGAGCCCGCCCTTCCACTGCAGAAGCTCGAGCACCATGACTGCGCGCATGAGCGCGCCCGCGTCAGGCGGCCCCGCCGCTACAGCGGCAGCATCTGCGGCCTCTGCCATCGCCGCGTCGTCGTCCCCACCCTTCTTCGAGCGCTTGCGCTGAGGCACCGCGGCGGGAGCCGGCGGCGCGCCCGCCCTTGGAATCGCGGCCGCCAGCAGCGGCACGACCATGTCGGCGGTGACGGGCGCGGCCTCAAGCACGGCACGCGCCGAGCGGCGGCAGCCCTCGTGGCTGTCGCCCGACGCGGCCGCGACGAGCGCCGCAAACACGCGCACGGCGCCGCTGGTTGACGCACCGCAGGAGCAGAGCGAGGGGAAGATGGCGGGGTCGGACGCCATGGCGCACAGCAGCGCCGCGCGCAGGGGGAGTGCGGCCGGCGCGAGCGCGTCTGCTGAAGAGGACGACGACGACTCGAGCAGGGCCACGGCGACGGCCGCTGCGGGCGAGCCGCCACGCAGCAGGGGCGGCTGCTGGCACAGCGCGCCCGCGAGCAGCGGCGACGCACATGTGAGCGCTGCCTGGGCTCCGGGCCCCGGCAGCGCCTGCGCAGGCAACGCCCCGCGAGCCGCAGCCAGCACACTGGCAGCCAGCTCCGCCGCTGCGTCCAGCAGAGGGGTCGCGTGCGCTGGGGCCGCGTCGTCGGCGCCGTCAGGCTCGGGCAGCAGCGCAAAAAGGAGCGCGGCCGCCGCAGAGAGCTCAGCGGCGCCGCAGGCTGCTCCTCCGAGCGCGCGCAGGGAGCCGACGAAGGCGGACGCGGCGGATGAGCACGCAGTGGCGTCCAGCTCAGAGAGCCGCTCCTCGCCCGCCCTGCCTGCCGTGGAGGCGGGTTCTCCCTTCTTTCCAACCTTGCCCTTCTTCGAAGGAGTCGCGTCGACAGTGGGCGGGGCGGGCGAGCACAGCGTGCGGCGCAGCAGCGTGCCCGCGGCCAATGCGTCCGCCTCGAGCAGCGTGCTGCGCGACGCCAGCGAGGCCATCACAGCAGTCGCGGGCGACGACGCAGGACCGCCCGCAGCGTCGGCAAATGCGCGCATCGTGGCCGCTGCTGCAGACCGCACCTCGCGGTGCGCGCTGCCAGCGGCTGCCAGCAGGTACGGCAGCGCGTCGGACGCAGCAGAGACCACCGCTGGCGAGCCGCGCTTGGCGCCCGGTTCGCACGACGGACCCAACTCGGCGTGCAGGCACAGTGCGGCCGCCTGAGATGCAGGCAAGCCGCCTGCGCCCGCAGCCGCGCGGCCGTACACGCCCCGCAGGAACGACGCCTGGACGGTTGGGGCCGGGCGCGACGACGTCAGCAGCAGCCGCAGGTGGCCGGAGAAGGCAGACGCCGGCACGAGAGCGGCGACGTCATCAAAGTCGGACGCGAGCGACGACAGCGAGTCGCCGCCCGTGGGTGCAGAGGACGACGCAGCAGCAGCGGAGAGCGCAGCGTGCAGTCCGTGCGCCGCGAGCAACGCGTGCGCGGCCAACGGGTCGGCCCGCAGCGACGACGTGTGCTCGGCCGTTGGCGCGCCGCTTGACGCCTCGAGCGCATCGCCCGCCCATGCCTGCCAGCCATCAAACGCCGGCGCAGACGACGCCATTGCGGAGATCTCGCTGCGGCACAGCCGCTGCAGCAGGCGCGCGGTGTCGTGCGCCGCGGCATCAGAGGAGCCCTTGCCCTTGCCGCCCTTGCTCCCTCCCGCCTGCTGCTGCGCGAGCGCGGCATGCGCGCCCAGGAGCAGCAGGTGGCGCGCGTGGAGGTGCGCACCGCTGCCGCCCTCCGCCGCCGCGCCCGCCGTCAGTCGCAGCAGCCCGGTCGCGAGCGGCCCGTCGGGCGCAGCGCCAGAGAGCGCCGTCACGAGCCCGGCCACCGCGCAGCGCCGTAGCTCGAGGCTCGCCGCGACCTTGGCAGCCTTGCGCTCGGCCTTGACCTTCGACTTGGCCTTGAAGCTGGCGGGCGGTTCGTCCCAAGCGCCGAGCGCAGGGGCCAGCGCAGACAGCAGGCTCGTCGCGCTGCCGCCAGCGCTAGCCGCCTTGCCGCGGTGCGACTTGCCAGACGACGACGGCCCGGCAGCGCCAGAGGCCAGCGTCCGCGCTGCGGCTATGGCCGCCCGCGCCGCGGCGAGCGCGTGCGGAGGGGCGAGCGCAAAGTCGAGCACGGCGAGCAGCGCGGTGTCGGCGGCGTCCGACGCGACCGACGGCAACGCGGCCTCGCCGTCTGACGACGCCGCGGGCTCGGCGGCGGCCTCGCGCAGCGCGAGCAGCGCGGCCAGCGCCAGCGCGCCCTTGGCAACCCTCGCCGCGTCGTCCACGTCGTCGAGCTTCTTCGGGCCGAGCAGCGCGCCGCCCAGGCGCTGCAGCAGCGCCTGCAGCGCGGGGAGCAGCGCAAACACAGGCGACGCCGGGAGCGCCGCCATGGCGAGCGCCGCTGACACGACGATCCAGTCGGGGTCGGCGAGCGCCGAGACGGCAAGCCCGTGGAGCGTGGATGCAGACTCCTCGGGCAGGGTGCCAGACGCGAGCAGCTCGTCGGCCTACGTTGGGCGAGGGCGGGGTAGGAGGGGCGAATCGAGTCAGGGGACTGGGTCGGGGTTTGGAGAGGGCTGTTTAAAGAGGGCGCCAGGGGCGGCAGGTGCGAGGAAACGCCGGGCTGGGGGCACTCTCAGGGCAAAGTCACAAGGACTGGCGTTTTCGGCCCTTGTTGATGAGCAGCGGGTGGCGACAACCGGGTCGTGGTGGGTGCGGGCGTGCGGCAGCATCAGAGCACGCCCCATCCCACGTCCCCACCCCTCGATCCCCACCTGCTGCAGCGCCATGACGCGCATCGACGCCTGCGGCGACGCCGCGCACCCGATGACCGTCGAGCCGCCACCGCCCGGCACGAGCGCGTGCGCGGTCGACGCAAACGTCTCTGCAACGAAGTCGTACACCGCGCCGCGCTCGCGCCGCCCGCCCTGCTCGGCGCCGCCGGCAGAGTCGTCGTCAGAGTCGGAGCCTGCCGGCGCCGCGTGCTGTGTCAGCGCCGCGTCGATCGCAGCGTCAACGGACTCCGGGTGGCGGCGCTCGAGCGCTCGCAGCACCGCCTGCGCCGCGGAGCGAGCGGCCGCGCCCTCGGACGCAGCAGCCGCGGCAGCGGAAGCCGCGGCCGCGACGACGGCCTTGGCTGCCGTTGCTGCTGCGGCCTTGCCGCCTTTCTTGGCCGGCGCGGCGGGCTCGGGCTCGGGCGGCGCGAGGGCCGCGCTGCCGCCCATGGCCGCTGCGCCTGCGAGCAGGCGGCTGCACAGCGCCTGTGCGTGGTGCTGGAGCAGCCCGGCTGCCGCCATGGAGAGCAGCGGCGGCGCCGCGGACTCTGCGGCCTCGGGCGCCTTGGCCGACAGTAGGCGAGACACGAGGGTGTCTGCCAGGAGGGCGAGCAGGTGGCCCATGCGGCAGCCGGCGGTGGAGAGCGCAGACAGGTGGTCGTTGAGATCAGGAACGGAGAGGAGGCCCTGCGCAGCCGGTGCAGAGTGTGTTTGTGGAGTGTGAAGGGGTGTGGGGTGTGAACAAGTGCGGGGTGTCGAGGGGAGTGGACTGAGAGGGGGTGTGCATGTGGTTTGGGTGGGATATGGAGATGTCCTTTGCTGGGTAGGACCCAAGAGGTAACTGCCCCGACGGGGCTCCCCAAGGCGATGGAATCAGCATCGGCGGCGGGGCGGGAGACGTCCTGAGGGACGCCTACGACCGCCGGCCACGTGCTGTGCGGTGTTTCTGCTGGAATGTGCACCCGCGGGGTAGGGCGCTCCAAACGCAGAGGCTTTGGGGAGACTGGTTAAGCCTCTACCCGCTGCCCACCGGTGATGCATGGATGCGTGTGTTCTCGGGTAGGCTCTGCGTCATCTCTATACCCAAAACCCGCAACCCAAAGCCCAACCCAATAAGCCCAAGCCCTGCACCCTGCCAACACCCAATCGGCCCCAAGCGCACTGACACGCACACACCTTCAGCGCTGCCGTCGGCAGCTCCGTCAGCTGGCGCTGCGTCGAAGCCGCATGCGCGAGCACCAGCAGCACCGTGCGCACGTGCTCGGCCGCGCTGCGCTCCATGCCGCGCACGAGCGACACGGCAACGGCGCCGAGGAAGCTCGTCGACAGCGACGCGCGGGAGCAGAGCTCAGCGAGCGCCATGCAGGTGGCCGCCCTGCGGAAGTGTGGGTGATGGCGAGCGAGTGAGACAGTGTTGCGGTGGTGCTGGTGGGTGGGGGCTGTGGCATGGTCGCAACTGATGAGCCAACTTCACACTGAGCAGCTGGACCAAGGAGGCAGATCAACCAGCTGAACCAGCAGCTGAACCAACCAGGCAGATCGACCCACCTGTAGTCTGTTGCCGCGCCGACAGCGAGGCCCTCCACAAGGTAAGGGAGCAGGAACTCAACGAGCGCCTCGTCGACGGTCGACACGGCGACGACCTCGCACAGCGCAACCGCGTAGAAGGAGAGGTACGTGCGCGAGGGCGCCTTCTTCAACCCGAGCCGCTTGGCGCCGTCGCACACAAAGCGCAGCACGGAGCGGTCGTTGGCGCAGCGCTGCACGAGCACATCGCGAGGGAGAGACGCGCCGGAGCCCTGCATACGCGCCAGCCACGCCCAGCCCTTGGCGTTGTCGAGCGACATTGTCTGCACGAGACGCACAAACTCGTTGGTGCCGTGGTACGGCAGCGCCGCGAGAATGAGCGACGGGATGTTGTACTCGTTCACCCTGTGGAGCGTGAGGCAGTAACGTTAGTGGCGTTGCGTGTTTGTATGTGTGTGCGTGTGTGTGTGTGCGAGTGCGTGCCTGCATTCGCATGAGTGCCCATGCAGCGCCATGCATCAACTAAAAACTAACCTGAATCTCCGGATGAGGTACTCGAGCGCCTTAAACGACCCCGGGGTCATGAAGTGGGGGCTAAGCTGCGCCAGGAACGTGTCCAGCATGTCGTCCATCTTCGCGACCACGTCTGGTGTCGTGGCGTCGCGGCTGAAGGCGCTCGACGCCTGGCTGAACAGGCTGCCGCGGTAAGTCGCGAACCGGGGGTCCAGGCGGCACAGCTCATCGAGGCCTGCATGCACGGACGGACGAGTGGGCAGAGATGAGATCGGCAAGAGAGGGGATGGCGGCTCCGCTTGGCGGCGCAAGGGCTTGCATGCGGAGGGCTGTGCAGCGTCAGGCCCCCCCCCTCCCGCCACAAGATGCATGATCGCGGGGGGTCAGAGAGAGCAAGGCAGGAGGGGATAGGGAGGGGAGCAAGAGAGCGGCGGCCGCCGCCAAAACCCATGCAACTGACCCTCGCAGCCAATGTGGTGAATTGTGAGCAGGTCGAGGTCCCCCGCCTTGGCATAGTCGAAGAGGAGGGACGGCTTGCCGCGGATCTTCTTGCCATCGGTCGCCTGCTTCTTGGCATGCGCGAGGCCGTCAAGCTGTGCCTTAAGGGAAGACATGGCTGCCACGAGTGGGCCTGCCTCCCGCCCCCTGTGGCGGCACCACCACCTGTGCGGTGTGTGAAGATCGATAAAAGGGGAGATGAATGGGTTGAGCGTGAGAGCTGCTTGATCGAAGCTCAACACCCCACACACCCCACACAATTCACAGTATCCTATTCTCTGAGTATGTGGAAGCAAGCGTGCGCCCTGTGCGCCCCGCTTGGAAGTCCACCAAGTGGCCAGCGATGCTGCGGACATCAGGCTCCCCATGCGCCTTAGCAGCACGCCACAGTGGCTGCGTGTCCATGTCCAGTTCGGGAACTGCTTCAGCACGCCGGAATAAACTGCACCTGCTGCGTGCGGCCTCTCAGGACACCTCATCAACAGCCAAGGCTAGTGTGTTCAGCTCTGACATGGAGCGGGCCCAGTTTGCTGCATTTGCTGACAGCTCCTCAGGTGTGCTTGCATGCGTGCATGTGTGTCACGGGATCAAGCTTCAGCCAGCACACACGCACGCTGAGCGCGTGTGTGCGCCATGCACGCATGCAAGCAACACGCAACACAAACTGTGCATGCGGAGTGTCCCTTGGGGTGGTGCTTGCTTGCCGGGACCCTGCCAGCATGCGCCCTTGCAAGGGCGCGCGCGGACAGGGGGGGGGGGAAGGGACTCAAAAATATCCAGACAGCTTCCGTCCCGGAGGCGCCCGCCCGCCTGGCGTGGCGCTTGTCCAATCGGGGCGCAATCCGTAAGGCGATGCCCCCCCCCCCCACACACACACACACGCACGAGGGTTGCACCAAAACTTATACGCATAGCTCCGTGTGCGGGTGCGCACGCATGCCAGCGCGTATGCGCGCACGCCTTGAACTTGCATGCACGCCTTTTACTTGCCCACAGGCGAGTGGGAGGGCGTCATCGCCACGTTCGACGCGGATGGCGGCAAGCCGCAGCCGCTGCCAGAGCGATTTGTTCCAAACGCGTTTGCAGAGTGGGGCGTGGTGGTGGCGGATTGGCAGGCTCAGACGAGGTGCGCTCGGAGGGGGGGAGTGGCACGCCTGCCTGGCAGGATGCGGTATGCACTGCTGCGACTAGTGCTGCTGGTTGCGTACCCCCCGCGTGGCACCCGCCACGCACAGCAGCCTCCCTCCCTAATTATGATGATGGATTTCACAGTCGGTGACGCACCTACAGGCAGTCGATTTTACAGAGTGACGCACCTACAGGCAGCGTACCGTACTGATCAGAGGATTTGGTGCAACTCAGTTTGGGGAGATTTATTTTTGCATTTAAGCTTGCTTTGGTGAAACACGCTTGGGGAAGTCTGGCTGCCGCATTAGCACTTGTAGATACACGTTTCGGGAGTTTTTTCAGTCAATATTTTGAGGCATCGCAAGTGGTGGGACCTCAATCGGGGGTCCGACAAGCCAGCTGTTGCAGGTCGAGTGTGGGGGACCCGAGTCCCTCCGATGGCCAATGTCGCGACCTGCTGAGCAACAAGGCGATGATTTGGGATACCTCCATCGCCTCACGATGCGATGAGCCTCGCATGCTCTGGGGCGGGGGGCATGTTCATACCCCCTCACATCTCGCTCTCCAGCGAACGCTACGGGTTTTGGGAGTCTTGGGGACGGAGTTAAGGTCGTGCTACGCAGTTTGGGGAGTTCCTCAAACTGAGTTTCACCAAATCCTCTGATCAGTACGGTATGCGACCTCGCCCGGCGTATAACGCCCGAGCGCTACATACGGGTGGCTGGCGACTGGTGGTTGGGGGCTGGACCTAGACAGGGCACTCGGCCCCCAGATCTGACTCTTCCCCGTGGGGGCACGGCCGGGGTTCCCTAGCTCACCGTCACCGCGTGTTGTGCCCCTCCCTCCCACCACCTTCTGGACCACCTCGTACGCTCCTCCCTGCACCTGCACGCTCCTGCATGCTGTTCCCTGCATGCTCCGAACGCACGCTCCTCCCTGCATGCTCCTGCACGCTCCTGCGCACCCCTCTCCCTGCACGTGCGCACGCACGCAGCATGCAGCATGCTGGCGGCCGCGCAGGAGGGCACTCTCCAGGACCACGTGTGCAGCATGGTGCCGACGCCCGCCAGGCATGCCCCTCCCTACCACCGTCTGACCCACCACACACGCTCCTCTCCCTGCAGGATCCTGCAGGCGCGCACGCATGCAGCATGCAGCTTTCTGGAGTGCGCAGCATGGTGCCGCCGTGTGTGACCCTCCCTCCGCCCGCCCGCCCTCTGATCCACGCGCATGCCCCTCCCTGCACGCTCCTGAGCGCACGCATGCAGCATGCTGGCGTCCGCGCAGGAGGGCACTCTGCAGCAGAACCACGAGTGCAGCATGATGCCGACGCCCGCCACGTGTGACCCTCCCTCCCTCCGCCCGCCCTCAGATCCATACCACGCACGCTCCTCTCCCTACACGCACGCATGCAGCATGCTGGCGTCCGCGGAGGAGGGCACTCTCCAGTACCGCGTGCGCCGTATGATGCCGACGGTTGGGTGCGAGGCCGACGCGGTCGCGTGGGAGGAGGAGTCACAGGTGCTTGTTGTTGGCAGGCCACTGGCTGGTGGCTGGTCGCTCTCTTGCAGTCATTTTGTTTTGGGCTCCTGGGAGCCATTGGGAGCCATTTGGCTACTGACGATCCCATCCAATAGAGCTCAACCAACCCATTTGCTTGATACTCTGACAATTCCATCAGATAGAGCTTGTCACGAGCTTTGAAATTACCTATATTCGACGGTCAACGGTCAACGCTAAGGCAGCGGTCAAGGCGGTCAACGGGCTGGCCGGCTCCCCGGAAAAAAAACTAAAAAAATTGAAAACAAAACCACTGCTCTCTCGCGAATGATTTGTGCACCAGCCGGCGCTCGTATTGTTGAGGAGCGGGGCTAGCTACGTGCGCTGTTGCGCTAATTTGTTGGATTTACCACTTAAATTTTGGCGCTCGCACGCGCACTAGGAAACGTAGTACCCGAATCGCCTGTTTCCAAATCGTGCTACAGGAGCTGCTGGGTCTAGGTGGTGGTGCTAGGACTAAAAGAAGTCTCTGCTGACAGCCGATGTTGCTGTTGCTCTTGACGCAGGTGCTGTGGGCAGGCCTAGGTGGTGGTACTAGGGGCACCTAGGTAACCTCCGCTGGCAGCCAATAGGTTGGTTCTGGGTACTAGGACCACTAGGTCATCTCTGCTGACAATTGATGTTGCTGTTGCTGTTTTGAAGCAGGTGCTGTGGGCAGGCCTAGGTGGTGGTACTATGGCCATACTAGGGCCACCTAGGGTAGCTGTGCTGACAGCCGATGTGGTGGTACTGGGGAGGTGGTACTAGGTACTAGGACCACCTAGGTAATCTCAGCTGACAGCCAATGTTGCTGATGCTGTTTTGACGCAGGTGCTGTGGGCAGGCTCGAGCGGACGGCCGGTGCTGCCGGATGGGAGCTACATGGCAGGTGGGCTGCTGCGGGGCGCACGCGCGTGTGTGTGTGTGTGTGGTGTGTGTGTGTGTGTGTGTGTGTGTGTGCGTGCGCGTGCACGCGCGCAGTGCACTGCGCCCTCACGCATGCCCGCCCATACCCACACGACCGCTGCTGTGCACCTCCCCTCCCACACACACCACACACACACACACACACACGTGTGTGCCCGCACCCACCCTCACTCACACCCACACCCACACCCACACGTCTGCACACTCACACCCACAGGACCGCCGCTGTGGGCACCTCCCCCCCAGACGCACTAACACATGTACCTCAGTGATCCCCCTGCAAGCCGTATACCGCTCGGGCCCGGATTCCTCATTTCCCAGAAAACCACTTGGTGGGAGAAAGCGTGGAGGGGTGCGCTCGAAAGCTCTCGCCGAGAGCAGCCCAGCGGCACGCGTTGCGTTGACACCCGCTATGTATTGCGCCTGGTATGAGCGGTCAAAGTTGCTTGAGCCGAGAAAAAATCGATTACTAAAATTCTTCCCAGGGACCACTGATGTACCTGCACCCACCCTCACACACACACACGCCTGCACCCGCGCCCCCAGGCCCCAGCTGTCTGTCGCCTGACGACACCAAAGCAAGCGTAGAGGTGTGCCTGGCGCTGCCTAACGTCGCAACGGGCGCCGGCGCTGGCAAGCGCAGCCGCGTGCGCGTGGTCACGCACTTGACGCGGCACGGGGAGACCAAGGTGTGGCGGGCGGCGCGGTATGAGGTATCAACTGAGAGGTGTGTTGCGCGCGAGAGAGAGGGAGGGAGAGAGGTGGAGAGAGAGAGAGGGAGAGAGGGAGAGAGGGAGAGAGGGAGAGAGGGAGAGATGGAGAGAGGGAGAGGGGGAGAGAGGAGAGGGGGAGAGAGGGGAGAGAGAGAGGGAGAGAGGGAGAGAGGAGAGAGAAGGGAGAGAGGGAGAGAGGGAGAGGGAGAGAGGGAGGGAGAGAGGGAGAGAGAGGGAGAGAAACTGAGGCTGGCATGCATCGCACGCGCACGCGTATGCGTGGCATCAACACACACGCACTCACACCCTCCCGTCGCACGAGCTCTCTCACACTTTTTCACCCTCAGGTATGACACCGAGTATCGAGGTGGTGGCCAAGACCTGCAGCTTCTCGGCTGCCACGGCACCCGCACGATCAGCGACGGCGCGGTGACCAGCGAGGGAGACGCAGAGGCGGCCGGAAGCGGCGGCGCTGCTGGCTGGCGCGTGGCTGGCGGGCACGTGTACGACCTCGGTGTTGGCGGAGGTGCCGGCAGCAGCGGTGTCCCGCGGACGCTCGCTCCTGGGGAGTCCCCCCCACCCGGCCTGCGTGGCTGGGGCGACACTACGCGACTGCCGGAAGGGCTGTTTGGCCGCGTGACCGTGCCGGCCGGATCAACCGAGGAGCTTCAGATCGAGATCGGGGCGGTTGTCGTTGCTGTTGGCAGCGGCGAGCCGCCACGCGAGCCGGCGCGCAGGCGCGTCGCGCGCGTCATGTACACCGCTGCCGGCTTGGCCACATTTTTGGTCACGGACGAGCAGGCGCCGGCGCCGGCGCCGGCGGCATAGTCGCATGGCGGGGTAGTCAAATGGCGGGGTAGTCGAATGGTCAGTTGTGTTTGCGAACCCAGTCCTCCATCATCCATGGCCCTTCACCGTCGCACTGGCCTCCCCCTGCACCTTTCCCCACTCACCTCCCCCCACTCACACTCTGCTTGGGCTCAACTCACTTGCTCATTTATGTTCACAAGCGCCACACAAAAGTTGCCTTGCGTCAACAACAGCGAGGGTCACATCTCGTCGTCTCCACATAAATACAGGCAGCCAGCCAGCAGTGTCAGGGAGCTTGCACAGATCAGGCGTGCGTGTCCTTGGATCGTTGAGTTGAGGGCGCATGGTGCGCCTGACGTTGATCGCGCGTCTGGTGGACGGCCTGCCGCTGGCGGAAGGTCTGGACACTGACAAGGATGTCGAGGTGGACTCGTACAAGAGCCAGGCCAAGGTGTGTCGTGCCAGCACGCACGACGTTTACACGCAAGGGGGGAGGAGACGTCGTACGTGAACACAGGAGTCTATGCGAGCAGCTGGGTGGGGGACGCGATGGGGCGGGGCGCGATCGTCTCCTCCGAGTCAGGCCTCACCATGCAGGTGGTGCATGGCGCATGGCGCATGGCGCATGCTCACGCGCATGCACCCATTAGGGCGCCCCCCTCCCTCCCTTACCACACACAACGCAGAGCCTCTTCAAGCAGTTCAGCCACCAGCAGCAGCAGCCGCCCCGCCTGAGCGTGGAGATCACTGGCGGCAAGTACATGTTCCACTACCTGATTCAGCAGGGCGTCGTGTTCCTCACGCTCACGGACAAGGGCTACCCCAAGAAGCTGGCGTTCCAGTACCTGAAGGAGCTGTGCCAGGAGTTCTGCAACCTGTACGGGAGCCAGGTCGACACCGTGTCGCGGCCGTACGCGTTCATCAAGTTTGGTGCGTGCGGCACGCTTGGCTTCGTGCATGGCGCTGCATGCACGCACACACGCAGACACACCTGGGAGCAGGTCCCCAGGTGCCCTCCACCCCTCCCTGTGCAGCACCATGCCCGCCGCCTCGCTGGCACACACTTGCTGTTGAAGTGAGGTGAGGCTGATAACCCAGCAGTGGGCCTTCACAGCCATCTTAGCGCTTAGATGGCTGTGACGGCCCACTGCTGGTTCATCAGCCTCATCTCACTTAGCACTAAGATGGCTGTGAAGGCCCACTGCTGGTTTATCAGCCTCACCTCACTTCAACACTTGCACGTGCACACGTGCGCTGCCCGCCTCGGCGTCTCACCCCAAACCCGCAGACACGTTCATCCAGAAGACGAAGAAGCTGTACCTTGATACGCGCACGCAGCGCAACCTGGCCAAGCTGACGGACGAGCTGGGGGAGGTGCACAGCATCATGACACGCAACATCCAGGAGGTCCTCGGGCAGGGAGAGAAGCTGGACAGTGAGTGTCGTTCGAGGGGGCGGGAGGGTGGGGGGTTGGTGTACAAGTATGGGCGTGGTGCCAGGGCACGGCGCCCTTGGGCCTGCTTAGGTGCCGCAGCTTCGCGGAGGCAGACATAAACAGGGGGGGGGGATGGGCAACCTCCGCCGCCGCCGCTGCTGCCAGCTCATGCCTCAAAAGCACCCACTTATGTGTGTATGTGTGTGTGTGTGCCGCGTGCTTACAGGCATGTCAAAGATGTCGAGTGCGCTGGCATCAGAATCGAAGCAGTACTCGCACCGGGCCAAGGACCTGCACCGACAAGTGGGTGTTGATTAGCTGCGGAAGACGTATTGTGCCCGCACCCGTTTCCTGCCTTGTCTTTTGCGCCCCTGTCAGCACCTGGGTGCACGTGCTGCGACCAGCTGCTGTAGCCATCAGTTTCTGCTGCGGCTGCGGCTGCGGCTGCTGCTGCTGCGGCTGCTGCTGCTGCTGCCCGCTCACTGCTCCTGCCTGCCCGACTGCCTCCCTCCCCTTTCCTCACCCACACAGGCACTCTTGCGCAAGTATGTGCCACTCGCGGTCATCGCGCTCGTGATCATCCTTGTGATGTGGATCCGCGCTAAGTTCTACAGCTGACACCTCCCCAGGCAATTCCAGGACAGCAATCTGCTGACATGGACGGCGTACCAACGTGGTGGCAACGCGGGGACTGGCGAGGCGATCGGGATTGTGTAGAAGGCAATGCGGGGACTGGCGAGACAATCAGGATTGTCTCGGCCTGTAGCGGCCCTGTCAGGGTTTAGGGTTTTCAAAAAAAATGTGCCGACACCCCGCACAATTCATGCACTACAACTTGGCCTCTTACACGAAACCAACTTGGCCTCTTACACGAAACTTACACGGCCATCGAACAACGGCGGCACGTCACCGCGTCACATCTTCCCTTCGCGGTGCTAACCTAGCCCAACTCCGTATGCAACTCTGGCTGGGTGCTATGGAGGAGGAGGGGGCGTGGAAGAACAAGGGAGCAGATGTTGCGTACCACCAGGAGCCGATGGATTGCAGCGAGCGCCCTGATACACCGTTGATTGCCACCCACGAGTGCTCGAGCACAGGCGACGAGTGCTCTAGCGACATCAACCCCGTGGAGCTCGCTGGTTTTATGCACGCGACGAGAGGCGCTGCGAGAGACGCAATCGTAAGAGGTTACCAAAAGAGGGTTGTTGCGTCGGAGCCAGGTGTCGGACACGCAGGCAGTACTGCGACAAAAAAAACGTGTTGGACGCAGCTGTGCCACCCACCCTCCATGGGAACTTTACAGGGCCCCAGGTCACTGCAGGACACCGTCATCCATTTCCACTTGATGACAGCTTGTCAGCCGCTGTCGCTTGTCTGTCTAGCTTCCACCCACCACCTTCCACCCACCACCCACCATCCACCAACTCACCCACCCTAGCACCTAGCAGTCCTGTGTATCGTCATCCATCTCCCCAGATGACGGAAAGGTCAGCCAACTGAACCGCACACCTTCCACCCAGCTTCCACCAGCCGCAACTCAACCGCACACCTTCCACCCACCCGTACGTGCAGATGTCCGGCGATTGCGTGTGTGCCGCGTTCTCAGTCGGCACGGCGTGGTGTCAAGGCTCTCGCGAGGCCATGGTAGGTGGGGGCTGGGGGTTGGGTGCAGTCGCCACGTTTACAGGGCCGCTCAGCCGCAGCCGCTCAGCGCAGACGCAGACGCAGCCGCGCAGACGCAGCCGCTCAGCCGCAGCCACCACGACACAGGCGCGTCAACACGGCGTCCTGGAGGCACCCTGGAGGAGTTGAGCGCTGCGGCCATCACAGGGACTCCGTGTCTCTATTGCACACACACAAGTCGTGTACGCACGCACACACACACGCCCTCTTGTACGCACACACGTCGTAGGACGCATGCACTCAAATCGTGACGACGCACGCACTCACGCACACGCACGCGCACGCGCACGCGCACGCTCTGTCATCGCCTTCAAGTTGGCCTTCCTCTCTCAAATCCGTCGTGCGTGTCCAAATCCACAATTCTGATTTGATTCAGCCAAGCAGACCTATTCCCATACGCACACGCACATGCACGCGCACGCTCGCGCACACACACGCACACACGTTTTACACGCACGCTTTCTCGCACATGCACGCACGCACGCACGCACGCACGCACGCACGCACGCAGGAGGACGCCCACACGGTCGACCTCGCTGTCGAGCGCGGCTGCGAGTCTGGCGGCACACAGCCGGCCTTGCCAGCCGCCCTCCACCGCGCGAGCTCGAGCCGGCCGTGCGAAGCGCGCGACGGCAGCGCCGCCAGCGGCGACAGCAGCACGCAGCTGCGCAGCGGGGCGATCGTCTCCCCGAGCGTGCTGCGCCCCGGCCCCGGGGGCCTCGGAGGCCACGGAGGAGCAGCCTACGCGCCCGCCAGCTCAAGCGCCCCCGGGCCGCCCGGCTGGCCGAGTGCGCACCACCCGGCCACCGCCCCCGGGCCGCCCGGCTGGCCGAGCGCCGGCCAGCCGACCGCAGGGTTCTTTGTCCGCGGGCAGCCCCCAACCGCCACTGGGCACCCGGTCGGCTCGCTGCCCAGCTCGAGCGGGGGCTCGCTGCTGGGCGCGGCCGCGGCGGTGCTCATGCGCGGGGGCAGCGACGGCCACGCCGTCGGGGGCGTCTTCGACGGTGGCGGCGGCGGCGGCGGCAGCGGTGGCGGCGGCAACCCCCAGGCGTCGACGTCGTCTGCGGGGCTGGCGGACGCCATGCGGCCTGCTGCTGCGGCCGCCGCCGCTGCCGAGACTGCCAGCAAGAGCGGCACGCGAGTGGTGGAACCCACGGGCCTCGTGTCCCTGTTTGCCGTGTTCGACGGGCACGGTGTGTGTGTGTGTGTGTCTGTGTGTGTG
>VFSX01000017.1:347500-370000 GCA_016618255.1 Chlamydomonas sp. UWO 241 | reverse complement strand
TTTCGTCCCTTTGCCCCTCTCCGCTGCTGCGATGCTAGCCTGCACATCACTACCGTAGTACCGCTTTACCTTGCCAATTAAATACTTCGGAAAACGTCGCGGCAAGGTCGATTTCTAAAAGTAAATGCCGAAAAAGTAAAAAAATGCCAAAAGTGACGTCAAAACGGGGAAAACCCCCCAAATTCCCGCGGCAAGGCACCCAAGTTCTAAACAATTAACCCCTTTATAAAAGTGGAGGCAAGGCACAGCAGTACTACGGTAGTGCGATGCTAGCCTGCACATCACTAGTGCGATGTGTGTGCCGCCGGAAGCGGGGCGCGGGTGCGCAGCGCACAAACTCGTGAGGTTTGCGCTCGTTGGTGAGTGCTGCCGCTCCGCTACTTTGCTCCTGCCCCCCTGGGGCTGCTCCTCCTCGTTATGTGCTGCTCTCCCGTGCTGCTCCTCTATTGCAGGCGCACACCACAAATGCGTTGCTGTCACTGCCTGGGTGGTATAGGGTGGATCTGGGGGCCCAGTGCCGTGTCTAGGTCCAGTGCGTGCGCGCATGTGGGGGTTTACCCTCACCCCTACCAGGTAGCCAGCCAGTTTCCCACAAACTGAGTTCAAGATGTCGGGCGCTAGAGCCGACACAGGTCTTACACATCATCATTTATCACACAGACTGTAATATCCATCATTAGTGAGCACTAAGCTTAGCACTAAGCTAATCAATGCTTTTTCTTAAGCAGCGCGGGGGCGCGAGCGCAAGCGATATGCGTGTGCCGCCAGAAGCGGGGCGCGGGTGTGCAGCAATAGTTTTGCGCTCCTTGGTGAGTGCTGCCGCTCCGCTACTTTGCTCCTGCCCCCCTCGTGCTGCTCCTCCTCGTTATGTGCTAATCTCCCGTGCTGCTCCACTAGTGCTGCTGCTCCGCCAGTGCTGCCGCCCTTTCCCGCATTTCTCTTGTGCTGCTTTTTGTAAGGCCGCTCCTGCAGTCGTGCTCTCCATTGCCCCCCGTGCTGCTCCTCTATTGCCCCTTAATCTGGCGCTCGTCCTCTACAGTGATTCCCCTGCGAGCCGTATACCGCTCCGAGCCGGATTTCCCATTTCCCAGAAAACCACCACACACTTAGTGGGAGAGGGCGTGGAGCGGTACGTTGGAAAGCTCTTGCTGAGAGCAGCCCAACGGCATGCGTTGCATGAATACCCGCTGTGTATTGTGCCTGGTATGAGCGGTCAAAGTTGCTGGAGCCGGCAAAAAAACGAATTACTAAAATTCTTCCCAGGGACCACTGGTCCTCTAGTGCTGCTGCTCCTTTCCTTGTGCTCGTTCTCTTGTGCGGCTCCTCTGGTGCCGCTCCTCTGGTACTTATTTTCCGTGCTGCTCCTCTATTGCTGCTCTGCCAGTGCTGCCGCTGCTCTCGTGCAGCTCCTCTCGTGCTGCTCTCATGTCTCTCAATCTGACGCTCTTTCTCTAGTGCTGCTCCTCTGGTGCTGCACCTCCTCTGGTACTTATCTTCCGTGCTGCTCCTCTGTTGCTACTCCGTCAGTGCTGCCGCTCCTCTGCTGCTGCTCCTCTCATGCTGCTCCTCTCGTGCTACTCCTCTCGTGCTGCTCTAACGTCCCTCAATCTGATACAGTCACAGTTACAGTTACATCGGCTTTCCAGCGAAGACTACCTTCTAGTCCTAGTACCACAGCCTAGACCCAAGTCCAGGTCTGGCCCTAATAATTACTTGTGAGGGGTGGTAGCCACCAGCCGGCTGCCTGCCAGCGTGTAATCCCAGAGCAAAAAAGAGAGCTCAATCTGATGCTCTTGCTTTAGTGCTGCTCCTTCCCGCGTGCTCGGTGTCTTGTGCTGCTTCTCTGATGCCACTCTCTAGTGCTGCTCCTCCTGTGCCGCTCATCTGTTGCTGCTCCTTCAGTGATGCTGCTCCTCTGGTGCTGCGTTTGTTGTATGCCGCTCCTCTAGTGCTCCTTCTCGAGTGCTGCTCCTTCCCGCAAGCTCGTTCTCTTGTGCTGCTTTGCTTATGCTACTCCTCTAGTTGTGCTTCTCTAGTGGTAGCTAGGACTGCTCTTCTTGTAGTGGTCCACTGGTGCTCGGCTGCGGCTGCAGTCCCCTCCCCCCCCCCCCCCCCCACCACACACACACCACCACACCCACCCACCCGCCCCACACACACAGCAACAGTGACATCGATTTTCCAGCAAATAAGACTTTCCAGTCCTAGTACCACCGCCTAGACCCAAGTCCAGTCCCCCCCCCTCACACAAGACCCCTCACACCCACCCTGATGTTGCTGCCACAGTCATCAAGCACACCAGCAGCAACACACACACACACATGCATGCTGCCGTTGCCGAAGCCATCATGCACACACACACACACACACACTACTGCTGCTGCCACAGTCGTCAAGCACACCAGCAGCATCACACACACGCACACGCACACACACACACACACACACGCACGCACACACCCAGCTGCCGCTGCCGCAGTCATCAAGCACACCAGCAGCAACACACACACACACACACACACACTGCTGCTGCTGCTGCTGCTGCCACAGTTATCAAGCACACCAGCAGCAATATGGGCGCTTGCGCGACGGTGGCGCTCTTGCGTGGGAATGAGGTGTGTGTGTGTGTGTGTGTGTGTGTGTGTGGTGCCGGGGTGTGCCTTAGTTAGCACAGGCATGAGTTGTAATCCAGTTTGCCCATGCTGTGGGAACTACAACGAATGTCTCTCTCTGTGTGCGTGTGTGTGTGTGTGTATGTGTGTGTCTGCTATTGTGTGCGGTCAATTTTTCAGTCCTTTGGACGCCTTTGATAGCGTGCATGTGTGCGTGTGTTTGTGGGTGGGGGGAGGATGTGCGTGTGAGCATGTGCGCGTGTGTGCACGTGTGCATGTTCGTGCATGTGTGTGCATGTGCATGTTTTCGTGTGTGTATTTGCGCGCGTGTGTGCGTGTGTTTGTGTGTATGCATGTGTACGTGTGTGCGTGTGTGCGCGTGTGCGCGTGTGCGTGTGCGTGTGCGCAACACACACCAACCCTGCCCTTTTAGCTCGCTGTGGCTGCTGTGCGGCTTCCTCTGCCACGGCACACACGCACACACACACACACGCGCGCGCGCAGCTCGTCGTTGCTGGTGTCGGCGACGCACGCTGCGTGCCGTGCCGCGGCACCACCGCGCTGCCTCTCACAACCATCCACACACACTCACAAACACACACACACACACGCACACACACACACACACACACACACACACACACACACACACACACGCGCAGCTCTTCGTTGCTGGTGTAAGCGACACGCGCTGCGTGCTGTGCCGCGGCACCACCGCGCTGCGTCTCACAACCGACCACACGCGCACACACACACACACACACACACACACACACACACACGCACAAACACACACACACACACACGCATGCCCCCCCCCATACACACAGCTTGTCGTTGCTGGTGTCGGCGACGCACGCTGCGTGCTGTGCCGCGGCACCACCGCGCTGCCTCTCACAACCATCCACACACACTCACACACACACACACACACACACACACGCAGCTCGTCGTTGCTGGTGTCGGCGACGCACGCTGCGTGCTGTGCCGCGGCACCACCGCGCTGCCTCTCACAACCATCCACACACACACACACACACAAACACACACGCACACACACACACACACACACACACACACACACACACGCAGCTCGTCGTTGCTGGTGTCGGCGACGCGCGCTGCGTGCTGTGCCGCGGCACCACCGCGCTGCCTCTCACAACCATCCACACACACACACACACACACACACGCAGCTTGTAGTTGCTGGTGTCGGCGACGCGCGCTGCGTGCTGTGCCGCGGCACCACCGCGCTGCCTCTCACAACCATCCACACACACTCACAAACACACACACACACACGCACACACACACACACACACGCAGCTCGTCTTGCTGGTGTCGGCGACGCGCGCTGCGTGCTGTGCCGCAGCACCACCGCGCTGCCTCTCACAACCATCCACACACACTCTCACACACACACACACACACACACACACACACACACACGCAGCTCGTCGTTGCTGGTGTCGGCGACGCGCGCTGCGTGCTGTGCCGCGGCACCACCGCGCTGCCTCTCACAACCGACCACAAGCCGACAGACGAGCGCGAGGCGGCACGAATTATCGCTGCTGGCGGGTAAGTCACATGTAACGTCCCATGGAGACCAAACTTGACCGCGCGACGCTGCGCGCGCCCATGCGCGCACATGCGGCAAACGTATGGATCGGTTTACGCCCCTCGCCTAGACGCGTCAAACGCGCTCCTGGTTGACCCACAGGACCTACGCACACTGTAGCAATAGCCCGGCTTCTGGGGGAGGGGGCGCTTACTGGAAATCCTTAGGGACATCACTGTCACATACGCGGCCCGTGCTGGCGACACAACTTGCCCTTAAACCCTGAACCCTGAACCCTGAACCCTGAACCCTGAGCCCTTCACCCTAAACCCTTTACCCTTTACCAACCCTTAACCCTAAACCCTAAACCCCAAACCCCAAACCCTAAACCCTAAACAGAAGGGGGCAGTGGCATCAGCATTCCAGCAAAGACTTCCTTAGTACCACCGCCTGCACCCAAGTCCAGGTCTGGCCCTTACAATCACTTGTGAGGGGCGGTCGCCACCAGCCGGCTGCCTGCCAACGCTTTGTCCTAGAGCTAATCATAAAGCCATTATGCATGCGCCGCATCCAAAATATATCCCAACTGCTGCCATGGGATAGGCCGGGGATAGAGGGGGTCAAGTGGCGCGGCTTTGAGCTAGTTTAACCTGTACAACACGCACCCCACATTTCGATGGGGGGGTTGCATGCAACGGTGTGTGGACCCTGGGTGTGGACCCCTGGGTGTGGACCCTGGGTGTGGACCCCTGGGTGTGGACCCTGGGTGTGGACCCTGGGTGTGGACCCTGAGTGTGGACCCTGGGTGTGGACCCTGGGTGTGGACCAAGTGATGTAGGAACTGGCCGGGTGCGGACAAACTTTTGAGCCCTTGACTGACCAGGCGGACGCAAAATCGGTGAAAGGGGGGGAAAGGACTGCCATCGGCAGAGCGGAAAAAGGCTCGGAGGGCATTCTTGGTCTGCTTGTGCTGACAGAGGTTAAGGCAGGTCCCACCCTCCGCTCAGGTCCCACCCTCCGCTCAGCCGCTTCTGGGGGGCACAAAGGGGTCGGGGGGCGCGGCCCCAGCGAAAAATTTGCCTGAGGATTGGTTTTGCTGCTTCCTCCGCCTCAGGAGGATGCCTTTTGGCTGGTTAGTCCGCCTGAGGAGGATCCCCTCTGACTTCCTACATCGCTGGTGTGGACCCCTGGGTTGCATGCAATGGGCTGGTAGGCTGGCGCGCTGCGTGGCCTTTCGGGCTCTCCTAGTAGAGTCCCCCTAGACGTGTAGTCTATGCCTTAAATCATGCCCCGGGGTCCTCCGGGTGCGCACGTGTAAACCCTGTAAAACTCGCGTGCAACGGGGTGTGGAACACGATGGGGAGCTAGGCGTGATGATGGATTTTACAGTCTGTGTGTGACACCAGTAACGATGTATGAGACCTGTGTCAGCTCTCGTGCCCGACACCTTTACCCAGTTTCAGGCTGAAACAGGCTGGCTATAGGAGAGGAACTGGCTGGCCATGGGAGTGAAACTGGCTCCAAGCCGTAGAAACCGCTAAAACATCAAAACCGTGAAACCCTGAATCATGTACCTCACGGCATCTCGAGGATGGGAGGACTAGGCGTATTAACCCCGTCAACCCCTAGGCCATCCCCACCCAACCTGTGGCCAAAGTGGCCAAAAGTGGCGAAAACTGCAGACACCAAACTTTGGGAATTTCTTGTGGCGTCCCTTCTCGACCAAATCCACTTTTGACGGTGCTTTTTAGTTGCCGTTAAGCTCATTTAGTCGCGTGCGTCGTGGGTGACTGTGGCTTGGAAAGACGGCGAAATGCGGGACGAAACCGATCAAGTTCAAAAGTTAGGTAGTTAGGGTAGCAGGTTTCAAGTCCTGTGCAAGCTGGTTGAAATCCCAGTTAGAAATCCCATTATAACGTTAGAGGTTGCGGCCCGGCTTTTCAACCTTCTCATCATCTCAGGTCACTTATTGATCAGATCCACGTCTGACACACAATGATCAGTAGCCTCTGCTGCCGCTACGGTGGAGGTCTAGGGGGAACGATCCCGCGGGCTTGTGAACCCCGGCCGTGCCCCCACGGGGAGGAGTCAGATCTGGGGGCCGAGTGCCCTGTCTAGGTCCAGCCCCGACCCACTAGCCCCCCACCACCAGTAGCCAGCCACCCGTCTGTAGCGCTCGGGCGTTATATGCCGAGCAAGGTCGAATACGCTAGCCGGTAGGCTCGTCACACACGACTGTAAAATCCATAATCAGGTTTCACTTGACGTTTGGGTCCTAAACACGTTACCCGTGAATCCTGCGTCCCGCGGCAACTCGAGGAGCGAGCGTCCGTTTTTTTTGACACGTGGGATGTGGAAGTGTGGATGCCTCGCCCCGCTGTGCCCACCTTCTAGGCACGTCCAAATCCCCCCCCCACACACACACACACAATACCTCCCTCTCTCTCTCTCTCTCAACTGCTCACTCACTCTCACTCTCCACTCGCTCACTTTCGCTCACTCGCTCACTCTCGCTCACTCGCTCTCTCTCTCTCTCTCTCTCTCTCTCACACTCTCTCAATCTCTCTCTCTCTCACTCTCTTACTCCCTCTTACTCTCTCACTCTCTCACTCTCTCACTCTCTCACTCCTTCTCACTCCTTCTCACTCTCTCACTCTCACTCTCACTCACCCACGAAGTTACGTCGTCATGGGTCGAGTGAACGCGTGCCTCAACGTGTCGAGGGCACTGGGCGACGCGCACTTCAAACAGGTGCATGTGTGCATGTGTGTGTGTGGGGGGGGGGGAGAGACTGTGTGGGGGGGAGAGACTGTGTGGGGGGGAGAGACTGTGTGTGTGTGCGCGCGCGCGTTGCCTTGGGTTGCGTGAACGCGTGCTTCAACGTGTCGAGGGCACTGGGCGACGCGCACTTAAAACAGTTGCGTGTGTGCGTGGGGGGGGGACTGTGTGTGTGTATGAGAGAGACTGTGTGTGTGAGAGAGACTGTGTGTGCGAGAGAGAGTGTAGGTGTGCGGGGCGAGGGCCCTGGGCGATGTTAACTTTAAACAGGCGTTTGTGAGAGAGTGTGTGCGTGTGTGTGTGTGTGTTTGAGCATGTTTGCGTGCGTGTGTTTTGTATGTGTGTGTGTGTGTGTTTGAGAGAGTGTGCGTGTGCGGGTCAAGGGCGCTGGGTAATGGGTGAGTGGGTGGGCACGTGTGCAAACACACACACACACACACACACACGCCAGTGTTTCCGTTAGCCACCCCGCAACCCGACAAAGTGCACTTTCGGGTTGAGATCGGCCGATTCGGGCTGGCGCGTCGGGTTGAGATAGCGCGAATTCTGACCCGAAACAGTGTGAAAATTGACATTTCACACTTTCTGCCAAAATTCGCCTCCATCGGTTAAGATGGGCGAAATGAGCGTGAGGCCTGGGTTGTGCCATCATTCTACCAAGATCCTTAACGGAGACACTGACACACGCACACACATGCACACACAAACACGGGTCCAATGCACCTTCAAAGGCATCTGACGGACTGTAACATCGACCGCACGCACACACGCACACACATACGCACGCACACACGCACACACACACACACATACGCACGCACACACGTACACACACACACACACACACATTCACACACACACACACACGCACGCGCACACACACGCACACAATCACGCACATTCACACACACATTCACACACACATAGCAGGGTGTGACACACACACACTCACACACACACACACACACACACACACACACACACGCACATGCACACACATTCTCGCACACACGCACACACACACACACACACACACACACGCGCGCACACACACACACATGCACACACACACACACACACACACACACACGCATGCACACACACATGCACACATACACACACACGTGCACACACACCCACATTCACACACACATACACACATACACGCACAGGCCGTCGGCCTGCCCGCAATCTCCCAGCAGGTCTCTGCTGAGCCAGACGTGTCGGTCGCGACGCTGACCTCTGAAGATGCGTTCATGGTGCGTGGTGTGTGTTTCAAGGTTTTGTGTATTAGGGTTGTAGGCTCAAGGTTTTTAGAGTTTAGGGTTTAGTCTGGTCTGTGTGTTGCATGCGTTTGGGTGTCAGTGCACCCCAGCCTCGCGCCTTTGCCGAGCTGGACGTATCGGTCGCGACGCTGACCTCTGAAGACGCGTTCATGGTGCGTGGTGTGTGTTACGGGTTTTAGGGTGGAGGGTGAGACCCCTGTGACTCCAGGGTTCGGACACTGAGCCCCTAGGTGACGAGAAAAAACGCACCAGGCGCGCTCCTTATGACTCTACCGTTATTTTGAGCGTAGCGGCGACGCTGTGCGTGCAGCCGGGGCGAGTGGGGACTGGAAAGTGTGTGGTTGGGAGGCTTCGCACAACCCTGGCGCAGCCCACAGGGGCCGCCCGCTGTCGCCACGCGTCACAAAGCGCGGCCATATGCGTCTGGTAGCTGCTTGCAGCACTGGGGCGGGAGGGGAGTATGCCTGGGTGGCACAGGGCGCAAGAGAGTGCTAAAAACTGGGCCACCTGCATCGCCGCATGGAGGCCCGCCGCATGCACCCAGACGTGGCAGACCTGTTGTGCATGCTATGTAGCGTCCATGTGGGGTGGAGCACGGCTCCGGGCTGCGCCAGGAGGCCATGGGGGTGGTGTTCGAGTGTGCCATGCAAGGCCCCACACAGAACACCCCACGCAGGGCGCCCCGGCACGCCGCGCGGACTCATATGAGTCTCATGATACATTACTAGGTCGAATACATGCGCGGATGGCGACGAGAGGCGGATTTGGGCGACCCGAACTCCCTCTGCCCCAGTGTGTCCCGCTAGAAATGGCGTCGCTCTAGTGTTCCAAAACTGAGTGTCAGCAGCTGGGACAAACATGTAAATTCGCGATTCCCTTGGCGCGGGGGGAGAGGGTGACGACGTGGCGCAGATCGCGTTTTGGTGTGTTTCTGATGGTTTTTGGGCACCTGATTTCAGACCCAACTTTACGATCAAACTGCGCCCCCTGGGACGCACCCCAACCCCCGGAGAGCTATTGTGCGACGCCTCCAAAATAGGTCCTAACTGCTTCTAGGGGATAGGGGGTCAAGTGGCGCTTGCCAATCTACTTGACCGCCGTGGTGGAGGGGCCGGCGCCTGAGGGGCAGGGTTGCACGGTACGTACGTATTTCGGGTCTGGAGCGTACGTACGTACGTATTTTATGGGAATACGTACGTACGCTGGCCGTACGCGTGCGAAAATCGGGACGCCGCAGCACTATACGCCTTTTACTTGAAACACAAAAACGGCCACAACTCACGCTCCTGTGCTTGGATCGCAACCGTTAACCATGCATTGGAAAGCTGATAGAAAGGGCTATCCAGTGCGCTCTAGTAGGGGGCGAACTGGAGGGCAGGGAGTTGCCGTTTTTGTTTTTGGTGCGGTGCGAGCGCGTGCGCGCGTGGTGTGCTGTAGCTCCCCCGCAGGCATGCCCCCCTACTGCATTGAACTGCTGCATACTGAGGTCATACAGATACCCCGTGTTATAAGCTTTCCAACGCAAGTGGAATGGTTCAAATTCAGGCAGAGGCAGGGAGTTGCGTCCGTTGTTGTGTGCATCGTTGCAAGCGCACGCGCGTGGTGCTGCAGCAGAACCCAAGGCCCAACCCCCTACTGCAGTGCACTGCTGCATACGAGCAGTAATATGGATGGCCTCTGTTACAAGCTTTCCAATGCAAGTGGACTGGTTTCGATCCAAGCACAGAAGCGTGGATTATGGCCGTTTTTGTGTTTCAAGTAAAAGGCGTATAGTGCTGCGTACAGGGCGTACGTATATACGCTCCCTCACGTACGTACGTACGTACGTACGAAAAATACGTACGCACGCGTACTCACGTACCGTGCAACCCTGCTGAGGGGCAGCCGGACCGTACACCACAGCTCTCCACCCGACCCTATCCTGAGCACGCTCAAACGCCGTGCACGAAAAAGTCTTCCAATCAGAACGAGTGCCACTAGTTTCGCCTAGCTGCTGAATCAGTAGCTTGAGAAGATAGTGTCGGGAGGAGGCTGCAGGCCGGCCTTGCTGCCGAGCCACATCCATTGTGCAGTCAAAAGTCGTACGAGGAAGACGAGAAGCCGGCATGCGCATCACATGGCCTAGCCACTGCATTGATCGCTTTGCCACAAGGCTCTCAATTGGCTCAGTGTCGCACGCCTGCCGAATATAAGTTAATCTGTGCCGGTCGACCAGGCGCACACTCAGAATGCGACGAAGGCAGTTAGAGTGGGCAACCTCCAATCGAGTCAGTTGTGTTTTAGTAGGGGCCCATGTTTCGCAGCCGTACAGAAAGTGGGGCAGCACGAAAGTGTTGTAAACCCGCATCTTAGACTGCACTTGCATCTTCTTGCTGGCCCAAATCTTATCAAAAGACGCAAACACGCCCAGCGCGTGACCGACATTTGGCTGTATTCTGGCTATACTTTGACCTTGAACACAGCTCAGCCCATTCAGCGAACGGGAAGTCTGATGAGCCCGCCAGATGGAGCTCGTCAAGAGCGTCCAAATGACCTATATGTGAGGACACGTGGTCAACAGGAGGTCAAGGTTCAACACGGTCAAAGCAAAATCCGGCTGTGGAATAATTAATTCCGCACCCTGAAAAGAAAATTACTGGTGGGCGTGGCGTCCGTGCTTGGGCTCAACGTGCCGAGCACGGGCTTAAGAGGTGTCCCTGGCTGCAACATCCATCATCAGTTTAGTATGACACGCACCCCACACGTGTACAACACGCACGAACACACTGCACCACACGTGCCAGTGGTGTCATAACGGAGACCAAGAATGTCCTGTTGGCCCCCGCAACAATTGGAGAAAACGTGCAGATTGTCCCAGCGGGAGGCGTTATTTTTTGCGGAAAGGTGTGAAAATCGTCGAATTTCACACTTTTTTGAGCGAAAATCCCGCGATTCGCCCCCACAGTTACCCCTCAAATTTCCTGGTCTGCCCCCGCGGAAGGGGCTGCAAGGGCTGTGGGGGTGCTTATGATACCACTGACGCGCGCCGCATCGCGCACACCTGTACATGCACACACACCTGCACAACACGCACGCATTTCTGTACAACACACACACACACACACACACCACATGTCCAACACGCACCAGTATTTCCGTAAGCCAACCCGCAAACCGACAAAGTGCCCTTTCGGGTTGAGATTGCCTGATTCGGGCTGGCAAGTCGGGTCGAGATTGCGCGAATCTCGACCCGGAAAGTGTGAAAATTGTCATTTTCACACCCTTTTCGCAAAAAGAAATCGCCTCCGTCGGGTTGAGACTGGCGGAATGAGCGTGGGGCCCGGGTTGAGCCATAATTTCCCCCAAGATTCTTAGCGGAACCACTGACACGCACCCCACCTTGTGACGGCAGGTGGTCGCTTGCGACGGAGTGTGGAACGCGATGGGGGACCAGGAGGCGATTGACTTTGTCGGCAACCGGTGCGTGGGATGTCCGTGTGTGTGGGGGGAGGGGGGGGATTTCTAGGGTCCATTAGGGCTAAGGTTTAGGGTTTGGGTTGTAGGGCGCGCAATGGGGGACCAGGAGGCGATCGGCTTTGTTGGCAACTCCGGTGAGTGGGCTGTGCGTGTGTGTGGGGTGGATTTCTAGAGCTCACTAGGGTAGATTGGCAAGCGCCACTTGACCCCCTATCCCCTAGAAGCAGTTAGGACCTATTTTGGAGGCGTCGCACAATAGCTCTCCTTTTTGCTCTGGGACTACACGTTGGCAGGCAGCCGGCTGGTGGCTACCGCCCCTCACAAGTAATTGTTAGGGCCAGAACTGGACTTGGGTCTAGGCGGTGGTACTAGGACTGATGATGATGATGGATGTTACAGTCAGGGACACCTCTAAAGGCGTATAAGACCGTGCTCGGCGCGTATGGCCCGAGCACCTTACTGAGATGGCTGGCTGTTGGTGGTAGGGAACCCCAACTCTGTAAAGAGCGTGGGCGCACCCCTAGGTCCCCTACCGCAGCGGCAGCAAACGCTTGTTGAAGTCGGTGAGCGCATGTTGGGAAACGGAAAACGCAAGGCAGGTTCGTCGCCAATTGCCAGAAGAGACATCCCCCCGTGGGGAGAAAGGCCAAGACGTGGCCGAAAAGGATATCCAGCCGGGCCGCAACCTCTAACGTGTTAAGGGGTTTTCTAACTGGGATTTCAACCAGCATTCACAGGATTCTCAACCTATTACCCTTAACCCGGCTCTGAGCAGAAGCTGACCCCTGGTTGTTGCACCGAGCACGACATTGGACGTGTCGCAGGCCCCCCCCCGCTGAAGGGGGGAGGCACAGAAGGACTCGGTGAGGGGCACATCCCTAAGCCTAACTACCTAGAAAGGGGCTGGAAAAGGCGGTCAGTAGTGACCAACAGTGTGGGATTTGGTGATAGGTTAGAAAGCAAGCTTGCCCCCCGATTATAGCGGATAAATATGTTCCTTCTGCATACTCCGTTTTGAGGTCGTCATCTTTGAGGCAGCTTTCACGTGTGAGACCCAGCGTGGGCATTTCTCAGGTGCGCCAGCTGCGGTGCACTGCAAACGGCACAGTCCACCGCAGCTCCTCGGGAACCCACGCTTGGGTCCCCGCCACTATCGTGGCTGCCTCATTGACTCCTAATTCAAAACATCGTTCGCTTCAGGTCAATTATTCCTCCCGATCCTCTACCATCTCCAGGCTTGTGTTACGTATATCAAGGCACGAGACCAGAAAGTTGGCCATGTCACGCCAAAAACAAGGGTAAAGTAGCCCCGGGCTGGGGTTCATAAACGCCCGCATCTTCGCATCCAAGCCTTTATCGTCCCCAGGGACGCTCAGGAAAAGGGTGTGGAACTGTACGCGTGTCTCCGTATACGCTGGACACTCAAAAATCACGTGTGCCTCATCCTCCCGCATGCCACAAAGGCGACAGAGCCTCTGGCTGCGTGGCTCTGCCTGCGCCGTGTGGCGCCCCTTCTCTATCTGCAGTTCATGCAGCCCCATTCTAAAGCGTGCGAGTGTCGTGATCTGGGCGGCGCTGTTCAGCCCCGTCCAGAGCATTGGTGCGCCGCCACAGTCGTCTGCCATCCACCGCAAGTAAGTAAGCATCTTGAAGCGGTGTGACCATGAGTCAGGCACTGAGCGGACGACGCTGAGCTGGTTGGCGTCCTCTGGCAGCTCTGGTGTGCTGGTCTCTGATGCCAGCCAACCTGCCGCTGCTGTCTCTAGCAGGCGGGCGATGCCCCCCGCCTCCTGGCCCCACACCAGCGTGTGCCCCACTGTGCTGAGGCACTCGCTCAGCTGTGCCACCCAGCTCTCTCGCACGCCACCCGCCGCTAGCTCCCAGCTCTCCCGCATTGCCGCCTTCAGCAGATCGCCATCCGGCCGCCGTAGCGCTTTCGCCCAGAAGCGCGCCGCCTGCCGCAGCCAGTCGGTCGACAACGGTCGCCAGCCCACCTCCGTCGCCAGCAGCGATAGCTGTTGCCCACACCTGCGAGTACGGAGGGCCTCGCGCACAGATTGCAAGTGCAGGGCTTCCATGGCGCGCCACTTGCGGCGCGCCGCCTTGGAGGGGCCTCCGTCCCCTCCAGCCAACCCCCACTTGTCGGCTGCCCCCGAGAAGATCCCCTGTACCCCCATGCTCGCCCCCGCCATCAACCCTGGGCCCCAGATCTCGCACCCGTAGTTAATTACAGGTCGCACCAGTGCGTTGAACAGGTGCGCCTTTACTCCCACGTTGTGGAGGCCCATGGCATCGTATCTGCGCGCTAGGGCGAAGCGTGCACGCTGGCCCGCCCCCTGCCTCTGCTCCAGCCCCGCGCCTATTGCCCGACTAGGACTAGAGGTAGTCTTTGCTGGAAAGCCGATGTAACTGTAACTGTAACTGTAACTAGGGGGCTAAGGTTTAGGGTTTGGGTTGTAGGGCGCGTGATGGGGGACCAGGAGGCAATCAACTTTGTCGGCAACCGGTGCGTGGGATGTGCGCAGTGATTTCCTTTTCGGCTCTACACAGCCATTTGGCTGTATTCCGGCTGTACTTTGACCTTGAACACAGCTCAACCCATTCAGCGGATGGGGAGTCTGATAAGCCCGCCAGATAGAGCTCGTCAAGAGCGTTCAAATGGCCACATGTGAGGACACGTGGTCAACGGGAGGTCAAGGGTCAACGCGGTCAAAGCAAAATCCGGCTGTGGAATAATTAATTCAACATCCTGAAAATAAAATCATTGTCTGTGTGTGTGTGTGGGGGGGGGGGCGGATTTCTAGGGTCCATTTGGACTAAGGTTTAGGGTTTGGGTTGTAGGGCGCGCGCGACGGGGCACCAGGAGGCAATCGACTGTGTCGACAACCTTCGGGGTGGGATGCGTGTGGGTGGGTGGGTGGGAGGAGTACTAATAATGATGGATGTTGCAGTCAGGGATACCTCTAGAGGCGTATACGGCTGTGCTCGGCGCGCAGGGTTCAAGCACCTTAATGAGATGGCTGGCTGTTGGTGGTAGGGAACCCCCACTCTGCAAAGAGCGTGGGCGCACCCCCAGGTCCCCTACCACAGCGGCAGCAAATGCTTGTTGAAGTAGGTGAGCGCATGTGGGGAAACAGAAAACGCGAGGCAGGGTCCACTTGGGCTAACGTTTAGGGTCTGGGTTGCAGGGTTTGATTGGTGGATTGATGGATTTTACCGTCTGTGTGACACCATTAACGATTTTAGGTATTAACGGGTTACCGTAAACTCCATTAGCCTTTAGCTACCGCCTCAAAAAATCCGAATTAAGTGATTCCTGAGACACTTAAGCCAGCGCAGCGGAGCATTTTTTTTGTTGAGTATTTTGACTTTAGCGAGGGGGAATATACATTTTTCTCACTTTAGCCAGCCTTGCGGAGCCGCCCGTTCACAGCGAGCGAATCCCATCCATCATCCATCCACATCCCATCCATCTTCCTTTCTGTCTCAACTACGGTCTCAGCGCTGCAAACTGGTGGCTGTGGCTGTGGCTGTCCACACTTGCCGAATTGGTCGGCGAGTATATCTCCGTCGCGACTTTAGCGACCCCGGATGCGAATTAATTAAGCTTTGAAGCTAAATAGCTGCTCATTTTAGCCAGGGGGTCCAGCAATTAATTGTAGCTAAAGGCTAATGGAGTTCACGGTAGGGTCTGGCACGCGATGGGTTTGGGTTGTAGGGTTTGATGCATTGATTGATGGATTTTTCAGTCTGTGTGATGTCACACAGATGTCCACCATTGACGATTTTAGGGATAACGGTTCAGGGTCTGGCAAACAATGGTGGATCAGGAGGTTATCGACTTTGTCAATGACTGGTGGGTGGGAGTGGTGGTGCGTGGTAGGAGTCGGTGATTTTCTTTTCGGATCTACACAGCCATTTGGATGTGTTCCGGCTGTACTTTGACGTTGGTAAGAGGCCTTGCGGGCTCTCCTAGTAGAGCCCACCCTAGACGTGTAGCCTAGGCCTTAACTCACGCCCCGGGGTCCCCCGGGCGCGTACTTGTAACACCCTGTAAAACCTGTTTTGGGGTGTGAAATCGCACGCACACACGCACGCTCGCACTCAACACACATCCGCGCACGCACCAACACTCACACGCACTCACACTCACACGCGCACGCACGCACTCACACGCGCACGCACACGCACTCTCACTCACACTCACACGCGCACGCACTCACAACTCACACGCGCACGCACGCACACTCACACTCGCACGTGCAGGTTGGCGCGTGGTTGCTCAGCGAGCGCCGCTGCGCACGAGCTGGTGGAGTACTGCCTCACCCCCCTGATGTCAGCGTACGACAATGTGAGTGCCAGCCAGTGGCGACACCCAGCCAGTGTGGACCCCACACCGTGAAGTGTGGGGACGCAGTGAAGTAAAACTGGCTGCTCAGCCACGCCGAGCGCCACTCATGTTGGTTTTACAGGTTTTACACCTACGCGCCCACAGGACCCCGGGACGTGAGTTAAGGCCTAGACTACACGTATAGGGGGGCTCTGCTAGGACCAGCCTACCAGACCACTTGTGTTGTTGCAGCGCTGCGCGCGCATGCGTTAATCCCTCCGCTCCGCATTTTGCAGCACTCGCTGTGCATGTCAAGTAAGGATCGGAGGACAGGCCGAGCCAGGCCAGCCACACCGCATGTGTGCCCCCCCCCCCACCCGCACCCTTCATCGCGAAGGCTTCCTTTGTTCCTTCCAAACGCACACACACCCTGAAAACTGCTGGCAACTCTGCTGCTGCACACAGGTGACCGCGCTCGTGGTTGTGTTCCGCGGCCAGGGGCAGCGCCACTTTGCACAGTAGCCGCTGCCGATGCCGCCCAACGTGGGCACGGCCGCGGCCGGCTGAGGAAGCGGCCGGCACGTTGTCAGCAGAAGCGGCCACAGGGGCAGCGCCACTCTGTGCTGTTGCTGCTGCCATCGAGGACCCGGCCGCGGTGGGCTGAGGAAGAGAGATGGCACCACGTTGTTGGCAGAAGCGGCCAGGGGCAGAGCTACTCTCTCCTCCCGCCGTTGCCATCGAGGACACGGCCGCGGCGGGCTGAGGAAGAGGGCGCCACGTTGTCGGCAGAAGCGGCTAGGGGCAGTGTCACTCAGCACAGCAGCCGCTGCCACTGCAGCCCATGGAGGACACAGCCGCGGCAAGCTGAGGAAGAGGGCGCCAGGTCGGCAGCAGCAGCGGGAGAGGGCGGCAGGCAGACTGTGGCAGGCAGGCTGTGGCAGGCAGGCAGTGCCGGACGCATATAGATCGGCGGACGCATGTAGATCGGCGTCCACTGCAACTGTGGGGCTGAGAGTTCGAATGCGCTGCCTGGCCGTGTCCTGGCGCCGAGGCAGGCTGCTGCACGGAACAGGCACATATATAACAGCAACAACTTCCCCCAAACCCCCACCCCTGCATCACCACCGCTGTACAAAAAACAATTAAATCGTGAAGCGTACAGGTACAGCACTCCCAGCTTTAGCCCATCGTGGCGTCGTACGTTGTGATGTCCACCTCTTCCCACCCGCCTGTGGCACAATGGGGGGCGTAGGGAGTGAGCACCATAGCGCTTGAGAGACAGCGTGTGTTTGCTGCGACACACCCGGCACCATCGTGCAGCCCACGCGTGCAGCCCACGCATCGGGGCGTTGTTTGAATGCGCTCCAAGAGCGCGCACTCATCGGGGATGTGGTGGGGTTTGAATGCTCTGCCCCGAGTGCGCGGCACTTCGTACATGCATGCATGGCATGGTAGCGGCATGGTGCAGGCATGCATGGCATGGTGGTTGCGCTGGCATGCATGGCTCACCACACGCGTGGTGGCACGCCATGGCATGCCATTTTCCGCACGTTGCGCATGCATGCCCCAAGCATGCATGACCCGCATGCACGCTTACTTGGTGTCATGAAGGTGACCGCGAGCACGTCGTCGTTCTCGATCTTCAGGTCAGCGAGTTTCTTGGCGTCTTCCAACACGGTTGTCCCCTTCAGGAGCTGCTGCTTCTCGGGGGGCTGCAACACACATGGGTTGTGCCCTCAATCTTCGATGTGCGAGACCGATGTGGGAGACCCCCTCCCCCCCCCACCTGCTCCACCAGGTCTTGCAGCTTTGACTTGACCTCCAGGACAGTGTCTGTGGCCTCGACGTGCAGGAAGAACGTTTGCTTCAGCCGCTTCACGCGAATGTACATGGACTACGGCCCGCATGGCATGGCATGGCACGTCATGGAGTCACGCATGCGACACGCGCACGCGTGATCACCAGGTGTGCGAGTTCGGGGAGGGCTGCATGCATGGGGTGCATGCATGGGGTGCATGCATCATTTGTCTCACCATCTTCGCCCGGGTTGCTCCGCCGGCGCCTCCTCACTGGATCGGGGGGGCTTCGTGGCAAGTGCGGCTAGTGGGGCACAATACAGCACGCAAGCTCGTGTGAATAAGCAGGGTTCACACTATCGTTTCTCTGTGCAAGCGCTCAGCTCATAACGGCACTTCTGCGGCCATCATGAACACCACCATGAGGACCCCGACCCTGAGGTGAGAGCAGCTAGCGAGGCTCGTGACGTGCATGGCCGCGCGAATACCTTATCCTGGCACAGGGGTGGATTGGATCGGCCTGTGCTGGACGCCGCTCGCGCTGCCGTAGCCGTGGCCCCGTGCTGACGCGCGTGCATGCCCCTGATCACCGTGTCCGCAGGGCCAACAAGGCTGCCGCCCCCGCGAGGGTGAGTGCGGGGCACGCCAGCACATTGCGCCCCCCCTGCTTGGCGTGCAGTGCTTCCTTCCCCTGCCGCCTGCATGTTGCATGGTGGCGGTGCCATGCTATGTGGAGGGATACCGAGAGGAAGGGATGAGGGGCGCGACACCGGCGTTGTGGGCGGTGTGCACAGAGAGAGGGCACCCTTCGGCTCACCACGCTCTCCCCGCACGCACGCAGGCCGTGGCTGGCCGCCGCCTTGCCGTGCAGGTGCAGGCCAAGACCGTCGTGATCGGCCTGGCTGCGGACTCTGGTGGGTGCACGGCGTGCTCGCGTGTGACCGTTGGCTGGATAAAGCTGCGTGCTCACGCTGCATGCACCCTCCCTCCCCCATCAGGCTGCGGCAAGTCCACCTTCATGCGCCGCGTGACGAACATCTTCGGGGGCTCCACCAAGATGATCGAGGGTGAGCGGGGGGATGGATGTGGCATGGCATCGCTCACCCCTCTCCGACTGCATCGCGGATGATTGAGGGGCGCGAGTGCGAGCAGCCCTCTCGGTGCTGGATGGGCGCATGCACTCGCGGCCATGCGGATGCTGCATCAGTGGAGATGGGCCAGCACAGGGCCCCGCGACTGGAAAGGAGGCCCAGCGGCGTGGTGTGCTCTCTCCACGGTACCGCTGCCTCGCTGTCAGCACTTGCCACAGCCGCTGGCACACAGTTCATGCTCTCGGGCCGCGAGATCCATGCTGCGCGCACACGCGCTGCACGCATGGGGCGGCATGCATGCGGTTGAGTCGGCCCATGCACACCCCCTCGCCCACACCCACGACTCTGCCGGCGGTCCTCTCTCTCTCCGATCACTCTCTCTCTCTCTTGTCTCCCCCTCCCTCTTGTTTGTTCCTCATGCATGTACACTCTCCCCCTCCGCCTGGCCAGGCGGCAACCCCGACTCCAACACCCTGCTGTCGGATATGACGACCGTCATCTGCCTCGACGACTACCACGCCCAGGACCGCACCGGACGCAAGGTCGCGAAGATCACCGCGCTCGCCCCCGAGGCGCAGAACTTCGAGCTCATGTACCAGCAGGTCAAGGCGCTCAAGGAGGGCAAGTCGGTCGACAAGCCGATCTACAACCACGTGTCGGGTCTGCTGGACGCCCCGGAGACGATCTCCGCACCCAAGGTGTGTGTGTTGCTTGTGTGTGTGTGGCACTGAACCACCCGCGGCACACATTTTTGCATGTGGGCGCTCGGGTGGTGGCGGTGGTGGTGGCGCTGCGCGAGGGACGAGAGCATGGGTGGATTCCTCGATGCACTGCACTGCACAAAAAATGCTGTGACCCTGGCGTTTCCCCGTGTCGTTTTCCGCCCCCCCACCACCACCACACACACACACTCCCCCCACACCCCTCTTACACAGATCCTCGTGATTGAGGGCCTGCACCCGTTCTACGACAAGCGCGTGCGTGACCTTGTGGACTTCAAGATCTACCTGGATATCTCCAACGAGATCAAGTTCGCATGGAAGATCCAGGTGCGTGCTGCGTGTGCCAGAACTAGACAGCAGATGGTAGTACTAGGGAGTGGAGCCAATGTTGTAGTAGAGGTGGTACTAGGAGTAGAGCCAATGTTGCGTCCACTGGTAGCAAACGTGCCGCCGCCTCATGCGACAACATCCGATATTTGTGCCGCTTCCCTGCC
This sequence comes from Chlamydomonas sp. UWO 241, assembly GCA_016618255.1. Classification (NCBI taxonomy): domain Eukaryota; kingdom Viridiplantae; phylum Chlorophyta; class Chlorophyceae; order Chlamydomonadales; family Chlamydomonadaceae; genus Chlamydomonas; species Chlamydomonas priscui. The sequence goes on along the minus strand of VFSX01000017.1, from coordinate 349,877 downwards.
GCACCCGAGCGCGGCCTCTCGCTCAAGCCGAACGAGGCGCCGATGCACACACCACACGCACCGTCACATTGACTCGCACGCCGATGCATGCCGATACGCATGCTGACTCGCTCCCCATGCCTCTCCTCCACCCCTGCAGCGCGACATGGCCGAGCGCGGCCACTCGCTCGAGTCGATCAAGGCGTCGATCGAGGCGCGCAAGCCCGACTTCGATGCGTACATCGACCCCCAGAAGAAGGAGGCCGACGTCGTCATCGAGGTGCTGCCGACGCAGCTGGTGCCCGACGATGACGGCAAGTACCTGCGCGTGCGCATGATCCAGAAGGTGCGGGGAAAGTGTGGGAAAGTGTGGACTGATTGGGGCGAGCGTTGGGCTGGTACAGTTGCTTGGTCTATTAACTGCCACGACTGATACAGGCATGGAGGAGGGGGAGGAGCGCGTAGGGGAGTGCTGACCCGTGGTCAAACAGGCCCCACGCCATGCGTGCCATGCGTGCCGCACACCGCCATGTTCTTCACGGTGTGTTTCGCATTGTAGGCAGGGTGGGGAGCAGCTTCCTGTCCAAAATAGTCCTGCATGGCCGCCACCCCACCCCTTATCACTACCGACCGCTCGCTCGCAAACAACGCCGATCCTTCCCCCCCCCCCTGTTGTTGCAACTGAACTGTAGGAGGGCTCAAAGATGTTCGACCCCGCGTACCTCTTTGACGAGGGATCGACCATCAGCTGGATCCCCTGCGGCCGCAAGCTCACATGCTCATTCCCGGGCATCAAGCTGTCGTACGGCCCCGACACCTACTACGGCCAGGAGGTACGTGCCATCCATATTGTTTGCCTTCGCGGGGGGGGAGGGTACTGTATTTGTGTAATGCGGGGGTCGTTTTCGTCCTGTTGACGCCCAAAATCGCGATTTCCGACGATCGGATGGGGGGGGGGTTGATGGTGATTCTCTAAGGCAAACCGCACGGCCCACGCAGCGGCTGGTTGCTGGTCCCAATTAGGGTTTGGGCGCGTTCCACAGCCCTAGGCACACGACGCCCCGTGCACCGGTGCACCGCATGTGAGCATGTGCTCACGGCGATTGCTTCACGCTCGCCACGACTGTCTGTCGCCCAGGACACCTGCGGGGCACGGCTTCAAGGTTCATGGTTTAAACTATAGGGTTTGAGGTTAATGGTTCAAACGAGGGTTGGATCAAACGAGGGTGAGGTCATGGTTAAACTTAAGTTTGTGCGCGTGTTCCAGCCCCAGGAACCACACGACGCTCCGCGCCCCGGTGCACCGCAGGTGTCCGTTCCCGATTTGGAGGGCCAGTTTGGCAAGCTCGAGGAGCTCATCTATAGCTCCAGGCATACGGGCGCACACACTCACGCCAGCGTCTTGCGCCCCGGTGCACCGCAGATATCAGTGCTCAAGTTGGACGGCCAGTTTGACAAGCCCGAGGAGCTCATCTATAGATAGCCCCAGGCATACAGGCATACACACTCACACCGACGCCACGTTCCCTTAACCCTAAACCCTGTTCCCCCGTTCCCTTCTCAAACCCTAAACCTGAACCTTAAACCCCAGGTGTCCGTGCTCGAGATGGACGGCCAGTTTGACAAGCTCGAGGAGCTCATCTATGTTGAGTCGCACCTGTCCAACACGAGCGCCAAGTTTTACGGCGAGATCACGCAGCAGATGCTCAAGAACTCGAACTTCCCCGGCTCCAACAACGGCACCGGCCTCTTCCAGACGCTCGTCGGACTCAAGGTGCGCGCAAGTGTCGGTTCAACGAAGCCCCACTGTGGGATTTACAGGGTTGTACACGAACGCGCCCAGAGGGTCCTGGGGCGTGAGTTCAGGCCTAGACTACACGTCTAGGAGAGCTCTACTAGGAGAGCCCACAAGGCCACGCAGCGCTTACCAGGGGGCAGAAGCCCCACTGCATCGCATCTGTGGGTAACATCTGACTCGGCGCGCGAGTGGGATTTTGATAAGGGGATGAGGGGGGTCGGCATGGGATGTACTGACCGTCGGGGGTGTCGTCACGGGGATGACTGGCGGCGGGACCCGGCCACATTGTTGTCGCACGCAGCCGCGTGCCACGACTGACTCGGCCACAGCACCAGAGTAGCATCAACCTTGCACACTCCCACTCAACCCCACTCTCTGCAACTCACTCCCCCTCCCCCCTCCCACTCACTCACTCTCAATCGCTCACTCCCCACTCACTCCCACTTTCTCCCACAGCACGCATGCAGCGGCAGCAGCAACGCAAGCGAGCCGCTGTGTTACTTGATGCCAAGCACCACCTGCGAGCAGAGCAGCAGCACCCACCCACCCACTGCAACAAGCACACGCCGGCACACGCACAGCACGGAGCTCGCAACAGCA
>VFSX01000017.1:287500-342500 GCA_016618255.1 Chlamydomonas sp. UWO 241 | reverse complement strand
TGCATTGACGGGCGCCAGCTCCTCCGCTCGTCGATCAACTCGTCGAGATCGGTGCCGCATGGCGTCCTGCATGGGGGGAGGATAAGGGCCGTCTCCCAGCACGGGCCGCGGCAGCGCCGCGGCTACTCGCCAAGCCATGGCAGCGCCAGGCAAGCCGCTCCTTAAGTGTTCCACCGAGGGGCAGTCTAGCAGGAGCCGGGCCAGTCGTATTTTACCCCGCTCGTCAGCGGCACGGAGATCCTCGTCACCAGCAGCGCCGCATTGGTGGGTCCAGGGCTCGGCGACGAGAACGCGCCTCCGTTAATCGAGCCCCAAAACACACACACACACACACACACACACAAATCACACACAGAAATGCGCACCTTGAAGTCCCCGAGGATGTCATAGCACGTCGCGATCTGGCAGATGACCTCGGTGTTGTCGGGCAGCATCGCGTGGAGCTTCTTGAACGACGCGAGCGCGCCCTGCGGCACACACACACGTGGCGGCAATGCTCGGTCCCACAGTCCGATTCCGCTCACCCAGCTGAGCGTGCAGCTTTCAGACAGCGCCACCGCTCTGCCGCAGCACATGGCCTCGCTGCTGTCTGCATGCAGCAAGCTGGATTATGTGTGCATGCAGCATCGGGTGCCGAGCTGTGCCGTTCCAAACCGTGCGCGCTTCAAGACGTCGCCACACCAGCACCATTGATCCCCCAGCAAGCCGTATACCGCTCAGGGCCGGATTTCCTGCTTCCCAGAAAACCACCCCACACTTGGTGGGAGAGGGGCGCGGAGGGGGGCGTTGGAAAGCTCTCGCCGAGGGCAGCACAGCGGCACGCGTTGCGTGTACCCCCGCTATGTGTTAGTTTAAGTTCATAACCATGTTAAGTTCATAAGCTCTTCGCCAGGGGCTCCCGCCCTGGCGCCGCTCGATGGCGGACAACCGGGACAACTGCGCTTGGTACTGGGCGGCTGAAAATCTGGAAATTTACCCTGAGCGGCTGTGACGCACAGCGCTACTGATGAACTGGTCCTGATGGGGCGAGGCTATGTGGCAGATGGGGCAGCGGTACGATGGAGAGCACGATGCACGATGGCGAGAATTGCGGCGAGCATGCACCCCTCTCACAACGATCGGAACTCAAGCAGATTGCGGCTCCTAATGGTTTACTGTGCCTGGATGGAAGAGAGAGACGGATGGCGAGAAATTGAAAAACATGGGAAGCGAGGCACATGCGGCTAGGCTTTGTGAGGAGGTTGCGGCGCAGGGGTTCCCTGCCTCAAGGCGCAGATTATTAGATGGCGACGCGATCGATGCACCAGCCGTGCGGCATGGGGCGAGGCAAGGCGCCACCAGAGGGCGGGCACCATAATGGAGATGGCGGCTAAGAACGGGGAATGCGGCTACCGGGGGTGAGGCTACGGGTTATGCATGCCAGGGGACGGCGGACAAGGCTAATGCGTCACGGCGCATAAAGAACGGGGAATGAGGCTACGGGAGCTGGCGGGCGCGGCGCGCGCATGGCGCGCGCGGCGCATGGGGGTTGCATGGCGGCGCTCTGCGCGTGCATGCATGGAGGAGATTGCTGGCTGGCATGGAGGAGATTGCTCGCGGGCGTGGAGGAGATTGCAGGCGGCAGCATGGAAGCAGATGGCGAGAAATTGAGAAACATGGGAAGCGAGGCACATGCGGCTAGGCTTTGTGAGGAGGTTGTGGCGCAGGGGTCCCTGCCCCAAGGCGCAGATTATAGATGGCGCAGCAATCAATACACTAGCCGTGCGGCATGGGGCGAGGCGAGGCCCACCAGCGGGCGGGCACCATAATGGAGATGGCGGTTAAGAACGGGGAATGAGGCTACAGGGAGAGGATACGGGTTACAGATGCCAAAGGGAACGGCGGAACAAGGATCAGCCATAGGTGTCACGGGGAATGGCTAAAGAACGGGAATGAGGCGGGTGGTACGGGTGCTGCCGCGCATGGAGCGCGGCGAGGCGCATGGAGATCGCATGGCGGCGCCCATGCATGGACGAGATTGCTGGCGGGCATACAGGAGATTGCTGGCGGGCATGGAGGAGATTGCTGGCGGGCATACAGGAGATTGCTGGCGGGCGTGGAGGAGATTGTTGGCGGGCATGGAGGAGATTGCTGGAGCCAATGGCGGCGGCGGGACTAGTAGTAGAACACAGGCGCACACCAACAATGCGTTGCTGTCACTACCTGGGTGGTATAGGGTGGATCTGGGGGCCCAGTGTCCTGTCTAGGTCCAGTGCGTGCGTGCGTGTGGGGGTTTACCCTCACCCCTACCAGGTAGCCAGCCAGTTTCCCACTGAAACTGAGTTTAAGGTGTCGGGCGCTAGCGCCAACACCGGTCTTATACATCATTACTGGTGTCACACAGACTGTAAGATCCATCATCATCATGTGTTGTGCCTGGTATGAGCGTTCAAAGTTGCTTGAGCCGGGAAAGTATTAATTGCCCAAACCCTTCCCAGGGGTCACTGACCAGCACCCATGGTTCTGCTGAGCCACGACGCCTTATCCTAGACCGTCAAGTTCACACAAGCCAGGAGGTTCTGCTCGTGCTCCTTGTAAGATTCCGACTAGAGACTGGCTATCCTAGACCACTTACCTGCACCTCCTTCACTTTGATGTTGAGCAGCCCCAGGTAACTACTTTTTTTTTCCGGATGCATCAAGTCCATGCATGTGCAAGGCATTATGCTCCTTCCTGTAGAGGCTGGGTTGATGGTGAGCAGCCCAGTGATCCTTGGGAAGGATTTAGCAATTAATTATTAATCCGCTTTTTCCCGGCTTTTTCCTGGCACAATTATTTTTCCCCCGCTTTTTCCCGGCACAATTGAATTTCCCCCCGAGCGGAAAAGCGGAAAAGCGGAAAAGCGGAATAGCCTACAAAGCAATTAATAGAAATTCCGCTCAAATCCCGCTCCGAGCGGTATACTGCCATAGCAAGGATCACTGGAGCAGCCCCAGGTTGATAAGGATCCATGAATCGCCGCGATTAAAGTCCAGACGCGTCTGGCCGCACATCCCTTACCATAGTAGGCAGCGTGCCCTAGCTAGACCACTGACCTGCACCTCTGCCTCCCCGATGGTGAGCAGCCCCAGGTTCACACAGATTCATGAAGTCTAAAGATGTACAAGGCTGAATGTTCCTTCTTATAATAGCGGCTGGGCAACCTGGGAAACCTTTAGGCGGGCTATAAACTGGGTGTCCTAGACCACTGACCTGCACCTCCTCCTCCTTGATGTTGAGGAGCCCCAGGTTGAAGATTGCCTCGACACAGTACGGCTCAATGCCAGCTGCCTCTACGTACAGCGTGCGTGCGCCCTCAAAGTCACCCTGTGTGCGTGTGTGAGTGTGTGTGGCACTGTGTGTGCGCGTGTGTAGGGTGTGCGCGTTGGCGTCATCGTCGAATATATGTGGGTGTGCGTGTGTGCAGGTGTGACACTGTGTGTGTATAGGTGTGACACTGTGTGTGCGTGTGCATGCGTGTGCGTGTGCGTGTGTTGTGTGAGTGTGTGTGCGTGGTAGTTTGTGCAGTTTGTTGGACGCGTTGATGGCGTATTCGACCCACGCGTGTCAAGATGTGTCATGATGTGTGTGTGTGTGAGAGAGAGAGAGGGAAAGAGAGAGAGGTGGGGGGGAGAGAGGGAGGGAGAGAGAGAACGAGAGTGTACAGCGTGCGCGCGCCCTCAAGGCCACCCCTGTGCACATCGCACACATGTGTGCGCGCGTGGGTGTGCATGTGTGTGTGTGTGTGTGTGTGTGTGAGAGAGACAAAAGTTCATGTGTGTGTGTGAGAACATGTTTGTACGTGTGCGTGCATGTGTGAGTGACAGAGAGAGAGAGAGAGAGAGAGAGGGGGGGGGGGAGAGAGGGAGGGAGAGAGAGCACAGGTATGTGTGTGTGAGACAGCAAGTGTGTTTGTACGTGTGCGCATGTACGCACCCCCCCTCTCACACCCACCTTCTCCATCAGAACGTTGGCCTTGTTCACGTACGCGCGTGCGTTGTACCGGTCACTCTTCAGCGCCAGCTCGCTGTACTTGTCACTCTGATCCACGTCGCCCTCGAGGCCGTACAGGAATGCAAGGTTGGTCGCCGCCTTGGCCTTGATGCGTGCGCTCTTCTTCTCAAACTCCTGCGGGTTTGCGGCGCGTTTGCGGCGAGTTTGTTTTATTATTTTTTATGAGTTTTTGGTTGGTCGCCGCCTTGGCCTTGTTGCATGCGCTCTTCTTCTCAAACTGCTGCAACCATTGAACGTGGGTGTCGAGTGTGTGGCGTGAGTTTGTGGTGGGGAGTGAGGTGGGGTTTTGGTGAGTTTGTGGTTGGTCGCCGACTTGGCCTTGGTGCGCGCGCTCTTCTTCTCAAACTCCTGCGGGTTTGCGGCGCATTTGCGGCAGGCTGTTGTTATGTTTTGGGGGGGTTGAGCAAACAAGCACCTTAAAGATGGCGTCGGGGGCTGTTGGCTCCGACCCAACAAACCTAAAAAAAAATCGTGGATGAATGCACGAGTGAACGAATGCATGGCGCAAGCACGCTCCTTGCAAGTGGCCACCGCTGACTCAGAATCCTTCCAGGGTACAGATAAGGAATACACAAACACACAAACACACAAGCAAACACACAAACACACAAACAAACAAACGGATAAACGAGCAAACGAATGAAGCATGGCGCAAGCACGCGCCTTGAAGATGGCCACTGCCGAGTCAAAGTCCGTGCAGATCAAGTGGATGAAGGAATGCATGAATGAACCATTGAACAAAAAGACAGACAAACGAAAACACGAGTGAACGAATGCATGGCGCAAGCACGCACCTTGCAAGTGGCGGCCGCCGACCCCAAGTCCTTCCAGGGTTGCTATGGGGAACAAACAAACAAACAAACAACAAACAAATAAATAAATAAACGAATAAACGAATGCATGACGCAAGCACGCACCTTGCAAGTGGCGGCTGCCGACCCCAAGTCCTTCCAGGCTTGAGATGAGGAATAAGCAAACAAGGAAACTAACGAATGAAGCATGGCGCAAGCACGCACCGTGTAGATGGCCACCACCGACTCTTGAGACCTTGAGACAAGAAGTGCATCAATACATGAACGAATGAATGGAGCAAGCACGCGCACTGTGCTCAGCTGTGTGGATTGAATTTCGCATCTTGCGACTGCGCACCCGATGCACTCGCCGCGAGTCACATAGACCCCCAGACGCGACCAGCGTTTGCAGTCAACGCCAGATGTCGGGTTGGGAGTCAGGTTTGACTGGGCTCCTGAACGGAACCACTGGCGCAAGCACGCACCTTGTAGATGGCCACTGCCGACTCAAAGTCCTTGTTCGACAGGAAGCGCGACGCCTTGGCGAGAAGGACCTCGTTGGCGAGCTTCGCGAGCCCTGCGCCGCGCAGCTCCTGCACGCGGGGTGTACGGGATTTGGGCGGGTTAGAGAGAGGTCGACAGGTTTACATGACGTTCCCTCGGGGCGTGGTATTGAGGAGGGCCGATTTAACATACTAGGGACCTCTGTGCATCTAGTTGCTGTGGTCAGGGACGCCATACGTCCCGCCAATCGCCATGCATGCCATGCGGGTTATTGGAGAGAGCGTTTACACGACAAACAGTCTCCCCGCGTGCGTGGGTGGTGTCGTGAATTCGGGCGGGTTCAGTGAGATAAAAAGTGACAACTTCAGCCTTAGCGAGGACAGGTCCCCGTTGGCAAGCTTTGCGAGCCCTGCATAAAGCAGCTCCTGCATGTATACAGGGTGTCCGGTAGTTTGGCGGGTTAGAGAGAATATCTACGCGACATCCGTGCGTGGGTGGTGTCCGGAATTTGAGCGGGCCCAAAGTGATCAAGTGGCGACTTCAGCGCAAGCAAGCAAGTCCTAGCTGGCGAGCTTTGCGAGCCCTGCGTGTATGAAGGGTGTCTAGTACTTTGGCGGGTTAAGAGAGAAAACAAGTTGCAAAGGTTGGTGTCGTGAATTCGGGTGGGTTCAACGAGATAAAAAGTGACGACGTCAGCTAAAGCGCAGACAGGGCCCGATTGGCGAGCTTCGTGAGCCCTACGCCACGCAGCTCGTGCGCGTATAAAGGGTGTCCGGTACGTTGGTGGGTTAAAAGGAATATGACAAGGTTGGTGTCGTGAATTCGGGCGGGCTCAATGAGGTAAGAAGTGACGACTTCAGCGTTAGCGAGGACAGGGCCCAGTGATTTTATTTTCAGGACTTTTAATTAATCATCCCACAGCCGGATTTTGCTTTGACCGCGTTGACTGTTGACCTCCCGTTGACCATTTGGCCTCATGTGTAGGTCACTTGAAAGCTGTCGACGAGCCCCGTCTGGCGGGCTCGTCAGACAAACAATCCACTCCATGGGTTGAGCTGGGTTCAAGGTCAAAGTAAAGCCGGAATACAGCCTTATGGCTGTGGAGAGCAAAAAAGGAAATCACTGACAGGGCCTCTCACGCACAGGAGATTTGCGCGAGCCCTGCGCCGCGCGGCTCCTCTGCGTGCACGGACGGAGTCCAGAATGTGGGCGGGTTCAATGATTGAATGACGCGAGCAGGAGCCTAATGCAAGCTGTGCGCGAGCCCTGCGCCGCGCAGCTCCTCTGCGTGCACGGATGGTGTCCAGAGTGTGGGCTCAATGAGTGACAGTGACAACTTCAACTTGAGCGAGCACAACAACAAGGACTCCCCCAGCAGCCCTACAAAAGGACTGCTAGGCTCACCGCTTTCGACTTCGCGTCTTTGGGGGGGACGAAAAAACGGAAAAGTGACGCCTTGAAGTTAAAACTAGGGGCTCCCCTGGGCCCCCCTAGGCTGGTCTAAGCCTGCACAAGGTCAAGGCTCCCATGACAGACCAGCAGCCCCTAGCTAGCAGCCCCCACCTGGATGCACCAGTCAAAGCCGGCCTCAAAGCCGCCGCGCGAGTCGATGCGCTCCGAGATGAGCTGCGCGCTCTGCACGATGACGCCAGACACATAGTGCTGCCGCTTTCGGATCATGTCGCGCAGGCCGTCATCCTGGGGGACCAGGCGCAGCCGTGGTGGGAGGAGTTAGAGAGGCAGGCAGGCCGGCAGGCCGGCCGGCAGCCAGGCGGGCGGGTGGGCGGGGCGCGCGGGCAGGCAGACAGGCAGGCGGGGGCGGGCGGGCGGCGGCGGCGGCGGGCGGAGCGGGCGGCAGCGGCGGGCGGGCAGGCAGGCAGGCAGGCAGGCAGGCAGGCAGGCAGGCAGGCAGGCAGGCAGGCAGCAGGCAGGCAGGCAGGCAGGCAGGCAGGGCAGGCAGGCAGGCAGGCAGGCAGACAGACAGACAGACAGACAGACAGACAGACAGACAGACAGACAGACAGACAGACAGACAGACAGACAGGCAAGACAGACAGACAGACAGACAGACAGACAGACAGACAGACAGACAGACAGACAGACAGACAGACAGACAGACAGACAGACAGACAGACAGACAGACAGACAGACAGACAGACAGACAGACAGACAGACAGACAGACAGACAGACAGACAGACAGACAGACAGACAGACAGACAGTCAGACACACAGACACACAGACACACAGACAGACAGACTCAACAAACGCACACACGCACGCACACCTGCACCATGCGGTTGATATCCTCCTCCTCATTGTCAGACAGATAGACACCGACACACACGCACCACTTGGTTGCTACGCAATTACTTCAAGGCGCGTACTGACTGTGAAATCGACCACGCACCTGCACCATGTGGTTGATGACATCATCATCATCATCAGACAGATAGACGCCGACACACACGCACCTGAACCCCTCGGTTTCTGCGCCATCATTCTCAGGCGCGTCCGGACTGCGACATTGACCACGTACCTGCACGACGCGGTTGATGTCCTCCTCCTCATCATCGTCAGACACACAGACAGATAGACACCGACACACACGCACCTGAACCACTCGGTTGCTAGGCCACCATTCCAAGGCGCGTTATGACTGTAAAATCGACCACGCACCTGCACCACGCGGTTTATGTCCTCCTCCTCATCGTCGTCCAGAATGTCGTCGTCGTCTTCCTCCTGCTCGACATTGGGCACCTCCAGAAGTCGCAGGAAGGCGGTCTGGGGGGGGGGGGGGTATCAGAGTAAGGTGCTTTCGGGTAAGCATGCGCCCTTCTGCTGCACATTGGGCACCTCCAGAAGCTGCAGGAAGGCGGTCTGGGGGGCGGGGGAGAAGGTGTGTGTGTGTGGGAGCAATACCAGAGTTATGTGCTTTCGGGTTAGCTTGCGTGCTCCTGCTCCACACTAATCACCTGAAGAGGCCGCAGTAAGGCGGTCTGGGGGGCGGGGGGGGGGGAGGGGGCAATATCAGATTTAGGTGCTTTCGGGCAAGCATGCGTCCTCCTGCTCCACATTGGGCGCCTTCAGAAGCTGCAGGAAGGCGGTCTGGGGGGGCGGGGAGAGGGGGGGGGGGGCAATATCAGAGTAGGTGCTTCAGGTACGCATGCGTCCTCCTGCTCCACATTGGGCACCTCCAGAAGCCGCATGAAGGCGGTCTGGAGGCAGTCTGGAGGGGGTGGGGGGCATTTGCAGATTCAGGTGCTGTCGGTTACACAAATTAGCGTGTGTGATGTGTGATGTGTGTGACCTATGTTGGCCACCTCCAGCAGGTGCAGGAACTAGCAGCTACCACGCAGTTACCATGCAGCTACCATCCACCTTCATGCCTTCGACCGACCCGAGCGCGTTGGAGCACACGATGAGGTTGCACCCGGTCTGGTGGTCGGGCACGCAGCCACCATGCAGCCACCATGCAGCTACCATGCAGCTACCACGCAGCTACCACCCACATTCATGCCCTCGACCGACCCGAGCGCGTACGAGCACACGGTGAGGTTGCACCCGGTCTGGTGGTCGGGCACGCAGCTACCATGCAGCTACCATGCAGCTACCACCCACCTTCATGCCCTCGACCGACCCGAGCGCGTACGAGCACACGATGAGGTTGTACCCTGTCTGGTGGTCGGGCACAGAGTCCATCACGGTCGAAAAGTGCTGGTGCGCATCCTGGTACTGGCCCATGCGCACGAATGCGAGCCCGATGTTGCGCTCAATCTTGAAGCGGATCTGCAGCGCGCACGTTGGGGTTTGGGGGTCGAGTAGGGTTTTGAGAGTTCATCTGCTTAGACGGGTCACCGACAGGTGAAGGGTGGTCGGGTAGTTGAGGCATGCGCATCCTGGTAGTGGACCATGCGCACGAATGCGAGCCCGATGTTGCGCTCAATCTTGAAGTGGATCTGCGGCGCAGGTTGGGTGTGGGGCATAGTAGGGTGGAGGATTTGAAAACCCTCAACTACGGGACATAAGAGGCCACCGTGTGCACAAACGCGCGAGCCAGATGTTGCGCTCAATCGTGAAGCGGATCTGCGGCGCAGGTTGGGTGTGGGGAATAAGTAGGGTGGGGGGGTTGTGAACCCTAAACAACGGGTTCGGGGACACAGAAGGCCACCGTGTGCAAAAACGCGCGAGCCCGATGGTGCGCTCAATCTTGAAGCGGATCTGCAGCGAAGGTTGGGTGTGGGGAATTGGTAGGGTTAAGGGTTCGTAAACCCTAAACTATGGGTAAAGGGAATTAGTAGGCACTGTATGGACAAACGCGCGAGTCCAATGATGCGCTCAATCTTAAAGCGGACCTGCAGAGTGCGGGTTTGGTTGAGGGGCTTAGCAGGGGTGAGGTTGACCCTTAACTACGGGTGCCGTTGCAGTCTGCCCCAGCCTTGACCACCGCCTCAACCCCACTGGCCAAAACCCACCTCCTTTGTTGTCATGGGGATCTGGTCGAGTGCCATGCGGTACATCTTGATCGCCGACGAGTACTTCTTCTGCTCGCGAGGTGGAGGGGGGGAGGGGGGGCATGTGTGGGGGGGGGGGGGAGGGCATGTGCGTAGTTACAGTTACATCGGCTTTCCAGCAAAGACTACCTCTAGTCCTAGTACCACCGCCTAGACCCAAGTCCAGTTCTGGCCCTAACAATTACTTGTGAGGGGCGGTAGCCACCAGCCGGCTGCCTGCCAACGTGTAGTCCCAGAGCAAAAAGGAGAGCTATTGTGCGACGCCTCCAAAATAGGTCCTAACTGCTTCTAGGGGATAGGGGGTCAAGTGGCGCTTGCCAATCTACTTGACCGCCGTGGTGGAGGGGCCGGCGCCTGAGGGGCAGCCGGACCGTACACCACGGCTCTCCACCCGACCCTATCCTGAGCACGCTCAAACGCCGTGTCCGAAAAAGTCTTCCTATCAGAACGAGTGCCACTAGTTTCGCCTAGCTGCTGAATCAGTAGCTTAAGAAAATAGTGTCGGGAGGAGGCTGCAGGCCGGCCTTGCTGCCGAGCCACATCCACTGTGCAGTCAAAAGTTGTACGAGGAAGACGAGAAGCCGGCATGCGCATCACATGGCCTAGCCACTGCATTGATCGCTTTGCCACAAGGCTCTCAATTGGCTCAGTGTCGCACGCCTGCCGAATATAAGTTAATCTGTGCCGGTCGACCAGGCGCACACCCAGAATGCGACGAAGGCAGTTAGAGTGGGCAACCTCCAATCGAGTCAGTTGTGTTTTAGTAGGGGCCCATGTTTCGCAGCCGTACAGAAAGTGGGGCAGCACGAAAGTGTTGTAAACCCGCATCTTAGACTGCACTTGCATCTTCTTGCTGGCCCAAATCTTATCAAAAGACGCAAACACGCCCAGCGCGCGACCGACACGCACACCGATCTCCTTTTCCACACCACCACTCTGGGTTATCCAACTCCCTAGATACTTAAATGCAGAGACGGTCTTCACTTCACCACCAGTCAGCGCAAACGTGGGCAGATCCGCGTCAAAATCTGCTGGCAAAATCATCACTTCTGTCTTGGCGGCGTTGATTTGCATGCCAAAGCTAGAGGACACTTTGTCAAGGATTTTCAGCATAAGCGCCACTTTCATGTGCTCTCCATGTTGACGCGCAGTTGAATAGAGAGAGAGAGACGTGGACCCCGCCTCAATCACTAATGCCACCGCCGCCCACCCGCCTAGATGCCCCCCCCATGACGCGCAGCTGGAGGGAGGTGGACCAGGAGAGGGTGAGAGAGAGAGAGAGAGAGAGAGAGAGAGAGAGAGAGGGAGAGAGGGAGAGAGGGAGAGAGGGAGAGAGAGAGAGAGAGGGAGAGAGGGAGAGAGGAGAGAGGGAAGAGAGAGGGAGAGGGAGAGAGGGAGAGAGGGGAGAGAGGAGAGAGGGAGAGAGGGAGAGAGGGAGAGAGGGAGAAGGGAGAGAGGGAGAGAGGGAGAGGAGAGGGAGAGGGAGAGAGAGAGAGAGAGAGAGAGAGAGAGAGAGAGAGAGGAGAGGAGAGAGAGAGCGAGAGAGAGAGAGAGAGAGAGAGAGAGAGAGAGAGAGAGAGAGAGAGAAAGAGAGAGAAGGAGAGAGAGAGGTGGACCAGGAGAGGGAGAGAGAAAGAGGTGGACCAGGAGAGAGAGAGAGAAAGAGGTGGACCAGGAGAGGGGGAGAGAGAGAGAGAGAGAGGGAGAGAGGTGGGCCCCGCCTCTAGTGCATTTGACTAATGACACCACCACCGCCAACCCCCAAACCCACCCACCTGTTCAAAGTAGATGTTCCCCATGTTGACGCGCAGCTGGCCCGGGGAGAGCGACGTGGAGCCCGCCGACGCCTTGTACGCCGGGTTCTTGACGATTGACGTGAAGTGGTCGAGCGCCTCTTGGTGGTCCTTGTTTGCGTGGAAGCACACCTGCGTGTTTTGTTTTGTTGGGGAGGTGGAGCAGGTTAAGGGTTTGGGCACGGTTCAGGATTTAGACGGGGCCTAGTGCGGTGACGTGGTCGAGCGTCTCTTGGTGGTCCTTATTGGCGTGGAAGCGCACCTGCTTTTTTGTTGTGTTGGGGGTGTAGAGCAGGTTTAGGGTTTGGGCAGGGTTCAGGATTTAGACGGAGCTTAGTGCGGTGACGTGGTCGAGCGTCTCTTGGTGGCCCTTGTTGGTGTGGAAGCACACCTGTTTTTTTTGTGTGTTGGGGGTGTAGAGCAGGTTCAGGGTTTGGGCAGGGTTCAGGATTTAGACGGGGCTTAGTGCTGTGACGTGGTCGAGCGCCTCTTGGTGGCCCTTGTTGGCGTGGAAGTACACCTTCAGGGTTGAGGGCAGGGTTGAGTTAGGTCAGGGTTTAGGTAGGTCAGGGTTTGGACGTTAGGGTTAAGGGTCAAGGGGTTGTGCGGGGTGTAGTGCTTGCTCGTGACGATTGGTGGGGAGTGGGCGAGCGCCTCTTGGTGGTCTTTGTTGGCGCGGCACACCTGAAAAACATCGCGCGGTGTGTTTAGTGATTGTGGGTGGTGGGGGGGGGGGTAGTAGGAGGAGGGGAGGGAGGAGGGAGGGGAGGGGAGGGGAGGGGAGGGGAGGGAGGGGAGGGGAGGGGAGGGGAGGAAGGGTTGACACACACAGCAGGGTGCACACGCGCTAGGCCTCCCCTCAGACCCCACCACACTACCACACCACACACACACTTCCCCCACTCACCGCGAGGTGCACACAAACACACCACCACACACACACACATGCATTGAAAAGACTGCCACCCACCACCACCACCACCACCACCACCACACACACACGTCCCCCACTCACCGCGAGGTGAACCTCCGTCGCATACATAAGTTCGATGTTGACCGATTCCGAGAGGTTGTTGGCCTGTGGGGGGATGTGGGTGTGGGTGCATGTGGGGGCGGGGGAGGGGGGGGGTATGCAACAAATGTGTGAGTGTGTGTGCGTGTGTGCGTGTGAGTGTGCGCCGCGCGTGTGCGCGTGTGCGTGTGTGTGTGTGTGTGTGTGTGCGTGTGCCGTGCATGTGTGCGCGTGTGTGCAGATGGGTGGGCTGGGGCTGGTGAACGGGTTTGGAAGCCCCCCTCACGTGTGAGACAGCTACCTCAATCCTAAGCCCCGAGGGTTGCGTACTGTCAACTGACAACTGCCAACACGGGCGGCACCACCAGTCGCACCAGTCCACACCAGTCACACCAATCACACCAGTTCTCACCAGTTCACACCAGCCACACCAGTCACACCAGCCACACCAGTTCGCACCAGTCACACCAGTCACACCACCACACCAGCACATCAGTCACACCAGCCACACCAGCCACACCACTCACACCACTCAAACCAGTCACACCAGTGACACCAGTGACACCAGCCACACCAGCCACTCCAGCCACACCAGCCACACCAGTCACACCCGACACACCAGTCACACCAGTCACACCAGTCACACCACCACACCAGTCACACCAGTGACACCAATGACACCAGTGACACCAGCCACACCAGCCACACCAGTGACACCAGTGATACCAGTGACACCAGCCACACCAGTCACACCAGTCACAACAGTCACACCAGTCGCACCAGACACACACCACACTCGGGCGTTATGATATGCCGAGCACGGGTCGAACGCACTGCCTGTTAGGTGCATCACACACGACAGAAACATCCATCATCATCACGTTTCTGTTTGTAAGGCGCGTCACACGTACACTGCCTGTTGGGTGCGTCAAACGTATGCTGCCTGTAAGGTGGTGCCCCCCGCCTGTCCGCCCGTCACACACGACTACAAAATCCATC
This sequence comes from Chlamydomonas sp. UWO 241, assembly GCA_016618255.1. Classification (NCBI taxonomy): domain Eukaryota; kingdom Viridiplantae; phylum Chlorophyta; class Chlorophyceae; order Chlamydomonadales; family Chlamydomonadaceae; genus Chlamydomonas; species Chlamydomonas priscui. The sequence continues at coordinate 328,856 of VFSX01000017.1, read as the reverse complement.
GCTCCCGTCGCGATACTTTGCCAGGTGTCGCGCCCGCTTCTTTGCTTCCACCGCCTTGTCAAGCCCCGCCAAATTTGGCTGTAAACTTTTCCAGTGATGTATTTTTCAGGATTTGTCATAGTCTGTCACGGCCATTTGACTAAACGTCCGGTTGTGCTCAGCCGAGAAAGAAATCGCTGATTCACCCACCTCGCGGTTCTTTGTCAGGTGTCGCTTCTTCGCTTCCACCGCCTTGGCAAGCCAAAAAGTGATTTCCTTTTCAGGATTGGGATTTGTTATTGTTCAAAAAAGAATGAAAAATCTGGCTGTGTTCAGTCATCGCGATCTATTCGCTACTAGTCAGCCGATAAGGAAATCACTGATTCACCCCCACCTCGCGGTACTTTGACAGGTTCCGCTCCCGCTTCTTCGCTTCCACCGCCTTGTCAAGCCCCGCCAAACAGTGATGTCCTATTCAGGATTTGTCATAGATCTTTCACGGCCATTTGACTAAACGTCCCGCTGTGCTCAGCCGATAAAGAAATTGCTGATTCTCCCACCTCGCGGTTCTTTGTCAGGTGTCGCTCCTGCTTCTTCGCTTCCACTGCCTTGTCAACAGTTACAGTGACAGTAACATCGGCTTTCCAGCAAAGACTAGCCTTGTCAAGCCGCCCCCCCCAAAAAGTGGTGGCCAGCAGTGACCTTTTCAGGATTTGTCATTGCTAAAAGAATGACTGGACGTCTGGCTGACGTCTGGCTGTGCTCAGCCGAGAAGGGAATCGCTGATACACCCTCACCTCACGGTACTTTGTTAGGTTCCGCTCGCGCTTCTGCACTTCCACCGCCTTGTCAAGCCCCGCCAAACAGTGATTTCCTTTGCAGGATTTGGATTTGTTTTTGTAAAAAAAAGTGTTCAGTCATCGCAATCTATTCGTTACTAGTCAGCCGAGAAGGGAATCGCTGATTCACCCCCACCTCGCGTTACTTTGTCAGGTTTCGCTCGCGCTTCTTCGCCTCCATCGCCTTGTCAAGCCCCGCCAAACAGTGATGTCCTTTTCAGGATTTTTAATTATTCCAAAAAAAAGCCGTGTCGTTGCGATCTGTTCGTTACAAGTCAGCCGAGAAGGGGATCACTGATTCACCCACCTCGCGGTACTTTGTCAGGTTCCGCTCCCGCTTCTTCGCTTCCATCGCCTTCTCAAGCCCCCCGCTGTAGTCTGCTTTGGCGTTCAGGACAGCAGACTCCTCGAGCAGCAGGTGGACCCTGGGTGCGTGCGCGTGCGCGCGTGCATGCGGATGTGTGTGTGTGTGTGTGTGTGTGTGGTGGGACCGGGCATCAGCGCTGCAGTCTGCCTTGGCATTCAGGACCGCAGACTCTTCCAGCAGCAGGTGAACCCTAGGTGTGTGCGCGTGTGCGTGCAAACAGTTTCGGGTTTCGGGTTTCAGGGTTCTGGGGACACGCGCGCACATGCACATACGCATGCACACGTATGCACACACACACACACACACAACACACACACATGCACGCACACACACATGCGCGCACGCATACACACACATGCACACGCACTTCTTCTCCATCTCGATCGCTATTTCCTCCGGGCTTCCCTGCTCCCCCTTCTTGAGCAGCTTGGCGCCTGTCCCCGAGGACGGTGCCCCGTTCATCGGGTTGTACTTTCGGTTCTGGGTCGAGGAGTATCCCGCGCCCTTGACGGAAGTCATGGGTCGCGCCTGTGACGATGATGTTGGTGATGATAGCGATCAAGTAACAAGTTACAAGTGATGTAACGTAGTACTGCGGCCAGGGATAAGTTGTCATCGGGTGGTACTTGCGGCTCTGGGTGGAGGAGTATCTCGCGCCCTTGACGGAAGCCATGGGACGCGCCTGTGACGATGGTGGTGGGTGTTACTGTCAGGGACACCAAAGGCTCAAGGCATATGAGGCCGTGCTCAGCGCGCAGTCATCTGGTTGTTCTTGTGGTTCTGGCTGGAGGAGTATCCCGCGCCCTTGACGGACGGCATGGGGTGCGCCAACGATGATGGTGGTTTTGATGATGTTACTACAGTCAGGGATTTGTGGTCAATGTGATGTGCTTGCGGTTCTGGGTCGAGGAGTGTCCCGCGCTCTTGACGTGTCGATGATGGATGTTAAAACAGCCAGGACACAAACAGTGGCGGCTCGAAATGCCCCCATATGATGTGTGAACGTGGTGATGATGGATGTTGTAACAGTGACACGTCATGAATACAGTGGACAACACCCATGGGTGACTACCACAGGGTTTTCTGGGACCAGGTTGTCTGGGCTGGCCAAAGGCATGTAAGGCCGTGTCGACGTGAAGTGCCCAAGCGCCGTTAGCAAGCAAGAAGCCATAGGCGGGGTGAGTGGGTGGGTGGACTGTGGGTGGCCAAGGCGTGAGTCGGCGTCGGCAGTGCCGAGCCGGTGCTCACTGCCCGGCGGGCGGCGGCCCCACGCCTGAAGGCGTTAAGGACCACCACCACGCACACGCAAGCAGTGGCCCGCTATCAAGAGCGGGGTAGCGGCCACCACGAACCGCCAGGTGCCGCCGACGCCGGCGGCGACGGCGCCCGAGATCTCTCCTCCGAAGAAGCACGGGAATGGCGGCCCCACGGCGGCGGTCGGGGCGGAGCAGCAACCCAGGCCCCCACGGCGGCCACCCGGGGCGGAGCAGCAACCCAGGTGCCGCTGCCCATCTCCCCGATGCCACGCGAGCCTCCTGCCCTCCTCCTTTTGCCCCTCGCCTCCCGCCACCCCCCGCCTGTGGCACGTGTGTATGTCTGTGCCCGCACGGCACAGACACACAGATCGCGAAGCACACACGCAAACACACGCACCGTCTCGGTGCCGTTGCGCGCCGCTGTCCCAGGCGCCACGTACGACTTCATGGCGGTGCCTGGCGGGTAGCCGCCGCCTTGCATGGCTGTGTGGAGCAACACGAGGCCATGCACGTGTGCACGTGAGTGGGCGGGTAGGGTGTTGCGGACCAGATCCCCCCGCATGCACACGAACACGCGTGCACAGCGCGTGCACACGCACCTGTGCCCGGCGGCATGACGGCATCTGAGCCCAGCGCCTGGTAGGCGCCGGTGGACTGCAGCAGGCATGGGTGGTCATGGCATTCGCGTCAGTGAGAGCATGGGGATTGTGCATGCCATGCATGCCACAGGTGCATGCCGCGCCCAGCTGTCGTGTGGACCACGGCCCCTCACCTGCAGGGGGTTGGAGCCCTCGTCATAGCCGCCGTACAGATCCTCGTCCTGCGGGGTGAAGCGCGGCAGCAACGCCAAGCTCAAAGACCCATCCCCAACATGCCTGGTCACCGCAAAAACGCAACATCCCCACGGCCGCTCCTCCTACAGTGCCGACTCACGTGGCCCATCCTGTCTGACTAGCGCTGTTGAGCCAGCCACCGGGCGGTCCGCTTCGAGCGTGGCAGCGCACAACAACAACAGGGTCTCTCCAACGCAGCTGAAGGAGAAGTTCAGTAGGAGGGTGCGCCGCGTCACTACTCGTTAGCCTCCTAGCACTTGCTGACTCCCGAGTTCAGCGCCCACCTTTGCCGCGAGTGGGGGCCGCGGCCCCACACCTTCGCTGCACAGGGGAAGTGCAGTTTGCTGTGCACGACGCGACTGATTCGCCTTCCAGCACCCAGCGACTGTGCCACGTGTCGCGACTGACTGATTCGCTATTTGATTGGGGAGTTGAGAGATAAACAGAGAGAAGTTCAGGCTGGGAGAGTAACATGGAGGGAATAAGCTTCTTGAACGACTTCAATGCCCTCTCTGCAATGCTCAGAGACCCGGACGAGGTGTGCATGCATGTGCACAGCACCAGCGGCATCACCAGAGAGGCAGAAACGTTCCTGCGCCTCGCTGCATGCCATGCACACCGCCATGCATGCTCCTCCTGGTGACAGGTGGACATCCCGCGCGAGGGCGTGTCCAAGCCGGGCGGCCCTGTGGCCGGACCAGGCGCCATCGGACCCAGCGACTTGCTAGACGTCAAGGTGCCTGCGCCAAAGCGTGAGTGGGCCGCGCACGTGCTGCTGCTGCTGCGTACACACGACACACGCGCAGCCGGGCAAGGCGGTGCACGTGCGCAGCAGGCCGCTCGGTGCTCACGATGTGCGTGTGAACATGCCGTGCGTGTGCGTGCCGTGCCGCAGCCAAGAAGGACCCCAAGGCCATCTGGGCAGACTGGGAGGTGCCAGACGCGGCAGTCATGGTAGAGGACGACGAAACCGATGGGCGTGAAGTGCCTGTGTGAGTACCGTGCGAATGGCACATGGGCACACGGCACGCACATGCAAAAAAAAACATAGGGGGTCACCCACGCACACACACATAAACACACACACACACACACACACACACGCACACTCCCCACACGCTGCCACGTGTGGTTCACACGTACACATACACACGCACACATGCACGCACACGCGAGCACAAACCAACACACATGCACACACGCACGCTGTCCGGCGCCCGCCCATCCCCACCTCACGCACATGTCCGGCGCCCGCCCCGCAAATGTTTGTGTGGACCAGTGATTACCTTTTCGGCTCTACACAGCCATTTGGCTGTATTCCGGCTGTACTTTGACCTTACACACAGCTTAACCTATGCAGTGAATTGTTTATCTGACAAGTCTGCCAGACAGAGCACGTCAACAGCTTTCAATTGACCTAAGTATGAGCACAAACGGTCAACAGGAGCTCAACGGTCAACGCGGTCAAAGTATAATCCGGCTGTGGAATAATTAATTCAAAATCTTGAAAAGAAAATCACTGGTGTTGACACGATCCCATGTGCACGTACCCCCATGAACCCACGTACGTACCCATGTACACGCACCCATGTACATGTACCCATTTGCCCCATGTGCGTTCGCAGCTACGAGTTCATGTACAAGCAGGCGGTAGAGTCGACAGACGTGTTCCTGGGGATGAGCGGAAAAAACGAGTCTTCGACGAGGTGGGCGGCGCGCGCACACACACACACACACACACACATGGGCGGCGCGCACACTCGCACACACACGCACTTGCACACACGTGCACACACACACGCACACACACACACGCGCGCGCGCTCACTCGCCCGCCATACCCTGCACGCGGTTTGCTGCCTGTCCACCATCACAGCTGCGAGGACATGGTTCCCCGCATCAAACGCCATATCAAACTGCCGGGCGCTCACAAACACACGTACACACACACACATACACACACACGCACACACACACAAACATAGTCGGGGTTCACATGCACACCGTGCGGGACAAGTGCCAGGGTGCGCTGTGCACACGCACACACACACACACACACGCATGCACGCACGCACACACGCACACACGCACTGACCCGTCCCCACCTGTTGCCTGCCTGCACCCGGTTCTCATCTGTGTGCGCAGCTGCGAGGACATGGTTCTCCGCATCGAACTGCCCGGTGTGAGCGGCGCCGCTGAGATCGACCTCGACGTGAAGCCGACCTACGTGAAGCTCAGCCACGCGCGCTTGTGAGTGCAGTGATTTTCTTTTCATGTTTTTTTTATTATTCCACAGCCGGATTTTGCTCTGACCGCGTTGACCGCTGCCCTCCCGGTGACCGTTTGTCCTCATACATGAGCCATTTGAAAGCTGTTGACGAGCTCTGTCTGGCGGGCTCGTCAGACCAACAATCCACTGGATGTGGGTTGAGCTGTGTTAAAGGTCAAAGTACAGCCAGAGGTGCAGCCAAATGGCTGTGCAGAGCCGAAAATGAAATCACTGAGTGAGTGGCATGGCGATGGTGGTGGTGATGGAGTGTACAGCAGTGATACCCCCGCAAGCCGTACACCGCTCCGGGCCGGATCTCCCAGTTCCCAGAAAATGACCCCACATTGGGTGGGAGAGGGCGTGGAGGGGTGCGTTGGAAAGGCCTCGCCGAGAGCAGCAAGACGGCACGCGTTGCGTGAACACCCGCTATGAATTGCACCTGGTGTGGGCGCGGTGTGAGCGGTCAAAGGTGCTCGAGCCGGGAAAAAAAAATTCAGTCCTTCCCAGGGACCACTGGTGTACAGTCATGTGTAGTGCACCTGACAGGCAGCGTGTATTTGACTGTGCTCGGCGCACAGGGGGGCGTGGGGTATGAAATATCCGGGGGTATGAAATATCCCATGCTCAATTCCTCAGCCCTATGTGCTGCTAGGGGTTGCCCCCTCACACCCCCTCCGGTGGAAACATGGGTCATACATACATGAAGGCCTCCAGAAGTGGGGGAGCGAGGGGGGGACTGCTGTGAGCCATAGCGCAGCTGATGTGTGGGTGTCCCCTAGCGCCCGAGTGGTGCGTGCTTAGTGTGCCTGATGGTGCAACCCGTGCTGGGATGTTGACAGTACGCAATCTGGGGGCGTGGGATTGTGGAAGCTGCTGCGCGAGGCGGGGGCTACCGCTCACGTGCACCAACCCCATCCTACCCACCTGCACAAACACACACACACACACACACACGTGCGCTTTAAGCGGAACCTATTCGCAAGTCGCCCTGTGCGACTGAGCCCCCCCCCCACTCAACCCCCCCCCCCCCTCACACCCAAGCCCTCTCGCCCCTCGCGCCACTGCAGCCGTCTGTCGGTGTACCTCCCGCACCGCGTGAATGAGGACAAGGGCAAAGCCGCGTGGGACGCGAAGGCGCAGGTGCTACGGGTGACGATGCCGATCGTTCGCGAGGACCCGTTCTAGCGTCAGCTTAGCAACGAGCAGCAGCTAGCTTGACGTGTGCTATTTTCAGCTTGGCGTGATGTGGCCTGGGCAGCATCAGTTGGCGTTCTAGCAGGAAGCAGCAGCTTCAAAATGTAGTAGCTATTTAATGTCAGCGAGGGTGGTCGTTGTCGCTCGTGCGGCCGGGTGTCCTTGCTGAACGTGCAGGGAAGTCGAGTGGCTTCTTCTAGAAGCATGCGTGTCCTGCTGCCCAATCGCCCGCCTGTGCTGTCTCTCTGCTGGGGGCCGTATGAGGAGGTTGGTGAGATGGTCCAAGGGTTGTCTGGGGGTGCTGGTGGTGGGACAGAGTCACCAAGGCCACCTTCCCCACACTTGCACGCTCAGTGTGTGTCAGGAGCCGTTGTCTGTGTGCTGCACACTCCCACAAAGTCCTTCTCTCCCACCCCCGTCCCCCTTGAGACGCAAAATTAGTTAACGATGTCCGACGGCGGCTGGGCGTCGTTCGTAAGCGCTGCTGGGCTCGCGTCATTGGGATGCGGAGCCATTTTCTGGGCTATCAGCGCTGAACAGGACCGGGGTGTCCAGCAGCTCGAGTCCATCCACTGTCACGACAGGCTCGACGGTGAGAGAGGAGCAGAGCCAGAGCCAGGGCCATGCAAACAAAAGCCATGCAAGCCCATGCGTTCTGGTCGCCATGCCCCTGCAGACCTGCGCACGCTGCGCAGCCTCATGCCGCTGCTGGTGGCAGTGCGCGGACGCGTCGGCGCGACAGCCCCGAGGAAGTGCGAGCTGTCAGATAAGATGGCAGTGATGCACGAGGTGCGTGCGTGCGTGCGTGCGTGCGGCGGCGCACACGCGCAAGTGCGCGCACTGCATGGCACGCCCAGGTGCATCTCACTGAGTGCGCACACACACATGCCCACGCACGCACACACTCACACACACACACACACACGAAAAAACGCACACACATGTGCGTGCGCACACACACACACACACATGCACGCACACACGTCCCCCTCACACACACAACACACACAACACACACGCCCCACAACACACACCCTGGCAGATCGTTGAGGAAGAAGTGTGGCGCAAGGAGCGCGAGAACGGGCGCGTCGTGAACGAGCCGTTTGAGATCAAGCGAGCGGTCGACCTTGTGGAGTGGTGTGTGTGTGTGTGTTTTGTGTGCATGTGCGTGTGTGTGTGTCTGCGTGTGCTCGCGTGCGCATGTTTGTGCATCATTAACGTAAACAACAACAACAACAACAACTACAACTACAACCACAAAACATAAAAACGCTTACAACAACGCCAACAACAACGCCAACAACAACAACACATTGTGCCAGGTTCCTTGAAGACGGCTCCAGCGCGACGCGCGTGCGCGTGGAGGGCGCGAACGACGCTGACCGTCTGGGATCCGTGATGCAAACACACCAGGTGGGTGGTTCCCACACACGCACACACACGCATACAGGAACACACACACACACACATACACACACACACACACACACGCATGCACATGCGCATACATGCATGCGCACATACGCGCACATGCACGCACACGCACATGCACGATGGGCTGACTGGCTCCGTGATTCAAACACACCAGGTGGGTGGTCATCACAGACACACAAACACACGCACGCAGTTACAGTTACATCGGCTTTCCAGCAAAGACTACCTCTAGTCCTAGTACCACCGCCTAGACCCAAGTCCAGTTCTGGCCCTAACAATTACTTGTGAGGGGCGGTAGCCAGGGAAGGTTAAGGTTGAGCACCGTGCCATGCAAATTCTGGCTGTATGCCTGAGACTGCAAGACTTGCACGCCTGCCAGTGCAGTGCCCGTCAGGCATCGCGCAATCCCGCATGGATCCTGATAATTTGGGAGCCTTCTACTACCATGTCTACCATGTTAAGTTCGTAAGCTCTTCGCCAGGGGCTCCCGCCCTGGCGCCGCTCGATGGCGGACAACCGGGACAACTGCGCTTGGTACTGGGCGGCTGAAAATCTGGAAATTTACCCTGAGCGGCTGTGACGCACAGCGCTACTGGTGAACTGGTCCTGATGGGGCGAGGCTATGTGGCAGATGGGGCAGCGGTACTATGGAGAGCACGATGCACGATGGCGAGAATTGCGGCGAGCATGCACCCCCTCTCACAACGATCGGAACTCAAGCAGATTGCGGCTCCTAATGGTTTACTGTGCCTGGATGGAAGAGAGAGACGGATGGCGAGAAATTGAGAAACATGGGAAGCGAGGCACATGCGGCTAGGCTTTGTGAGGAGGTTGCGGCGCAGGGGTTCCCTGCCCCAAGGCGCAGATTATTAGATGGCGACGCGATCGATGCACCAGCCGTGCGGCATGGGGCGAGGCGAGGCCCCACCAGCGGGCGGGCACCATTATGGAGATGGCGGCTAAGAACGGGGAATGCGGCTACCGGGGATGAGGCTACGGGTTATGCATGCCAGGGGACGGCGGACAAGGCTAATGCGTCACGGCGCATGGGTAAAGAACGGGGAATGAGGCTACGGGAGCTGGCGGGCGCGGCGCGCGCACGGCGCGCGCGGCGCATGGGGGTTGCATGGCGGCGCTCTGCGCGTGCATGCATGGAGGAGATTGCTGGCGGGCATGGAGGAGCTTGCTTGAGGGCAAACAGGAGATTGCTCGCGGGCGTGGAGGAGATTGCAGGCGGGCATGGAAGCGGATGGCGAGAAATTGAGAAACATGGGAAGCGAGGCACATGCGGCTAGGCTTTGTGAGGAGGTTGTGGCGCAGGGGTTCCCTGCCCCAAGGCGCAGATTATAGATGGCGCAGCAATCAATACACTAGCCGTGCGGCATGGGGCGAGGCGAGGCCCCACCAGCGGGCGGGCACCATAATGGAGATGGCGGTTAAGAACGGGGAATGAGGCTACAGGGAGAGGATACGGGTTACAGATGCCAAAGGGGACGGCGGAACAAGGATCAGCCATAGGTGTCACGGGGAATGGCTAAAGAACGGGAATGAGGCGGGTGGTACGGGTGCTGGCGCGCATGGAGCGCGGCGCGGCGCATGGAGATCGCATGGCGGCGCCCATGCATGGACGAGATTGCTGGCGGGCATACAGGAGATTGCTGGCGGGCATGGAGGAGATTGCTGGCGGGCATACAGGAGATTGCTGGCGGGCTGGAGGAGATTGCTGCGGCATACAGGAGATTGCTGGCGGGCGGAGGAGATTGCTGGCGGGCATGGAGGAGATTGCTGGAGCCAATGGCGGCGGCGGGACTAGTAGTAGAACACAGGCGCACACCAACAATGCGTTGCTGTCACTACCTGGGTGGTATAGGGTGGATCTGGGGGCCCAGTGTCCTGTCTAGGTCCAGTGCGTGCGCGCGTGTGGGGGTTTACCCTCACCCCTACCAGGTAGCCAGCCAGTTTCCCACTGAAACTGAGTTTAAGGTGTCGGGCGCTAGCGCCGACACCGGTCTTATACATCATTACTGGTGTCACACAGACTGTAATATCCATCATCATCATCATCATCATCAGCCACCAGCCGGCTGCCTGCCAACGTGTAGTCCCACAGCCAAAGGGAGAGCTATTGTGCGACGCCTCCAAAATAGGTCCTAACTGCTTCTAGGGGATAGGGGGTCAAGTGGCGCTTGCCAATCTACTTGACCGCCGTGGTGGAGGGGCCGGCGCCTGAGGGGCAGCCGGACCGTACACCACGGCTCTCCACCCGACCCTATCCTGAGCACGCTCAAACGCCGTGTCCGAAAAAGTCTTCCTATCAGAACGAGTGCCACTAGTTTCGCCTAGCTGCTGAATCAGTAGCTTAAGAAAATAGTGTCGGGAGGAGGCTGGAGGCCGGCCTTGCTGCCGAGCCACATCCATTGTGCAGTCAAAAGTCGTACGAGGAAGACGAGAAGCCGGCATGCGCATCACATGGCCTAGCCACTGCATTGATCGCTTTGCCACAAGGCTCTCAATTGGCTCAGTGTCGCACGCCTGCCGAATATAAGTTAATCTGTGCCGGTCGACCAGGCGCACACCCAGAATGCGACGAAGGCAATTAGAGTGGGCAACCTCCAATCGAGTCAGTTGTGTTTTAGTAGGGGCCCATGTTTCGCAGCCGTACAGAAAGTGGGGCAGCACGAAAGTGTTGTAAACCCGCATCTTAGACTGCACTTGCATCTTCTTGCTGGCCCAAATCTTATCAAAAGACGCAAACACGCCCAGCGCGCGACCGACACGCACACCGATCTCCTTTTCCACACCACCACTCTGGGTTATCCAACTCCCTAGATACTCAAATGCAGAGACGGTCTTCACTTCACCACCAGTCAGCGCAAACGTGGGCAGATCCGCGTCAAAATCTGCTGGCAAAATCATCACTTCTGTCTTGGCGGCGTTGATTTGCATGCCAAAGCTAGAGGACACTTTGTCAAGGATTTTCAGCATAAGCGCCAACTGAGCTGGGTCATGCGAGAACAAACATAAATTGTCGGCATACATCAGCATTACTATACGCTCAACCGACGACGACAACACAGAGCCGCCGGCTCGGGTCACGACTGACACGCCAGCCCCCTCTGGCATCATGTCTAGCGCCTTTTTCACTATGTGGTCAATAAAAACATTGAACAACACAGGAGCAATGACGCACCCCTGTCGTACACCAGACGACACGGGGAATTCGTGCCCGATTTTCCCAGCCAGCCGCACGGCAGCTGCGGTGTTGGTGTGAAGATCCTCCAACAGATCAATAATGTGCGGATGAACACTATATAATCTAAGGACTCTCCACAGTGCCGCACGGTTTATGCAATCGTAAGCTTTAGAATAGTCGACAAATGCCACAGCCATGCATTGTTTGTACTCGGCATGTGCCGCGCTCAGCGAGCGCAGAGTAAAAATCGCATCAACAGTGCCTCGGCGGCCGAGTGCAACGCTCGCACACACGCCTCCGTCTCAGCCAGGTCAGGGGGGCGCCCGTGCGCCTCGTCCACCTCTGTGGCGCGTGTGAGCTCAAACGCCGCTACATCGTTCTCCAGCTGGTTCAGGGTCTCGTCGCTGAGCTTGGTCTCCCCGCCATATAGCTTGTCGAATGACTCTGTCATGGCCTTCAGCACCCCGTCTGGACCGCTGTGCAGCGCGCTCGAGACGTCCCGCATGGCAGGTGGGATCTGATGACACGCACGCACACACACGCATACAGGAACACGCACACACACACACACACACACACACACACAGAAATACACACACGCGCGCGCGTGTGCGCATGCATACAGGAACACATACACACACACACACACACGCATGCACATGCGCATACATGCATGCGCACATACACGCACAGACACGCACACGCACACGCATGATGGGCCAACCGGCTCCGTGATGCAGACACATCAGGTGAGTGGTTCCCACACACGCACACACACGCACGCACACACACGCATACAGGAACACACACACACACACACACACACACACACGTGCGTGCGTGCGCACGCATACAGGAATACATACACACACGCACGCATGCACACGCGCATATATGCATGCGCACACACGTGCACAGACATGCACACGCACGCGCACGATGGGCTGACCGGCTCTGTGATGCAGACACGTGTGTCTGTGTACGTTTACGAGGGTGTTTTTTACACACGCACACACACGCACACGCATGCATACAGGAACACACACACACACGCAGAAAGCGTGCAGAAAGAAAGAAAGAGAGAAAGAAAGAAAGAGAGAAAGAAAGAGAGAGAAAGAGAGAGAGATAGAGAGAGAAAGAGAGAGAGAGAGAAAAAGAAAGAAAGAAAGACGCACGCACGCACGCACGCACGCACGCTCACACAACACACACATACACACACACGCACGCGTGCGCACACACACGCGATTTACGTGCATGCACACACCAACGCACTTTCCCCGCTCTGCCACACCCACAAACAGGTGTTTGCGCCGGCAAACACGTCAAAAGCTGCAAACTCGAAACTCGAAGACCCTCAACTCCAAGACCCTTTAGAAGACCCGAAACCCGAAGACCAGTGTTTCCGTTAGCCAAAGTGCACTTTCGGGTTGAGATTGGCCGATTTGGGCTGGCGCGTCGAGTTGCGATTAGGCGGACCCCCAAAAGTGTGAAAATCGGCATTTTCACATTTTTCCTCCAAAATTCGCCTCCGTCGTGTCGAGATTGGCGAAATAAGCGTGAGGCCCGGGTTGAGCCATCATTTTTCCAAGATCCTTAACGAAATCACTGCTGCAAACATCAAAAACCCTTAAACCCTTAAACCCCAAGACCTGCCCACGACCCTAAACCCTGAAACCCTGAACGCTTCCCTCTAAAACCTGAAACCCTGAACCCTCCCCTGCGCTGCCGCACCCACGGACAGGTGTCTGTGCCGGAGGACACGTTTACGGCTGCAAACCTACGAACCAGCTGAGAACCCTAACAAGACCTCAATGTTGAGAAGAGGGTGGTAAAGCAGCAGTGGGGCCTATTGAGGCATCCGAGCTAGGATGCCTCGTAGGCCCCACCGCTGCTTTACCAGCCTCATGTCAACACTCAACCCTGAAGACCTTCGACCCTTCACAAACCCTCGCTAACCTTGCCCTGCGCAGCCGCGCCCACAAACATGTTTACACACACGCGTTGTGCATGCATGCATGCACCAACGCACTTGCCCCGCTCTGCCACACCCACACAGGTGTTTGTGCCAGATGACATGTCTAAGGCGGGGCTTGCAAAGATCATCTTCGAGAAGACGCTGTGGGTCTAGCTAGGGTTTAGGGGTCTAGGTTGGTTTGGGTGGGTCTGGGGTTGAGGGTTTTACGTTTGTTCTGGGGGTCAAGGGGTGTTTCGCCTAGGTTCAGGTTCTTAGGTCGATTAGGGGCTGTCAGGGGTGTTTCGGCTAGGTGTGAAACGGGGCTGGCGAGCGGTGCCATCGTAATCGCGATCGATGGCGGTGGTGTGCCGGACACTGATTTCCTCTTCGGCTCTGCACAGCCATTTGGCTGCATTCCGGCTGTATTTTGACCTTGAACACCACTTAACCCATTAAATGGATTGGTAGTCTGACAAGCCCGCCAGACAGAGCTCGTCAAGAGCTTTCAAATGAACCACATATGAGGGCAAGCGGTCAACAAGGGGGCAACGGTCAACGCGGTCAAAGCAAAGTCCGGCTGTGGAAGAATTTATTAGGATTCACAAAAAGAAAATCGCTGGTGCCGGACGACACACCCTCAACCCGAAGCCACAACCCTAAACCCTTGACTCTTAACGACGTCCGAGGCGGGTCTCGCAAAGGCATCCTCCACAAGACTTGGTGGGTTCAAGGTTTTAAGGTTTGGGTATAGCTCGGGTTTGGGTCTAGGTGGTGGTACTAGGAATAGAAAGTGCTTTTTCAGAAGGTGGAAAGTAACTGCTGGAGGTTTGGCTGCGTTTGAAACAGCACCCGCGCCAGTGGTGCCCTTTTCAGGGGTTTTAATTAATTCTTCCAAAGCCGGATTTTGCTGTGATCGCGTTGACCGTTGACCTCCCGTTGACCGTTTGTCCTCATACACAGGTAACTCGAAAGCTGTGGACGTACTCTGTCTGGCGGGCTTGTCAGACCAACACTGCACTGGATGGGTTGAGCTGTGTGCAAGGTCAAAGTGCAGCCGGCATACAGCCAAATGGCTGTGTAGAGCCGAAAAAGGAAATCACTGACCCGCGTCGATGTTGAACTCGCGATCGATGGCGTTCTTGTGCCGGAGGACACCAGTGGTGTCACACGCACACACACGCGCCCACCAGGGGTTTCCTTGGGGTCAGTCATCGTTTCGTTTTTCCCGAAGAGGATTTCCTGGATTCGTCGGGATTTGGGGCTGTAGCCCGAAAAAACGCTCCGAAAAGTGCGGAAATCGACAAACTCACACTTTTGCCCCATAAAAGTCGCCTCCGCACGTCGCTTTTCCCGAACGCGCCCTCCCCAAAACCATCGGGCGCGCGCCCTTCGGACACGCTTCATTTCGTTTCCCAATCGGGAAGGAAACCCCTGGCGCCCACTTCCCAACATGCACACGCTCGCACACACTCGCAGAGCCGCTCCTCATTCATGCCGCAGGCCTACCGGGAGGCACCAGTGGTGTGCTTAAGGAAACTGAGAATTTTCTGTTTGCCCCCATGACATACCATGGTACATGCTGAAGACCTCCGCAGAAGGTTTTTTTCGCGGAAGTGTGGAAATTGCCGATGTTTGATTTCGGGGCGAACATCCCGCGATTCGCCCCCCGCAGATTCTCCCCCAATTTCCCGGGGGCTGCGGGGGCGCTAAGGACATAACTGGAGGACACACCCTACACCGTAATACCTCTTTGCCTTGCCGATTAAATAATTCCGAGGACGTGCCGGCAAGGTCGGTTTCTAAAATATATTGCTGAAAAAGTAAGGAAACGCCAAAAGTGACGTTAAAACGGGAACATCTCCGAAAAACATCCCACGGCAAGGCACCCAAATTTTAAACAATTCCTTACAGTGAGGGCTGTCCATCGCAATGTCTACGTCGCCAAAAGGTAGCCGAAATAATCCCCCAAATGCAGCCATACCATGACTTCAACGGCCGCCACCAAGGAGTGTGGACCCTCCAGTTCACACTTTTCAGGCAGATTCAGGGTTGACTTTCCTGAGGTGTTTTGCTGTGCTCTCCAAGGAGATTCAGATGGCATCGGCCTCATCTCAATCCATGAAGGTTGCTCAAATCCCTAGGTGGGCACCGAAGGGAGCACGCGGGGGAGCTGGGGCGCTGAGGGTGTGTGGACCCCCCCCCATATAACCCAGAGTCACTTCTTAGAGTGGATTCGTGCTCTTCTCATCAAGGCGGTTCCAATGGTGGTCTTCCCGTCCAAAACGGCCCACCGGAAAGAAAGCTCTGAACCCGCCGTAGCAAGCTCTGCCCCCCCCCCCACTTTGATTTCTCATATCTCAGCCCCCAGGTGTCCAAATTCAAAAATTCCGACGGTTTTGGAACATTCACAGCAAGGACATGGGATTCCATCCTGTGTTCCATTTCCTGTGTTTTCTGTCCCCCCCTTGAATTACCCCATTTATAAAAGTGGCGGCAAGGCAAAGCGGTACTACGGTAGACCTTACCATCTTCACCCTAAAACCCAAACCCTCAACGACACGTCCAAGACTGGTCCAAGACTGATTGGTACCCTCGATCATCACACCCGCAGGCACATGGCCAAGCATGGCGTGCGCACAACCGGGCACTCCCCTCCCAATCCTCCCCAACTCAGTCCGCTGTGACGTTTGTCCGGGGGGGGGGGGGGGCTGAGGGTAAAACCCTAAAACCCTGAACCCTAAGACCCGCAACCAGCAGACCTCCCAAACCCTCAAACTGATATAAAAAAACGCACACAACAGGCACATGGCCAGCAGGGCGTGCGCACGACCGGGCGCTCCCCTCCCAGTCCTCTCCAACTCTGTCCGCTGTGACCTCTGTCCGGGCGAGGGGGGGGGCTCACTCCCGCAACCAGCAGACTCCCCAAACCCTCAAACCGATGAAAACTCGCACACAACGGGCACATGGCCAAGCAGGGCGTGCGCAAGACCAAGCGCCTCCCCCCACTCGGCTCGACCGCAACGTTGGTCGGGGGGGGGGGGGGCTGAAAACTCCACACCCTCAATCCAAAACTGGAACCCACACACACAACAGGCACATGACCAAGCAGGGTGTGCGCACGACCGGGCGCTTCCTCCCACTTGGCTCCCCCGTCGCGGTGGTCGGGGGAGGGGGCTGAAACCTCCACCACCCTCAATCCCTCAAAACTGAAAACCACACCCTCAATCCCCCCAAAATGGAACCCACCCACACAACAGGCACATGGCCAAGCAGGGCGCGCGCAAGACCGAGCGCTTCCTCCCACTCAGCTCGACCGCAACGTTGGTGGTGGGGGGGGGGGCTGAAAACTCCACACCCTCAATCCCCCAAAACGGAGACCCACACACACAACAGGCACATGGCCAAGCAGGGCGTTCGCAAGACCGAGCGCTTCCTTCCCGTGGGATCCATCGTGACGGTGGTCGGGGAGCTCGATCGGTCCGCGATCGCGGCACACAATCAGGTGTGTGTGTGTTTGTGTGCGTGCGTGTGTGTGTGTGTGCGTGTGTGTGTGTGTGTGTGTGCGTGTGCAGGTGGGGGGGAGCTCGATCGGTCCGCAATCGCGGCACACGATCAGGTGTGTGTGTGTGCGCACGCGTGTGTGTGTGTGTGTGTGTGTGTGTGTGTGTGCAGGTGGGGGGGAGCTCGATCGGTCCGCGATCGCGGCACACGATCAGGTGTGTGTGTGTGTGTGTGCGCGTGTGTGTGTGCGTGTGTGTGTGTGTGTGCAGGTGGGGGGGAGCTTGATCGGTCCGCGATCGCGGCACACGATCAGGTGTGTGTGTGTGTGTGCGCGTGTGTGTGTGTGTTTGTGTGTGCAGGTGTGTGGTAGATCAACGGGTTGTAATCATGCCCTGTGCATGGGTTTAGGGTCAAGGGTTTTAATATAAAAAAGGCACTAGCGCGTCGCCTTCGTCGCCATCAGCAACAAACTGGCCTCAGGACGCGCGCGCACATGGGAGCGACGGGCTTGACCCCTGAACCCCCAACGGGGTTAAACCCCCAAACACGTGCACCATGAACAATGCCCGCACATGCACACACGCAGGGCACCAACGCACCGCCTTCGTCGTCATCAGCAGCAACCAACGGGCCAAAGGACGCGGGCGCACAGGGGACCGACGGGTCTAATCCCTGAACCCCCAAAGTGTTAAAGGCCCTTCCCAGGCTAGCATGTCAGAAAAGAGCATGGTTTGGTGCCAGACCCAACAACACGTTTTTGAAACGGGTCGTGTGTCGCCCACGCTGCACGAAAGCACTTACCTCCTCAGCAAGAAAGTTTACGCACATGCAGGAGCAGCTCTACGAGGCGGGGGAGGGCGGGGGAGGGCGCACAGACGCTGTGAATTAATCAACCGGCTCCGGACACCCCCCCAAAAACGCCCCACATGCACGTAGATAAGCAGAAAAACGATATTTGACTCCGCGCGGGGCGCGGAGAGGGCCCCTCGGCGCCCCATGGCCCATACCTGGCAACCTTATGGCCTGCTCCCACCCCTACAGCCCACCCGGATGCCCCCATCGCGCGGCACAACCTGGTAATAGCGTGTGCAGGAGATGCACATCGAGGGGGCACGCGAAGGGGGCGTTTCGAGGGGTCCCCAGATGTGGCAACGATTATTACCATGCTAGTGTGGGAAGGGCCTAAACCCCTGAACACGTGAACCCTGAAAACAACCCGCACGCACACACGCAGGGCACGGACGCACCACCGTCGTTGTCGTCAGCGACAAGCGACGGGCTAAAGGACGCGCACGCACAGGGTGCCGACGGCTATAAACCCTGAACCCCCAAAAGATTTCACCCTAACCCGTAAACCCTGAAAAATGCTCGCACACACACGCACAGGGCACGGACGCACCGCCGTCGTCGTCGTCAGCGAAAAGCAACGGACCAAAGGACGCGCACGCACAGGGGACTAACGGGCTTGAACCCTGAACCCCCAAAGGGTCAAAACCATTGAACACACGCACCTTAGAGAATGCCCGCACACGCACACGCGCAGGGCACCGACGCGCCGCCATCGTCATCATCAGCGACAAGCAATCAGGACGCGCATGCGGGGGTGATCCACCGTGCGCCCAGCGCGCCTCCGCTAATTCCAGGAATCCAGATCGTTGAGCCTCGGGCGGCGTTTGGGCAGGTGCGTGTGTCATACACAGTGTGTGTGTGTGTGTGTGCGTGCCTGTTTGTGTGTGTGCGTGTGTCTTGTGTCTGTGCGTGCATGTTGCATGTGTGTGCCAAGTGCTCATCTTGGGAATCCGAATCGTTGAGCCTCGGGCGGCTTTCGGGCAGGTGGGGGGGGGGGTCGTGTGTGTCCGTGTGTGTGTGTGTGTGGTTGTGTGTGTGCGTGCATGCGTGCGTGCGTGCGTGCGTGCGTGCGTGCGTGCGTGCGCGTGTGTCTGTGTGTCTGTGTCAGTGTCTGTCTGTGTGTCTGTGTCTGTGTGTGTGCGTGCGTGCATGTGTGTGGTGGTGTGTGTGGGGGGGGTGGGGTGCGTGTGGGGATTGGCTCTGGGGGAGTGGTGGACTGACAGACACACGCATACACACTCCTCACACCCTCCCCTCCAGCACCTGGCACACACACACGCACACGCACACGCAGGTCCAGCCCCTCGCCCTGCCAGAGCCGCTGCTGAAACACACACACACACACGCACACGCACACGCACATGCACACGCAGGTCCAGCCCCTCGCCTTGCCAGAGCGAAGCACACATACACACACGAACACACACACACAAAAACGCACACGCAAACACACACGCACACACACGCAGTTCCAGCCCCTCGCCCTGCCAGAGCCTCTGCTGAAGCACACACACACACAAACACACACACACACAGACACACATGCACACACACGCGCAGGTCCAGCCCCTCGCCCTGCCAGAGCCGCTGCTTCTGCGTCGTCCCGCATCCGGCGGACCGTTCATTATCACGCCTCTGACTCTGCAGCAGCTGCGGGTGCGTGCGTGTGCGTGTGTGTCTTGTGTGTGTGCGCGCGTGTGTGGGGGGGGGCGTTCATTGTCACGCCTCCGACGCTGCAGCAGCTGCGGGTATGTGCATATGTGGGTGTGTCCATGTGTGTGTGTGTGTGTGTGTGTGCGCGTGTGTGTGTGGGGGGGGGGGCGTTCATCGTCACGCCTCTTGACACTGCAGCAGCTGTGTGTGTGCATCTACGCAACACACATACACGCACACACACACACACACAGACAGACAGACACACACACACACACACACACACCAGGGCTCCATGTCTTCAGCGAGCAAGGTCTACCGCTATGCGGCGGTCGGTCTCGGTGCGATCGGTGTCGCGCTGCTTGCGCGTAAACTCATCTCGCGTCTGGCGCACCGATGGCGCGAGTCACGCGTCAAGGTTGGTCGAGTTCTGTTCGTGTATGTCCTGTTTGTACGCTTTACAAATCCCCCAATATTCCCCAAAGCATGTGTGCCAGCTAGGGATGGAGTAGAGGGGCGGCAAGGGAGAGAGGAGGGGGGGACGCGCTGCTGGCGCGGAAACTCGCCTCGCGTCTGGCGCGCCGATGGCGCGAGGCGCGGGTCAAGGTCGGTCGAGTTGCATTGTTTTGTTCGTCCTGTTGGTGTTTGTACGCTGTGCAAATCTCCCAATACTCCCCCAAAGCATGTGCGTCCACTAGTAGGGATGGAGAAGAGGGGCGGCAAGGGAGAGAGGAGGGGGGGTCGCCGTGCTGGCGCGCAAACTCATCTCGCGTCTGGCGCACCGATGGCGCGAGGCGCGGGGTCAAGGTCGGTCGAGTTATGTTTTGTTGTTTGTACGCTGTGTGAATCTCCCAATATTCCCCAAAGCAGGCATGTGTGTCCACTAGGGATGGAGTGAAGGGTCTAATTATGTTGGTGATCTATTTGTACGCTGAACTTGATTAAGTTAAAAAAAACTGATTCCCCAAAGCGTGTACAGTCGGGTGGAAGTGAAAGGAGGTGCTAGGGAGGGGGGGGAGGGGGGGGGGTGTTTCAGGCGCAAGCACATCTCGCGGGTCGCGCATCGGTGGTGCGAGGCGCGGGCAACAGTGCGTGTGTGTGGTGGGTGCACAGAGTGTCTGCCCACTAGTAGGGATGGAATGAAGGGGCGGGAAGGGAGGGGGGAGGGGGCAGGGGTCGCGCTGCTGGCGCGGAAGCTGACCACTCGGCTGGCGCACCGGAGGCGCGTGGCGTGGGCAAAGTTCGGCCTAGCAAGGGAGAAGTGTTGAGGAGGTGTGGGCCCGTGCCTGCCCGTCGCTCCGTGCTGCGCAGATGGAGCGCTGCCGCAGCTTACCTGACGCTCCCCCCCCTCTCCCCGTCCCCCCATGCACACACATAGTCGGGGTTGACATGCGCACACACACACACATCACTTGCCCCAGGCATGCATATACACCACGCAGCTGAAGCGGCGGCACCTGCAGCTGACCGCCCCCCCCACCTTGTCTCCCCCCGCGCACACACACATGCACACGCACACATATACACACACACACACACATCGCCTCCCCTGCAGGCACGCATATACGCCGCGCAGCTGGAGCGGTGGTGGCGGCCGCAGCTGACCGATGCCCCCCCCCCCCGTCTCCCCTCCCCACACGCACACATCGCCCGCCCGGCAGGCGCGCACTTTCGCCGCGCAGCTCGAGCGGCGGCGATGGCCGGCTGCAGCAGCCGCAGCAGCAGCCCCCCCCACACACCACACACACACACACTGCCCGCCCACAGGCGCGCACGCACGCCGCGCAGCTGGAGCGGCGGCGGCGGCTGGCCGCAGCAGCCTCGGCCGCCGCGGCAGCATCCGGCAGCAACCCCTCGGCCGCTGCTGCCGCTGGGGAGGCGGCGGCCGACGGGGGCGGCGACGACGACCGTGGCGCGGGCACGTGCGTAGTGTGCATGGACGTGCCGAGCGACATGGTCTTCCCGGCGTGCGGCCACCTGTGCGCGTGCGAGACGTGCTCGCTGAACCTGCGCAACCGCTGCCCTGTGTGCCGCGCGCACAGCGCCCCGATCCGCGTGTACAGGAGCTGACGGGGGGGGGGGGTGTTGCGAGCACGCGCGCACGCACGTTTAACGCACACCCCGGGGCGTGAGTTACGGCTTAGGCTACACGTCTAGGGGGGGGGCCTACTAGGAGAGCCCGCAAGGTCCCACACAGCGCGCCAGCCTTCCAGGCGAGCACGCAAGCGTGTAGGAGGATGTACAGTACATGTTGCAATAACACAGGCGCTTCTCTCAACATGCTGGGGACGACAATCCCAAGAAGATTGCGATGTATGGGGGTGGGGAGGGGGAGTTTTTTTTTACTGAGATGGCTGCAGTGGTCACGGTAGTTGGGGTGTCAGACGGATGTTGGTTTTACACAATAAGTGAGCGCTGCGGCTCGTGGCTGCTGCAGTTGGCTACAATAGTGTTTGGGGTCGCACGTGAGGATGGACACAGTTTTTATAGGTCAATGTGTGGACTTCAAGGTGTTGGGGTGTTAAGCACATCTGTAAGCAGCCCCTCCTCCAGGACTCGCAACTGATGATGAAGCAGAGTGTTCCGTCGCACTGTTTCTACGAGAGTGGAACCGTCACGCCATCAGGCGCGCGAGCTCCGCCTTGATCTCTAGCACCTTAGCCTCGTCCTGCTGGTTCATCTGGTGCGGCAGCTCGTGGTGGCCGCGGCCCGCAGCGGGTAGCGGCGCCTGCGGCACGACCGCGCGAGAGGCGCCCTGCAGCGGCGACTGCGGGATGCGCGTGGGCGGCGCCCTGGAGGAGGCCGGGGGCAGCGACTGCCGGGCCGCGGGGGGCGAAGAAGACGCGCCATACACACCCGCTGTGGACGGCACAGCGTCGGTAGTCCTGCGCAGAGCGTCCCACGGCGGGGTGGCAGCCACCGACGCAGCAGCGTCGGCGACGGCGGCGGCCGCCTCTGCCAACGCCTGCGCCTTCATCTGGGCGACGACCTGTGCAGCGCGCGCAGCCTTGTCCACTGCGGGCGGCAAAGCCGTCGCTGCCGCCGCCGTGCCCTGCGCATGCGACTTGGTGCCATCGAACGGCTGGAAGTCGTCCGGCGGCACCACGCTCGCGAGCTCGTCGAGCGACGCCTCGCGCTGCGGGCGCTGCATGAGCACGACGTACTCGAGCTCGAACTGCTCGCTCGCGGCTTTGGCCTTGGCAGCGGCGGCGGCGGACGCGGCGGACGCGGCCTGGTACGCTGACATCGCTGCCGTGCGCTTCGGGTTGGTCGCCGGGTTGAGCACGCTGCTCTCAGCGCTCAGGCCGCTGCCGACGCCACTGCTGCTCCCAGCTGCCGCAGCCGCCGCGTGCGCACGCGGGGCCTGGCTCTGGCTCGCGGCCGCCGTCAGCCCGCCGAGACCGCTGCCCGCCGAAGCCTCTGCGTCGGCCTCCTGCTGCAGCGCCTCCAGCTCTGCCTCCAGCTGCCGCACGTCCGCAACGAGCTGCGCCGAGCGGGGGCCGGTGAGTGGCGTCAGCTGAAGCTGCTGCTGCTGCTGCTGCTGCTGTGCCGCTGCGCCTGCCACGGCAGGCTGCTGCTGCAGCGGCGCCAGGCGCACGGGCTCGCCGCTTGCCGCGCGCGATGAACACGCGTAGCTGCCGCCGCTGCTCTGCGCCGCACGCACAGAGTAGCCGCTGGCGTACGACCCTGGGCCGCTCCCGCCACCACGCATCGGGGGCGGCGGCGGCTGAGGCGTATACACACTTGCGGCGCCTGGGGGCTGCATCGACGTTGCACGCGGAGGCGGCGGCGGCGGCTGCGCTGGCATGAGCTCTGGCGGAGAGAAGCGCACCGACTGCGTGGACATGCCACCCGGGGAGCCCCCGCCGCGTGGGCCGCCGCGCTGCACCGACGCGGGCCCCTTTGGGCCGGTGGGGAGCGAGTACTGGGGGCTGCCGCCGTGGGGTGCGACATTGGGCAGCGACGATCGCTGCTGCTGCTGCTGCTGCTGCTGCTTGGGCTGATGCTGCTGCTGGTGCTGCTGGTATGCCGGAGGGGGCGGGGGCGGCGCCTGCGGTGGCGCCTGCCCCGCGCGCATGGCGGTGCCCGGCTGCATGTAACTCGTCGGGTAGATCGACATCATCGTGCCGGGGTAGGCGGGGACACTGCCGTACCCCATGCCGCCGTACGCGGCCTGGTACTGCTGCGCCTGGTACTGCTGCTGCGCCTGATATAGCTGCGCCGCCTGCTGCGCCGCCTGCTGCTGCTGCGCCTGCATCTGCGCATAGTACTGCTGCTGCATGCTCTGCATGAGACCCATGCCCCCACTTCCGTACTGGCCGCCGCCCGGCTGCACCGTCCACCCCGCCTGCTGCTGCGCCACCGGTGCCACCGCCGGTGCGTCGTGCCGCTCGCGCGACCCGCCTCTTCCCGGGTGGCCCGACCGCACGCTGCCGCCACCGCCACCGCCACCACCCGGCCCGCTCTGTCTCCTGCGCTGCCCCGACGATGCGACCGACGCCGCACCCGCCCGCCGCCGCGGCTCCCGGATGTCGGGCAGCTGCAGCGGCGCCCCTCCGCCGCCGCTGCCGCTGCAACCGCCTCGGCCGTACTCCTGCTGCTGCTGCTGCTGCGGACCTCCAACCCCGCACGCAGGCGCAGCGGTGTAGGCGTTGCTGAAGTGGATGCCGTTGGGATCGTCGTACGTCGTCGCGTACCGATGCTGCGCCTGCTGCTGCTGCTGCTGCTGCTGCTGTTGCGCCTGCTGCTGCTGTTTCTGCTGTTGCGCCTGCTGCTGCCGGTACGCGTCGTCCGCCCGGCGCTGCTGCTGCTGCTGGTGCTGGCCCTGCTGGTGCTGGCCCTGCTGGTGCTGGATCTGATGGCTCTGCTGGTTGTCGTAGAGCTGCTGCTGCTGCTGCCCCTCGTTGTCGCCCTCCCCATCGCTCGTCGACGCGTCGTGCCCACGGTCGCGCACCACTGGAGCAGACAGTTCCAGCAGGCGCTCCGGGTCGACCTTGACGCTCGGCGCGGCCGTGAACCTGTAGCGTGTACATTGTGTGCGGGAGCGACTGAGTGGGGCGCCGGGCTGGGACTGCCAACAAGTACATACTGGCTTGGAGTAGCAGAGTAGCGCATGTACCTGTGCGAGCGCATGCCGGGAGGGCACCATCGAACCGGGCCAATGCACATGGCTGCATGCATACACACACACACAGACACACACACACACTCACACACACTTTCACACACACACACACACACACACGCACACACACGTGCGCACGCGCGGTCACTCACTCGAAGTCGTTGCTGTGGATGAATCCGTAGAGGATGGTCAGCAACTCCACCGGCGCATCGTTGCTCTTCGCGGCCATTACGGCATCCACGTGTGCGCGATCCACTGGGATGCCCTTGCGCTGTGGGTGGGGAGAGCATGCGAGGGCATGCATGGGCGTGGCGCGTGCATGCATGCATGGCGTGTGTGTGCATGCATTGCCTGCGTGCGTGCCTGGGAAGGGACGGGGGGGGGGAGGGCGGCGTGCTTATGCAAGCGCGTGAGTGCCATGCGTGGGCTCACCATGAAGATTTTCCAAAGCAAGTCCCAGTTCTTCTTTTTACGATCCGAGCTCGCCACGTTCTCGAACGAGTGCATCGGGACGTCTGCTGGGTAGTACCTACTCAATATCTCTGCGATGAGGAAGCCGTTTGCGAAGTCTCGCTTTGGGTGCTTAACGCTGAATGACAAGGAGAGAGACTGCGTCCATTTCAGAATCTCTCGGGGGAGACTCATCGCGTCTAGGTATAAGTCCTTTTCTTCGAACGCATAACACACCCGGGCCCACGGTAGTAGTGGGGAGGCGTGTGGATGGGAGACACAAAACCCGCGCAACACCAGCAACAACTGAGCAACATCCAGGGGCACAACTGTGGCAACAACTCTTTAGTGGCGTCACAACACACACGCCTCGGCTGTGGAAGAAGTCATGCACGAATTGAAGTTGAACAAGGAGAACCACGACACGCCTACTAGCACATGTGCGGTGGGCATTGGTGCAAGTCAAATCTTGACTCTTTGACTGAAATCTTGAGCTCTTGAACATCCAACGTTACACTACGTTACGCCCCGTCCGATTTAATGAAACGCCTATAATCTAACAGCAAGCACACGCCCAGTTACAAGCCAGAACTTCATATCCCCCCCCCATCTTTCTCGTTCACCAAGGAAGATCACGGGTCACTGCTACCGCGAGTCAGTGTCATCTGGCACTGATCAAGGCGAAGCACAAGCCTTGCCAGCATGCATGCCACAGTGTCACGGTTGCATTTTACCAGACGGCGGCGGTGGCGCCGGCAGAGGCCCGCCAGACGCCGCGCGCGTGAGGTACCACACAGCGACCACGCCCCACCCCCCGATGAAAGCAAAGCCGCCAAACGGAGTCATGTACCTGCGGATGCATTCGTAGATGGGAGGTTGAAGTTGGTGGTGGTGGAGGTGGTGGGCAGGGAAGGTGGTTGGTGGTGGTTGGCGGATGTTGGTTGGTGACGTTGGTTGCTGTGGTTGGTGGTAGTTGGCCGTGGGTGTTTGTGGTCGGTGGTGGTGGGTGGTGGTGAGTAGTAGTTGGTAGTTGCTGGTGGGTAGTGGTGGGCGGCACCAAGCTGCCCGTGCATGCACCCCTCGTGGCGTCGACTTACTGGAACGCCTTGTGCTGCGTGAGCACGAACGCGTAGATGGAGCCGCTGAAGAGGGCGACGCCTGCAGGGCAGCGCGCAGGGAGTATGCGTCTGAACATGCCGTGGGGTGGGGCAAACCGTGGGGTGGGGCAAACCGTGGGGTGGGGCGAACCGTGGGGTGGGGCGGGCCGTGGGGTGGGGCCGGGTGATTACACATGTGTCAGGAGGCCTTTCCACATGTGTAGTCACGCGGGGTAGGCAAGCAGCCAATCAAATGAAATCGGCACAGCAGTGCAGCCTGCCCCACCCCGCCCCGCCTCCTGCATACGAGCGCGAGCTTGGTACACAAATGCACCTGCTACCCAAAGCACCACTTTCCAACGCTTCGTTTGCCAATCAGTCAACCCGTCAACCCCTCCAACAAAATCAGCACAGCAGTGGAGCCCCGCCCCGCCTCCTTTGTTACCGCCCATATTGCTTGCCTTCGCGGGGGGGGGGCAAACTATAATTGTTTAATGCACAATCTTGTGCAATCGCATTAATGTGCAATGTGCACACATGGGCAATTTTCCGCCAATTTTAGTCGTTTTGACCAGTGGTGTCCTTAAGGAAACCGAGAATGTCCTGTTTGCCCCCACAACATCAGAGGGGACATGCCGAGTTGCCCTCGCAGAGGCCGATTTTTTGCGGAAAAGTGTGAACATTGCCGATTTTCACACTTTTCGGAGCGGAATTCCCGCGATTCGCCCCGGCAGTTTCCCCCCAAATATCCCGTTTTTCTGCGGGGGCGCTAAGGACATCACTGGTTTTGACGCCCCAAGTTGCACGCTTCGATGGTTAATATTAAATTCATCAGCTTCACGGGAGGGGTGTGTGTCTAAACCGACAGATATTTGCCAAGGCAAACCGCGTGTACGGTAAGTACGAAGAAAAAAACGCACCAGTTGCGAACAGCGTGCCGGCGGGGACGGCGACCGACGGCGGCAGGCCCGCCATTGCGACCAGCGCGCCGGCGTGCCACAGCTGGTACTGCTTCGCAATGTTCCAGAACATCTGGGCGCGCTCGATCTCGGGGACCGTCCGGGTGATCAGAAGCCTGCGCGTGCATGGGCACACGTCGGCAGACAGGGGCGGTCGAGCATGCTCCAGACCATTTGCCCGCTCGATGTCGGGGACCGTCCTGGTGCTCAGAAGCCTGCACGTGCATGCGCACACGTCAGCAAGCAGGGGCGGTCGAGCATGCTCCAGACCATTTGCCCGCTCGATGTCGGGGACCGTCCTGGTGCTCAGAAGCCTGCACGTGCATGCGCACACGTCAGCAAGCAGGGGCGGTCGAGCATGCTCCAGACCATTTGCCCGCTCGATGTCGGGGACCGTCCTGGTGCTCAGAAGCCTGCACGTGCGTGCGCACACATTGGCAGACAGGGGCGGTCGAGCATGCTTCAAAACATTTGCGCGCGCTCGATCGCAGGGACCGTCCTGGTGCTCAGAAGCCTCCGCGTGCATGCGCACACGTCAGCAAGCAGGGGCGGTCGAGCATGCTCCAGACCATTTGCCCGCTCGATGTCGGGGACCGTCCTGGTGCTCAGAAGCCTGCACGTGCATGCGCACAACATTGGCAGACAGGGGCGGTCGAGCATGCTCCAGAACAGCTGCGCGCGCTCGATGTCAGGGACCGTCCTGGTGCCCAGAAGCCTGCACATGCATGCGCACATGTCGGCAGACAGGGGCGGTCGAGCAGCGGGCGCGTCGACGTGGCCATTGGCAGCAGCAAGTGTGAGGGCGTCGTCACGATTGCCGGGCTCCGAGCACCGTCGTGGCTGCTGCTACGCAGCACGCGCACGCAGGGAGACGCGGGCGCGCAGCGCGCGCCCACAGACGGGGCGTCGGGAGGCAGCCAGGCCCCCATCGCACCCCGACGCGGGTGGGACGCTCAAGCAGGGTGCTGCTCCGTGGCCCTCACACAGGAGGAAAAATGTGGATCTGGGGTGCGAGTGCCCTGTCTAGGTCCAGCCCCGACCCACTAGTCTCCCACAGGTCGCCAGCCATCAGTCTGAAGCGCTCGGG
The DNA here is from genome assembly GCA_016618255.1 of Chlamydomonas sp. UWO 241. Taxonomy (NCBI): domain Eukaryota; kingdom Viridiplantae; phylum Chlorophyta; class Chlorophyceae; order Chlamydomonadales; family Chlamydomonadaceae; genus Chlamydomonas; species Chlamydomonas priscui. The sequence continues at coordinate 300,814 of VFSX01000017.1, read as the reverse complement.
CGCTAAAATACACCGAGCAAGGTCGAATACGCTGCCTGTCGGTGCGTCACACACGACTGTACAATCCATCATCATCATCATCATCATCATCATCATCGTCATCGTCACCCAAGACCCTTACCCACGCCCTAAAGCCAGGCTCTAAGCCCAAGCCCTCTACCCAAGATCCCACCCAACCCCCCACCCACTCACTTCTTCAGCCCATGGAAGCCAAACGCGCCGGTCGCCACGCCGATGGCGCCCGCGACGCCGCCCAGCCCGACGAGCACGTCCTGCACCCGCGGCGACGACAGCCAGCTGGCGGGGGCGGCTGCAGGGGCGGTGCCACTGCCCCCGCTGCCACCGGCGCCGCCGCTGCTGCTGTCGCTCATGCTGCTGAGGTGGCGGCCCCCGGCTGGTGGCGCTGGTGGCGCTGCCGTCGCTGATGACGCCGCGGCATACGTCGCGTACGTGGCTGCGCCGCATGCGGCCGTGCCGCCGAACACGCCAAGGAGGCGCAGCGACTGCCGTCCGGGAGCACATGTATGACACCGCGCACACGCAGGTAGCAGCAACATATTCCAAGTGTGATTTGTGTGTGCGTGTGTGTGTGCGAGTGTGTGCGAGTGTGTGTGTGTGTGTGTGTGTCGTCGTTGTCGAAACGCGTAGGCGGCAACACTCAGTGTGACGTGTGTGTGTGTGTGTGTGTGTGTGTGTGTGTGTGTCCGTGCGTGTGTGTGTCGTGTGTGCATGCGTGTGTGGACCACACACGCGCATGCAGGCTCAGTGCACGACACGGGTGCGCGAGGTATGTGACTGAAGCATTTGCGTTGGTGAAGTCATTTAATTGGATGCAAGCTTCGTGTCCTCACCCTGGGGGCACTGGACATCCACTTGTGAATTGGCAAGGGCGTAGACGCGCCTGCTGCTGTGCTGGCCTGGCTGGTCATCTGCCTCGTGGCGGCCTGCTGCATCAGGGCATGCATCGCACGCAGGGCATGCGTTCGGGGCGCCATGGTAATAGAGGGAGTGGCTAGCGTGTTTGCGTGGCCATTTTTGGACGAACAAAGGTGTGGCAGCGGTGTGGGAAGGTGCAATTTTGGGTTGGCGCCGAGGCATGACAACAGACGAGGCACCATGCAGGGCGGCGGGCCCAGTGCGACGCGCCCCAGTGCGACGCCCTCGTCAAGTGCTGCAGCGTACGAGCGTCTTGAGTGCGTCGGGCGGGGCAGCTTTGGCGACGTGTTTAAGGGGTGCGTGGATCTCTGCATGCAGGGCCCGCGTGCACTTGTGCTGCGCCCCATGCGGCCATGGGGATAGACGTGTAGACGTCGTGCGGGGCTGTCGGGGAGGTGCAAGGGCCATGCAGCGCCATGCAGCGCCATGCAGGACCTGCTCGGGATGCACCCTGGGGGCGTGCTCGCGCCCTGCCCCTGTGGCATGCACGCTGGAGAGACCCCCTTGTCATGATCTCCTGCACACACTGGCAGGATCGACAAGGCGAGCGGCGAGTCAGTCGCGATCAAGGTCATCTACCTGGAGGAGCTGTGAGTGTGACCACCGGGCGCTGGGACACTAGCTAGGGGCTCCGCCATGCAACACACTATGTGCCCCCCCCCACCACACACGCATGCTGCATGCATTCCCGCACGCACGTCAGCACGCACGCGTGCTCTCTCGCACCCACCACTGCTTGTTTGCTGCCTTATGGTGCCGCATGGCGTCGGCTGTGGCTGCGTTAAGAGGCAGTGTGTGCTGTTCTGACCACTGAGCCACTGACCACTCACCAAGCATGCATTCCCACTGTCCACGAATGCATGCAAACTGACCGAGCATGACCTCTTGACCATGACCACTGTCGACGTATGCATGACCACTGGCCACGTATGCATGACCACTGACCAAGCATGCACACTGACCAAGCATGACCACTGACTATGACATATGCGTGACCACTGACCAAGCATGAATTCTGACTACGCATCACACGTATGCATGCCCACTGTCCACGTATGCACGACCACTGACCAAGCATGACCTCTGACCATGACATATGCATGACCACTGACCAAGCATGACCACTGACCAAGCATGTCCACTGACCATACCATATGCATAACCACTGACCAAGCATGACCACTAACCATGGCCACTTTCCACGTATGTATGACCACTGTCCACGTATGCATTCACACTGACCAAGCATGACCACTGACCATGACATATGCATGACCACTGACCAAGCATGACCACGGACCACTGGCGCACACACACGAGTCTTAACTAACACGCCATCAAAGGCGTCCAACACGACTGTGAAATTGACCATACACGCTCTGCCACACGCGCAGCGAGGATGACGTGGACGCAATTTACCAGGAGATCTCGATGCTGGCCGGCTGCCAGTGCCCCAACATCACGCGCTACTACGGCTCAGTGCTCGAGCCCGGGAGCACGGAGCTCATGATTGTGGGTGCGACTGCGGGACATGTGCCTGTGGGACTTGTGCTGCCAGGCATATGTCATCTGCTACCTACTCCAACTCCTTGTGGTGGTGGGTTGCGGTGGCGGTGACGGCGGTGCTTGAGCCCGGGAGCACGGAGCCCATGATCGTGGGTCTGACTGCGGGGATGTGACTGTGGGGCTTGTGTTGCCAGGCATATGTCAACTGCTACCTACTCCTTCTCCTGGTGGGGGGTGGTTGTGGCGGTGGCGGTGACGGCGGTGCTCGAGCCCGGGAGCACGGAGCTCATGATTGTGGGTGCGACTGCGACTGCATGGCATCTGCTACCTAGTGTACAGTCCACATTTTACAGTATGCACCCTCGGGGCACGGGATTGAGGGAGTTGCCTTTTGGTCTGCTTCCTACGCTGGTGGTGGTGGTGGTGGTGGTTGTATTGAGGCTGCATTGCGCCGCGACTCCCTTTCCCTATCCAGCAGCACGGAGATCAACAGTGTGGGTGCGACCGCATGGCATCTGCTACCAGGCTTCCTCACTGATGAGCATTGTATGGAGAGGACGATGAAGAGCGAGGTCATCCCTCCGACACCCTTCCAGAGAGCTTCCTGAGCTGTTATAGCACCACACACACATCGGTCATGGACCTGCTGGCATGCTCCGTGTGCGACCTGCTCGACTTCCAGCCGCTTGACGAGCCCTCCATTGTGCGCACACACACACACACATACACACACACACACACACACACACACACACACAAACACACACACACACACATACACACACATAGATCATGGAGCTGCTGGCATGCTCCCTGTGTGACCTGCTCGACTTCCAACCGCTCAACGAACCCTCCATCACACATACACATGCATGCCCCCCCTCCCCCCCACGCACACGCACTCACACATACACACGCATAGGTCATTGACCTGTTGGCATGCTCCGGGTGGGACCTGCTCGACTTCCAGCCGCTCGACGAGCCCTCCATTGTGCGCACACACACACACACACACACACACACACACATGCTAGGTCATGGAGCTGCTGGCATGCTCCGTGTGCGACCTGCTCGACTTCCAACCGCTCGACGAACCGTCCATCTCACACACACACACGCTAGGTCATGGAGCTACTGGCATGCTCCGTGTGCGACCTGCTCGACTTCCAGCCGCTCGACGAACCCTCCATCGCGTACATTACGCGCGGCGTGCTCAACGCGCTCGACTATCTCCATGCAGAGAACCGGTGCGCGCGCGCACACGCACATGCGCACATACACGCAGCATGCATACACACCACACACACACACACGAACACACACACACACACACACACACACACACACACACACACACACACACCGAGAACTTGTACACGGGCACGCATACACACGCACGTGCACACGCACACACACACACACACACGCGCGCACACACGCACACACGCACACACACATCCACACACACACACACACACACATCCACGCCCCCTCTCACACGCACTCACACAGAATCCACCGTGACGTCAAAGCGGCAAACATTTTGCTGTCGGTGGCGGGCGACGTCAAGATCTCAGATTTTGGAGTTGCCGGGCAGCTCTCCGGCACAATGGGGTACCGCCGCCGCACGTTTGTCGGAACGCCCTACTGGATGGCGCCAGAGGTATGTAATTGTATTGAGGAAGGCAAGGGGAGGGGGATGTGTGTGTGAGCATGTGTGTGCGGTGTGAGTGTGGCGTGTGTGTGTGCGGCCACCACTGCCGCACACTTGATGGCGCCCGAGGTGTGTAATTTTCTTGAGGAGGGCTGGGGTGGGTGGGGTGGTACGATGTGTGCGTGTGTGAGGTTGGGGTCGGGTGTGGGTATGTGGATGGGGTGTGGGTGTGTGGGTTTGGGGGTGCGTGTGTGGGTGGGGTGTGGGTGTGTGGGTGGGACTACCGCCGCCGCACATTTGTCGGAACGCCCTACTGGATGGCGCCCGAGGTAAGCAATTGTGTTGAGGAGGGCTGGCCCAGTGTGTGTGGGGGGTGGGTGGGGGGAGTAGGATGTGTGCGATATGTGTGTGTGTGTGTGTGTTTGTGCGGTGTGAGTGCGGGCTGTGTGGGGCCACCACCACCGCACGTTTTGTCGGCACGCCCTACTGGATGGCGCCCGAGGTATGCACTTTTGAAGTGGGCTGGCCCAGTGTGTGTTTGTGTGTGGGGTGGGTGGGGTGGGGTGGGGGGGTTAGGATGAGTGCGATGTGTGCGATGTGTGTGTGTGTGTGCGCGGTGTGAGTGTGGCGTGTGTGGGGGGGGCCACCACCACCGCACGTTTGTCGGAACGCCCGACTGGATGGCGCCAGAGGTATGTAATTGTATTGAGGAGGGCAAGGGGAGGTGTGTGTGTGTGTGTGTGTGTGTGTGCGTGTGTGTGTGCGGTGTGAGTGTGGCGTGTGTGTGTGCGGCCACCACCACCGCGCACTTGATGGCGCCTGAGGTGTGTGATTTTCTTTCCTCCCCTCCCCCAGGAGGGCTGGGGTGGGTGGGGTGGTACGATGTGTGCGTGTGTGAGGTTGGGGTGGGGTGTGGGTGTGTGGATGGGGGGTGGGTGGGGTGTGGGTGTGTGGGTGGGGTGTGGGTGTGTGGGTGGGACTACCGCCGCCGCACATTTTGTCGGCACGCCCTACTGGATGGCGCCCGAGGTATGCACTTTCAGGTGGGCTGGCCCAGTGTGTGTGTGTGGTGGGTGGGTGGGTGGGGGGTAAACGACCCGCAGAGGGCACACTGGGGTACCGTCGCCGCACGTTTGTTGGCATGCCCTACTGGATGGCGCCAAAGGTGTGCACTTTTGTTGGGGGGGGGGGGGACGATGTGTACGAAGTGTGCATATGTGAGGTTGTCTTTCCCCCGCTCCCCCCTCCGGGGGGGGGGGGGGGGGGCAACCGCCGCCGCACGCTCGTCGGGACGCCATACTGGATGATGCCAGAGGTGTGCTTCATTCACGGATGGCACCGTCTGTGTGACACCACTTATGATGTTTGAGATCCGTGTCGGCGCTAGCGCCCGACACCTTAACTCAGTTTCACGTTGAAACTGGCTGGGTACCTGGCAGAAGTGAGGGTACCCCCCCCACATGCGCGCACGCACTGGTTCTAGACAGGGCACTGGGCCCCCAGATCCATGTATACGATGTATGATATGGATGTTACAGTCAGGGACACCTCAAAAGGCGTACAAGACCGTGCTCGGCGCGTATGGCCCGAGCACCTTGATGAGATGGCTGGCTGTTGGTGGTAGGGAACCCCAACTCTGTAAAGAGCGTGGGCGCGCCCCTAGGTCCCCTACCGCAGCGGCAGCAAATGCTTGTTGAAGTAGGTGAGCGCAAGTGGGGAAACAGAAACGCGAGGCAGGTTCATCGCCAATCGCCAAAAGAGAGACCCCCCCGTGGGGAGAAAGGCCAAGACGTATGTATGATGATGGATTTTACAGTCTGTGTGTGACACCAGTAACGATGTATTAGACCTGTGTCGGCGCTAGCGCCCGACACCTAAAACTCAGTTTCAGGATGAAATTGGCTGGCTACCTGGTAGGGGCGAGAGTTAACCCCACATGCGCGCACGCACTGGACCTAGACAGGGCACTAGGCCCCCAGATCCACCCTATACCACCCAGGTATTGACAGCAACGCATTCCTCCGGGGAGGTTGGTGTGCACCTTGAATTTATACTATGTGACTGCGCAGGCCGCAGGTGTGCCTTATGCTAGTCCTCGCCGCCGCCGTGCCCGCCCGCCAGCAATCTCCATGCAGGAGATGTATACGACTTGTGTCGGCGCTGGCCCGACACCTGACTGAAGCTGGCTCCTTGTAATAAGGAGGGTTCCCGGGGGGGGGGGCATCTATAGGAGGATTGCAAAGCAGGGTGCAAGGGTGTGTTCCCACTCACGACCTAAAAGTTCCTTCTAGCGCCTCTTGAAAACCAGGAAACTTCTAGCGAGTTGGGGTGGGAACACACCCCAAGTGTCCCTCAAAGAAACACACACACACACCGAGTATCTGAGGGGGTACTACTACTGCTGGCGCACTCTCAACGGAAGGTGCCTGGAAAGTGCCTGGGAGGCGTCTGCAAGGTGCATGGGAGGTGCATGGAAGGTGTCTGGAAGGCGTCTGGAAGGCGCATGGAAGTTGCATGGAATGTGTCTTGGAAGGGGTGTCAGGAAGGTGTCTGGAAGGTGCATCGAAGGTGCATCGAAGGTGCAGGACAGCATGCTGACCGATGCACTTGGGCACTCTCTTTGCCTTTGACCTGCCATGCACCATGACCTGCCTCTTCCATGCCCCCCCCCAAACTGCGTCAGGTGATTACAAGCAGCGAGGAGGGGTACACCGAGAAGGCGGACGTGTGGTCGCTCGGCATCACGGCGATTGAGGTGCGTCTGGCACATAATCGGTTGCGTTGAGTGTGCGCGTGTATTCGACCTCTTGTGACTGCAGCGCGTCTTGCGTGTGCGCGTGCAGTTGAGGGGTGGACGTGTGGTCGCGCGGCAGCACAACCCGCACCACGACCCCACTCTCCCCCCTCCCTTCCCTCCCCCCCCCCCCCCCCCGGCACCACAGACGGCCACCCAGAACCCTCTACACACCAGGTCGCGCCCATGAAGGCACTGTTCATCTCCCCCCCCCCTACCCCCTCACCCCTCCCTCTGCACACACAGATGGCGACACAGAGCACGCCCCCCTCCCCCTTCCCTTCCCCCTCACCTCCCTTCCCCACGCACCCCCCGACAGATGGCGACCCAGAACCCTCCACACTACCAGCTCCCCCCCCCTCAGTCACCTCCCTCCACACAAATGGCAACCCACATCTCGCACCACTCCCCCCCCTCTTTCCCTCCCTCACCTCCCCCCTAACCCACGCACACCCCGACAGATGGCGATCCAGAACCCTCCACACCACCAGTTCGCTCCCATAAATGCGCTGTTCATCCCCTCTTCCATGCACACACCCTCACCCCCTCCCTCCTCACACACAGATTGCGACGCAGAACACGCCCCCCTCCCCCCTCTCTCCCCCTCCCGTCCCCTCACCCCCCCCCTCACCCGGTCACCTCCCTCCACACAGACAGATGGCAACCCACGGGTCGCCTCAACCCGCACCACTACCCCTCCCCCCCCCTTCCCCTCACCTCACCTCCCCCCTAACCCACTCACACCCCGACAGATGGCCACCCAGAACCCTCCACACTACCAGCTCGCTCCCATGAAGGCGCTGTTCATCATCCCCAAGGAGGACGCGCCGGTGCTCAGCGGCACAGGGTACTCCCCTGGATTCAAGGTTGGTGTGTGTGTGTGTGCGTGTGCGTGTGTGTGTGCCTAGCAGTGGGATCTGTAACGTTCTCTCTTTCCCTCTCTCCCTCTCCCTCTCCCTCTCCCTCTCCCTCTCCCTCTCCCTCTCCCTCTCCCTCTCTCTCTCCTCTCCCTCTCCCTCTCCCTCTCCCTCTCCCTCTCCCTCTCCCTCTCCCTCTCTTTCTTTCTGTCCCTCGTTATACTACTTCTAGGACGTTGCCGCCCTGTGTCCTGTGTCCCCACTGTCCAGGACTCCGTGTCCCTGTGCCTGCGCCAGGGCGCGTCCATCCGGCCGCCCCGCATCTGACGCCGTCCCTCCCCTCCCCTTGCATGCTCACATTCCATGTTTGCCAAGGCCAACGGCTGCTACCATAAGGCCCCCCCTCCCCCCACACGTAACACGAGTAACAAGTAACACGGGGTTTCCAGCTAAGCAGGCTACTACTCTTCTTCTTGAGACAACCGCCGATTCTCCAGCACACTTAAGTACTAGAGCACCGCCGGCTCCTGGCCAATAGATTACCGCTCCCGCCGGCTAGACTACCCCAAACAGCGGTCTCTGAGAGACATGTCTGGCAAGGAGCATATAGGAGAGAACCTTCCTCAGGGTCACAGTAGTGGCCTTGTGGCCAGTCAAGCCGGCAGAGCCGACTGGCGCTGACTGGAACGGTCCCCGCCTGGCAGTGCATGGCTGTCCAGCTCTCGTTTGCATGGGGCTCAGCCGGCGCCCCATGCCTCATGCATGGCCAGGTCCCATCCTCCAGGGGGGCATCCATCCTCCCCCCCCACACATGATCAAGTCACACTCGCACACACACGCATGCACACGCGTGCACACTCACGCACGCACACACGCACACATACACACACACACTCTCTCTCCAAGACTCTGTGTCCCTGTGCCTGCGCAACTATGCGTCCAGCCGTCCGCCTCGCATCTGACGCTCCCCCCCCCCCCCCCCGCCCCTTCTCCCTCCTCCCCTCGCCTCGCATGTATTATTCTCAGGTGTGCACACACTCAAACACACACGCACACACACACACACTCTCCAGGATTCCGTGTCCCTGTGCCTGCGCCAGGGCGCGTCCAGCCAGCCGCCTTGCATCTGACGCCCTCCCTCGCCTCCCCTTGCATGCTCGCTTTCCATGTTTTCCAAGGCCAACAGCTGCCACCATAAGGCCCCCCACACACACATGATCAAGTCACACTCGCACACACACGCATGCACACGCATGCACACGCACGCATGCATACGCACGCACGCACGCATACACACACGCACACACACACACACAATCTCTCTCCGGGACTCAGTGTCCCTGTACCTGCACCAGGACGCGTCCAGCCGGCCGCCCCGCATCTGACGCCCCCCCTCCCCTCCCAAAGGGGGGGGGGGCAGCCACATCCACATCGATTCTCGAAAACCATGATGGGGCAGCAGGCCCGGGGCGCTTCTGCCCACTGGACCACCCCCCTCCCCTCCCATCCCCTCCCCTTGCATGCTTGCATTCCATGTTTCGCAAGGCCGACAGAGAGACAGGGAGAGGTGGATCAGCCAGCAGGTGGCGGAGGCACAAGACATGCTATGCAAGAAGAATCTGCGCCAGTTTGCGCGCGCGTGCGACAGGCTGGCGGGCCGCAGCCGCAGCCATCAGATCCCACCTGCCATGCGGGACGTCTCGGGCGCGCTGCACAGCGGTCCAGACAGGGTGCTGAAGGCCATGACAGAGTCATTCGACAAGCTATATGGCGGGGAGACCAAGCTCAGCGACGAGACCTTAAACCAGCTGGAGAACGATGTAGCGGCGTTTGAGCTCACACGCGCCACAGAGGTGGACGAGGCGCACGGGCGCCCCCTGACCTGGCTGAGACGGAGGCGTGTGTGCGAGCGTTGCGCTCGGCCGCCGCTCCGGGCGGTGACCAGCTGGACGCCATGCTGTTGCGGTGCCCACCTGCCATCGCATGGCTCCACCGGGTCATCATCGCCGTATGGCGGTCGGGGAGAGCCCCGAGGGAATGGAAAACTGCTATTATCACACCGTTATATAAGGGGAAGGGTCCGCGTGACTCCCCTGGTAACTACCGCGGTATAAGCCTTCTCTCTATTGCCGGAAAAGTGTACGCTGCCATACTTCTGCACCGCGTCTCCACGCAGGTTGATGGTCAGTTGCATGAGGCTCAGTGTGGTTTCAGAAAAAGCAGAGGCACTGTTGATGCGATTTTTACTCTGCGCTCGCTGAGCGCGGCACATGCCGAGTACAAACAATGCATGGCTGTGGCATTTGTCGACTATTCTAAAGCTTACGATTGCATAAACCGTGCGGCACTGTGGAGAGTCCTTAGATTATATAGTGTTCATCCGCACATTATTGATCTGTTGGAGGATCTTCACACCAACACCGCAGCTGCCGTGCGGCTGGCTGGGAAAATCGGGCACGAATTCCCCGTGTCGTCTGGTGTGCGACAGGGGTGCGTCATTGCTCCTGTGTTGTTCAATGTTTTTATTGACCACATAGTGAAAAAGGCGCTAGACATGATGCCAGAGGGGGCTGGCGTGTCGGTCGTGACCCGAGCCGGCGGCTCTGTGTTGTCGTCGTCGGTTGAGCGCATAGTAATGCTGATGTATGCCGACGATTTATGTTTGTTCTCGCATGACCCAGCTCAGTTGGCGTTTATGCTGAAAATCCTTGACAAAGTGTCCTCTAGCTTTGGCATGCAAATCAACGCCGCCAAGACAGAAGTGATGATTTTGCCAGCAGATTTTGACGCTGATCTGCCCACGTTTGCGCTGACTGGTGGTGAAGTGAAGACCGTCTCTGCATTTAAGTATCTAGGGAGTTGGATAACCCAGAGTGGTGGTGTGGAAAAGGAGATCGGTGTGCGAGTCGGTCGCGCGCTGGGCGTGTTTGCGTCTTTTGATAAGATTTGGGCCAGCAAGAAGATGCAAGTGCAGTCTAAGATGCGGGTTTACAACACTTTCGTGCTGCCCCACTTTCTGTACAGCTGCGAAACATGGGCCCCTACTAAAACACAACTGACTCGATTGGAGGTTGCCCACTCTAACTGCCTTCGTCGCATTCTGGGTGTGCGCCTGGTCGACCGCACAGATTAACTTATATTCGGCAGGCGTGCGACACTGAGCCAATTGAGAGCCTTGTGGCAAAGCGATCAATGCAGTGGCTAGGCCATGTGATGCGCATGCCGGCTTCTCGTCTTCCTCGTACAACTTTGCACAATGGATGTGGCTCGGCAGCAAGGCCGGCCTCCAGCCTCCTCCCGACACTATTTTCTGAAGCTACTGATTCAGCAGCTAGGCGAAACTAGTGGCACTCGTTCTGATTGGAAGACTTTTTCTGACACGGCGTTTGAGCGTGCTCAGGATAGGGTCGGGTGGAGAGCCGTGGTGTACGGTCCGGCTGCCCCTCAGGCGCCGGCCCCTCCACCACGGCGGTCAAGTAGATTGGCAAGCGCCACTTGACCCCCTATCCCCTAGAAGCAGTTAGGACCTATTTTGGAGGCGTCGCACAATAGCTATCCTTTTTGCTCTGGGACTACACGTTGGCAGGCAGCCGGCTGGTGGCTACCGCCCCTCACAAGTATTTTTTAGGGCCAGAACTGGACTTGGGTCTAGGCGGTGGTACTAGGACTAGAGGTATTCTTTGCTGGAAAGCCGATGTAACTGTAACTGCAAGGCCGACGGCTGCCACCATAAGGCCCTCCCTTCCCCCCCCACACACATGATCAAGTCACACTCGCACACACGCATGCACACGCACGCATGCTTACGCACGCACACGCACACACACACACACGCACACACGCACACACACACGCACACACACACACACTCTCTCTCTCTCTCCAAGACTCTGTTGCCCTGTGCCTGCGCCAGGAGGCCTCCAGACGGCTGCCCCGCATCTGACGCTCCCCCCCGCCCCCCTTCTCCCTCCCCCCCTCGCCTCAAACGTATTATTCTCAGGTGCACACACACACACTCACCCCCCCTCCCACACACACACCCTCTCCAGGACTTTGTTGCCCTGTGCCTGCGCAAGGACGCGTCCAGCCGACCGAGCGTCAAGGAGCTTCTCTCCACACCCACACACACGCACACACTCACCCTCCCCACGCCCCCACGCACACACACCCTCTCCAGGACTTCGTTGCCCTGTGCCTGCGCAAGGACGCGTCCAGCCGACCGAGCGTCAAGGAGCTTCTCTCTCACCCGTTTGTTGCGTCGACCGCCGCCCCCCCGCCGTCGCTGCCCGCGCTCGTTGCCGAGTACTCAAGGCGGCGGCGACCAGTGACGTCGCGCCGCGACCTGGTGGGTTGGCCTCAGGCCTGGGGTCACACACATTCCATTCCATTTCATTCCAAAGTGATACATGACTGCAACAGCACTACCCGTACTGATGATGGATGTTACAGTCAGGGACACCTCTAAAGGCTAAAGTACAAGCAATGTTCCAGAGGTCAAATGGCACATGTGTGTCGGTCTACAGCGGGTGACCAATCAGCGCATAGAGGGGTACATCACATGGCGGGTGGGGTTGCCACTCTGGCCAACCAACTTCAACTTCAATCGCGGCGTATCATCTCCCCATGGGCCGATTAATTCCATGGGGCGATATTCGGGTGTAGGCAGGCCTAGAGGACGTCGGATCAGCTCCTCGATGGGGCGACAGACGAATGTAGGCGGGCCTGGGATAGGGGGCAGCGGCGGATCATCTCCATGAGCCCACGAACTCGATGGGGCGATGATGAACGTAGGCAGGGGCGCAGGGATGGGGAGGCGGATCATCTCCATTGGCCTCTGAACTCCAAGGGGCGATGATGTAGGTAGGCAGGGGGCGGAGGCAGGGGCGAGGGAGGAGAGGCTGGGGCGTGGGGGGTGGTGAGGCGGATCATCTCCATGGGCCTGTGAAGTCCATGGGGCGATGATGTAGGTAGGCAGGGGGTGGAGGCAGGGGCAAGGGAGGAAAGGCTGGGGGGAGGGGGGGGGGAGGGAGGGCCAGCATGGGGTCGGCGCGCGTGAGGGCGCATGGGCGGGAGGCGCATGGGGCGGGGGTGCATGGGCCTGCATGGCGCGCACATGGGACGGCGAGCTCCATGTGGGGGTGGAGCGTGGGCGGGTTGTCGACTGTGGGTGGGTGAGGGTGGGGGAGAGTTGGACTGTGTAGTTTGGAGCGTGTCAAGGGGGGCGAAGGGTGCTGAAGGGGGGCCATGGCGATGGGAGGTTCTCTGTGGTGCATGGTGGCGTGGCGCCGCAGTGGGGCGCGGCCGAGGATCCTCGGCGGAGGCGAGGCGGTCTGGGATGCGGTCTATAGTCGACCGAGGAGCTGTTCGGCGCTGGCGAGGGCATGGAGACGGGCTCTGTGATGACATTTTGAATTTGGGTGTCGAGTTGCTCGGTTCGTTGAGGCCCTTCAGACGAAGGCGATGGTGGATAGTCCAGGATGGGCCGCAGTACATAGGCGGCAGTCGACGGGGGAGGCGGGGCGATGAGGGGGATGGGCGACGGCGACTCACATGGGCCGACCGCCGCG
>VFSX01000017.1:255000-285000 GCA_016618255.1 Chlamydomonas sp. UWO 241 | reverse complement strand
GGCCCGGCCAGCCCTCTGCCCCCCTAGTCTCTCCTTTGCACGCCCCGGTTTGTCACGTCATGATAATGATTGCACTGAACTGAAGCTCAGTCACGCCTTGTGCCACGCGCGCAGATGGCGCAGCAGCAACACTGCGGCCTTTGCCAGCCCTCGGCCCCCCTGGTCCCTCCTTTGCACGCCCCTGTGTGTCACGCTGTGGTAATTATTGCAGCGAACTGAAGCTCAGTTACGACTTGTGCCGTGCGCGCAGATGGCGCAGGAACCGCAGCAGAAGCAGCAGCAGCAGCAAAACGGCGGCCTTGGCCAGCCCTCGGCCCCCCTGGTCCCTCCTTAGCACGCCCCTAGATGACACGTCGTTATAATTATCGCACGGAACTGGAGCTCAATTATGCCTTGTGCCACGTTCGCAGATGGTGCAGGCGCAGCAGCAGCAGCAGCAGCAGCAGCAGCAAAACGGCAGCCTGGGCCAGCCCTCGGTCCCCCTGGTCCTCTCCTTTGCACGCCCCTGTGTGACACGTCGTGGCAATTATTGCACTGAACTGAAGCTCAATTACGCCTCGTGCCACGCGCGCAGATGGCACCGCAACAGCAGCAGCAGGCGAACGGCGGCCCCGGCCAGCCCTCGGTATCTGTCGTCCTAGGCACAGGTGCGGCGTGCTGTCTCGCCTTTCTCGCCAAGCAGGGTGGTGGGGCCCATGTCCACACATGCACGCGCACGCGTGCATGCACGTGCACACGCATGCACGCGCACACACACACACGCACACACACGCACACACACACACGCACACGCACGCATACGCGCCCCCACCCCCCACCCATCCATCCACCCATCCATCCATCCATGAATCGCCTGATGGCGAATTGATGCACAGTGTCACGCAACGTGGCTAACGCCCCTCACAAGTGATTGTTTGGGCCAGAACTGGACTGGAGTCTGGGCGGTGATACTAGGCGATACCAGGACAAAACCAAGGATGCATGTTTTCCGAAAAGCTGGTGGTACTGTTGCTTTCACGCAAGGACCGCGCGCGCACGCACACACCCGACGCACACAAACCCATCCATCCATCCATCCACCCATCCATCCATGAGACACGCGATGGCGACTGATACACGTTGTCACGCAGGACTGTGCGCGCAGCGGGCGCGGCACGGGTGCGGCTGGCACACACACACACACACACACACACACACACACACACACACTCCCGCCCACCCACCCACCCGCCCACCCACCCATGGAATCCCACAACTACTGATGCACGGTGTCATACGCAGGGACTGTGCGCGCAGCTGGCGCGGCTCAGGCGCGGCTGGCACACACGCACACACACACACACACACACGTACTCCCGCCCACCCACCCGCCCACCCACCCATGGAATCTCACAACAACTGATGCACGGTGTCACACGCAGGGACTGTGCACGCAGCGGGCGCGGCACGGGTGCGGCTGGCACACACACACACGCACACACACACTCTCCCGCCCACCCACCCGCCCACCCACCCATGCATCTCACAGCAACTGATGCACGGTGTCGCACGCAGGGAACGTGCGCGCAGCGAGCGCGGCTCGGGTGCAGCTGCCACACAAACACTCCCTCCCACCCGCGCGCCCATGGATCTCACAACAACTGATGCACGGTGTCACACGCAGGGACCGTGCGCGCAGCGGGCGCAGTTCGGGTGCGGCTGGCACACACACATGCTCCCGCCCACCCGCCCATGGATTTCACAACAACTGATGCACGGTGTCACACGCAGGGACTGTGCGCGCAGCGGGCGTCTCAGGGGCGGCGGCTGGTACGGGCACCGTGCGCGGCACGAGCGGTGTGGGAGGTGTGGGAGGTGTGGGCGTCCACACTTCGCTCGGCAGCACCGCGCTGTGGCCGGGCAAGGAGGGGACGGTGGTGGTCAAGGTGGGCGCGTGTGTGTGTGTGGGGGGGCTGTGGGGATGGGGCCTGCACCTCTTTCTTCCCCCACACCCCTAACCATCAGACAAGTTCAAACACGCACCCTCCCTCCCTCTTCTTCTCTACACATCCTCAGCAGTGACCCCTGGCCAGGATTTCAGTAATTGTTTTTCCCGGTTCGAGCAACTTTGACCGCTGATACCAAGAGCAATGCATAGTGGGTGTTCACGCAACGCATGCCGTTGGGCCGCTCTTGGTGAGAGCCTTCCAGCGCATCTCTCCACGCCCTCTCCCACCGAGTGAAGGGTGGTTCTCTGGGAAATGTGAAACCCGGCCCAGTGCGGTATACGGCTTGCGGGGGGATCACTGATCATGAGGAGCCGCTGGCAGCATCGGCGTTGACCTATGACCTATGCATGACCCATGACCTATGCATGACCCATGACCCATGGCCCATGGCCCATGACCTATGTATGACATATGACCCATGACCTATGTATGACCTATGCCCCCCCCCCCCCGGCTCCACCCTCTCGGCTCGGCCTCATCCCCTCCTCGGCCTCATCCCCTCCTCGGCCTCACCCCCTCCTCGGCCTCATCCCCTCCTCGGCCTCATCCCCTGCTCGGCTCCACTCACCACTCATCGCCAACACTCTTGCACCCATCTGGACAGAGCTTCCGGCAGTGCCGGCGTCACCAACGACTTGTGTGTCCGACTTGTGTCGGAAAGAAAAAAAAGTCCGACTTGTGTCCGTCTTGCGCGCATCGGCTGAATCATCCAAAGCCCTAAACCCCAGCTACCAACCCGCTGATAATGGATCTTGCTGTCTGTGTGACACCGCTTACCCTGCGCATCCCCTTCGTGCCAATAGGACGCGGCCGCTGGCAGAGCCTGCGTCATCAACGGCCGCCACGGCTCGTCGGAATACCCGCGCGCATCTGCTGAATCATCCAAAGCCCTAACACCCAGATACCCACCCGCTTACCCTGCGTATCCCGTTCTTGTCAATAAGACGGGGCCGCCGGCAGAGCCGGCGTCACCAACGACCGCCACGGCTCGCCCGAATCCCCGTGCGCATTGGCCAACTCATCCAAAGCCTTAAACCCCATCTAGCAACCCGCCAACCCTGCGCATCCCCTTCGTGCCAATAGGACGGAGCTTCCGGCAGAGCCGGCGTCACCAACGACCGCTACGGCTCGTGCGGATCCCCGCGCGCCTCGGCCAACTCATCCAAAGCCCCAAACCCCAGATACCAACCCGATGTTAATGGATCTTACAGTCCGTGTGACACCGCTCACCCTGCGTATCCCCTTCTTGCCAATAGGACGGGGCCGCCGCCAGAGCCGGCGTCACCAACGACCGCCACGGCTCGTCCGAATCCCCGCGCGCTTCGGCCGACTCATCCAAAGACTTAACTCAAGCCCACGTTGACCCTCCCGAACCCCGAACTCACAAACCACAGGACGGGGCCGCTGGCAGAGCCGGCGTCGCCAACGACCGCTACGGCTCGTCCGAATCCGTGCGCGCGTCAGCCGACTCGCCCGGCGGGCACCTCGGCACCGGCGCGTCCTCGCCATCCACGTCGCCACACTTGCACCACGCACGCGGGACGACGGACTCTCCGCAGGCGATGCCAGCTGCCGCGCACCCGCACCTCGCGCCGAGCGGCACGCCCGGCGGCCCGCCGCCCCCGCCGCTGTCGCAGTCGCGGCTGCACCCGCTGGGGACGTCGCCCGAGTCGACGGCGGTGCTGTCGAAAGTGCTGCGGCCAGGTGGGGGCCAGTGTGGGTGGTCAGTGAGTGAGGGCTCTTAACCCCCTTTAGAGGGTTCGGGTTTCCTTTTTTTTCGTAAGTTTTTGAGGCCTTGGGGGGGGGGGGGGGGACCCAGGTTGCGCCCGCTGGGGACGTTCTGGGGACGTTGCCCGCGTCGATGGCGGTGCTGTCGAAAGTGCTGCGGCCAGGTGGGGGCCAGTGGGGGCCGTCAAGCAGAGGGGTTGGTGGTCACAATTCTGGTCTTCTCCTTATGTTTCCCAGCGCTTTGAGGCCGGGGGGGGGGGGGGTGCACCCGTGCTGGGGACGTCGCCCGAGTCGATGGCAGTGCTGTCGAAAGTGCTGTGGCCAGGTAGGATCAGTCACTTGATCCCTCGTGAGCAGTCAGTCGGGGGCTTGTGCGTTTCCTTATGACTGTTTCTGTCCTAGGTGTTGAGGTCGAAGGGATGCACCCGTGCACGGGGCGTCGCCCGAGTCCACGGCGGTGCTGTCACAAGTGCCGCGGCGGTGGGGATCAGTGGGACGTGGAATTTGGACACTCACACACACGCACGCACACATACACACACGCACAGGCCTTGCCGGCGTGGGGCGTAGGCGCGAGCAGCTGGTGCTGACTGCGCACACACGCGCGCGCACACACACACACACACACACACACATGCACACACGCACACACACACGCACACACACACACACACGCACACACGCACACACACACACACACACACACACACACACAGGCCTTGCCGACGTGGGCCGTGGGCGCGAGCTGCGAGTGCTGACTGCGATCGCATCGCTCGACGCTGGGCTCGTGTCACTCGAGAAGATGGAGCCAGGTGTGCGCTGCTTCCTCAATCGCCCCTGCCTTGAAGTCTGCCCTGCCTTGATTCGGACAGCCTAGGCATCGGCGCTTCTGGTGATCCCGTCGAGCAGCGCCGCATCCCCCACCCCACTCAACTGAATTCGGTGGAAACGGCCCTCTGGAAAGCCCGCCAACCCCGCGCCCTCCATACACACACACACACACACACACACCGCACACAGGCATCAGCAGCGAGCTGCTGCAGCATGTGCTGGTGAAGCTGGCAGTGGCGACGGACGAGCAGCTGCTGGCACCTGCGCGTGCAAAGGTGTGTGTGGTGGTCGATTCTGCAGTCCGTCGGACCCCTGCTACGGCATATTGACGATGATGGTGGTTGCACTCGGCAAGGCATGCAGAAAAACACCCACAGTGGTCCACCACACTCACAGTGACTGTATGTGCCCCCTCCCACGCACGCACGCACACTCACACGCACACTTCCCCAGGCAGCCACACTCCTCGAGGGTGGCAGCGCGGGCGCGTCAGCGCCGCTGCCGCAGCGGCAGGCGCCCCACCTCGGCGCGCTCGGCGAGTTCCTGCTCGGGCGCTGGCAGGGTGAGTGGGGCGATGTAACAACAGGCCGACAGGGTTCCTAGTGGAGCCCGGACCTGCTGACCCTTGCTGCCCCTGCTCACGCAGCCATCCACTGAGCGAGCCTCCCCTGATCCTGATCTGCCCCTCCCCCCCCTCCCCTCGCCTGCCCATGACATGTCATTCTTCCGCAGAGGAGGCCGCACATGAGCGGGCGCTCATAGCGAGCGCTGCCGCCTTGCTGGATGTGCCCGGCCCACTGTGAAGTACCTGTGTCGCTTCGATGAGTGCCTGAGTGTAGTTGTCCCGCCCGGGCCCCGGGCTGAGCGATACCCCCGAGCCTGGTGGCAATGTGCGTGACGCGAGTAGCTCACTGCCACCATATGTTATGTAACATATGCAGCGGACAGCTCGCCAGTCATACTTCCGAGGTTGGCCAGCAGGAAGTGAGAACCCGAACTCTACGTCTTCGGCCAGAGCGCATGCATGCAGTGTGCAGCAGCCCCCCCCCCACACACTTCTACCCACTCCTGACATTGCAACATCAAATAAAATAAGTGAACTACAGTGACGTCCTCAGTGACCGCGAGGAGGCGCAGCACCAGGCGCTGTGGCCCGCTTTCCTCGCCGCCAAGGTTGCGGGGAAGCGGGCGCAGTTCCACCGCGCGCGCCTCGTCGTTGATGGCGAGCGGGTGCCTGCACCTGCTTGCTAGATGGCATTCCCTCTGGGGGTGTTTTTGAAGGGGAGGTGGCGCCACACGCGTGCGGTGGCGGGTGCGGTGTGGTCGCTGAGTAGAGTGCTGCGGCGGGTGTGCTACTAGCCCCGCTTCCGGTGGTCTGGGGGAGGGCTTTTTGGTCCCTTCATGGTTTTATACCTTGGGTCCGCCCTCTGGCCATTTGATGGTGCTGCTTGCTTGGCGCCCGCCACAAGTGTGGATGGCGTTACCGTGGGCTACTTACTTGTAGCTTGACCTTTTGTGACTTGAGCCTTGTTTCTCTAAGTCCCACTGGAGCTTTGGAACCGTACGTGTGACCTCCAGAAGTGGATTGTAAAACTCTCATCATCATATTTGATTGTAAAACTCTCATCATCAAAAACCATAAAGGGTCCCTTCAAGTGATGACTCATGACGCGCTCTAAGGCGCGCAAACACAGTGCGGCCGCCGGCGTGCTCGTCGCCCGCGCGGCCACCACCACAGAATTACCGGTGAGCAGCGGCTCCCCCGGCTCAGACTCCCCGCCACGCCACCGCGCGTGCGTGGATGCGACACAGACACAGCCTCCGGCGCTCCTTGGGGCGCGGGGGGCAGCCACATACGCGGAGGCTGCGCAACACCTGCATGGCGACGCCAGCAACCACATTTCGGCCTCGGCCGACACCACAGACGCCCTCAGCGCCCTCAGCGCGGGGCAGGCAGACATCAGACGCCTGATAGGGGGGCTGCTGGACAGGGAGGCGAGGGCGCGCGCCCAGCCACAGAATGCGCCGACGCATGTGGGCGCGACACAGATTGCCGACGCCGGCCACAGCAGCGGTGCCCTCGCGGGGGTGCTCGCTGTGGTGCAGGCGCAGGCGCAACAGATTGCGTCCCTGGTGGATGTGGTGAGCCTCCTGGTGAGCTGCGTCCCTGGGGCGCCCATGCAGATGCCGCATGCAGAGCCCGCCCGCGCGCGGGTTGGCCATGCGGCCCACAGTGCGGCGCCCCGCGCTGCGCCTGCTGCCAAGGCTGCTCAGCCTGCCCGGCCAGCTGCTGCTGCCGCCCCGGTGGCGTCGGGGGGGGGGGAGCCGACGACGGGGCGGCCTGCGGCGGCGGGCGCCGCGCGTGCCGCATCTGCGCGCGGCCCCTCCCGCCGGGGGGGGCTGCCCGCGCGTGTGGGCGACGCGTTGCTGCGCCGCAGTTTCGTGTTGTCCATCCCGGTGGCAGCCGCAAACGACCTCGTCGCGTGCGATGGCTACCCAGGGATGGTAGGTTGCTACCCTGGGGAGGAGGAGGCGGCGAAGGCGGCGGAGCAGGTCACTGCGGCCGTCAAGAGCGGCGTCAGCCTGCCTGTCTGCCTGGCTTCGGGTCTCGTGCGCTACTTGCACCAAATCCGTGGCTCGGTGTATGCGCCGGTTGGTGGTGGCGTCGTGTCCGCGTCGTTCCTTAACGCCAAGCATGCCGTCGGGGGCATCAGTGTCGAGCCGCGCCGGGGCGACATGCTGCGTGTGCTCTTCGCCGTGGAGTCTGACGCCGTGGCCGACGCCGTCGTGCGCAACCGCTGCTGCCTGTGCGGCTTGGGCCCGTCGGTTGCGGTCCTCGATGTCCTCAGTGACCGTGAGGAGGCGCGGCACCAGGCGCTGTGGCCCGCGTTCCTCGTCGCCAAGGCTGCGGGGAAGCGGGTGCAGTTCCACCGCGCGCGCCTCGTGGTTGACGGCGCGCGGGTGGCTGCACCTGCTTGCTAGATGGCATCCCCTCTGGGGGTGTTTTTGAAGGGGAGGTGGCGCCACACGCGTGCGGTGGCGGGTGCGGTGTGGTCGCTGAGTAGAGTGCTGCGGCGGGTGTGCTACTAGCCCCGCTTCCGGTGGTCTGGGGGAGGGCTTTTTGGTCCCTTCATGGTTTTATACCTTGGGTCCGCCCTCTGGCCATTGGAGGGGCCGGGTGTGCAGCCTGCACAGTGGTGCTGCTTGCTTGGCGCCCGCCACCAAGTGTGGATGGCGTTACCGCGGGCTACTTGTAGCTTGACCTTTTGTGGGCCTTGAGCCTTGCTTCTCTAAGTCCCACTGGAGCTTTGGAACCGTACGTGTGACCGCCAGAAGTGGATTGTAAACAAACATCATCATCATCATCATCTCATCATATTTGCATTTTGCACTCACAAGTGGGTGTGGGAGTCTGTATTCGCAAGCGTGGCGTATTGGCGCTCAGTGGACCACATACAGCACGCAGTCACCATGGCCGCTGTGGCAGAGAGCTTCGAAATGGGCGAGGCAGACCCGACATCGCAGCCGGCCCCAGACCCGGCTCTGGACCGTTATGCCTCGCGCCGCCCCGCAGTTCAGCTCATTCCTGGACTAACGCTGTCGCCGCTTGTGAGCACGGCGCAGCTGCCGTCGGACGCAAAGGTGCGAGCGAGCGAGAGTGTCGCATGTGTAGTGGCACGCACTACGCCCGCGGGAACATGATGGTGCATGGGCATTGCTCTAAGCTGTGTGGAGAGCCTGGCACGGCAACGTGACGGTGCTGACACGCCTACACGCCTACGGGAGGGTGCACACAAGAGCAGTGTTGCAGTGCACATGCACATGCACAACAGAGGAGCAAGAGTGCGGGTCCCCTATGATCAGTTGCGTATCCCATGACGCGTCCGCGACGCGCCCACCTGCGCGCAGGCCATGCTTGCTGAGACGTGGATGACCACGCCTGAGGAGGCGGACGCAACTGCGGAGGACGGCGAGCCCGCGCCCACGCCCTCTTCTTTTGACCCCTCGGCTGTGGAGTTCAAGGTGGGGAGCTGTGAACTGGTCACCTGAGTGGTGGTAGTGGTGCGCTGGGGTGGGTGGTGGGGGGTGGGTGCATGCATGCGCGCACACCACACACAAACACACATGCATGCATGCGCGCGCAACAGGGCATGATGAAGCGCATGTCCAAGTCTGCGCCCATGATCAAGTGGAACGCAGCGACGTGTACAATCAAGGAGACGGAGGCCAAGCTTTGCCTTCTAGCGGGGGCCAAGGACGAGGGGGAGGAGAAGGAGGTGCGAGCGAAGACTGTTGGATGCAACACGCACATGACCGAGCACCCTTGCACGCGTGTTTGTCGTGGGCCGTGTGCCGCCACACACGCGGCGAAGCAACTGCGGGGCACCGTCCCTACTCAGTGTGCAGAAAGGAGACTGCAGGGTGCGCAAGGCCTCGTCGCACGTGGCGCGCAGGCAGGCGGGCACCCTCGCCCACCACCCGCTGCCCACCCTGCCGCCCAACCACCCGGGCCGCGCTAACGACGCACCGCCTTTTCCCGGTCGGTGCCCCATCCGCAACCATATATATGCAGGCGATCGACGTCGTACTCGAGGCCGCCAGTGCGTCGCTCGCAGAGGCTTCCACCGGACCAGCCGGATCCGGATCACAGCGCACCACTCCTCTCCGGCCGGGGACCCACTGCACATCCATGCACCCATGCATGCAGGCGCTCACCGCTGCGCTCGAGGCAACCAGGGCGTCGCTCGCAGACGCCGACGCCGCGATCGGCTCTACCCACCCTTACCACCCTCCTCAAAGCTCACCACCCCTCTCGGCTGGTGCCGTGGCCGGTGCTCAATGCACATCCATGCACCCATGCGTATAGGCACTCGCCGCTGCGCTCGAGGCGGCCAAGGCATCGCTCGCAGACGCCGACGCCGCGATCGGCGAGCTGAAGGCCTCGTTTTCGGAGGACCCGCTGTCGCTCACGCCGTGGATGTGCACACTGTTCGACCTCGTTGACGCCGGGCTGACCACATTCGAGGTGCGTGTGTGTGTGTGGGGGGATGCCGCGCACGTGTGTGTGTGTGTGTGTGTGTACCCGCGCACGCGTGTGTGTGTGTGTGTGTGTGTGTGTGTGTGTGTGTGCCTGTGTGCATCTGGGTGGGGGGCGCGTGTGCATGTGCATGCTTCACACAACCGATGCCCCCCCTCCGGTAACACCCAACACACACACACACACACACACACACACACACGCACACAAACTCCCTCACACCCACACACGCGCCCACATACGCGCACCCACCCATCAGCAGCCTTCCATCAACACCGACTCCTCCTCAGTTTTCATGTTTTTTTAGTTGTTTTGGGGGGGCCAGCCGGCCGTGGATCAACGTACCGTTGACCGCTCTGACTGCTGACTTAGCGTTGATGGCCCCAAATGGCCTCAAATGGCAAACACAAACTCGCTGCTTCTCCCCCCCCCACCACAGGTCGGCGGCCCATTCTTCCCGCACACAAACCTCACGGCGCTCTTTGGCTCCGACAACAGCGCGAGCATGTATGAGGGCGCGGAACAGGTGCTTGGCATGTTCAAGCGGCGCTGCGACCGGGAGCGCGGAGAGGGCTCGGTGCAGCTGCTTGCGCGCATTGTGCCAAACATCTTCCAGGTCAGTCGGTCAACCGCTCGGTTGCCTGTCAGTCGATCAACCGCTTGGTTGGTCACTGGGTCAGTCGGTCACTCGTTAGGCTCACCGGACGTGTCAAGGGGGTGCATAGAGGGCGCGGTGCAGCTGCTCGCGCGCATTGTGCCAAACATCTTTCAGGTCAGTCGGCCACGGTGGCCTGTCGGTCGGTCGGTCAGTTGGTCGGTTGTCCCTGGGTCAGTCGGTCACTCATTATGTTTATTGGACATTTGTCAAGGGAGCGCAGAGAGGGCGCTATTCAGCTGCTCGCGTGCATTGTGCTTAACATCTTTCAGGTCAGTCGGCCACGGTGGCCTGTCTGTCTGTCAGTTGGTTGGTCGGTCACTGGGTCAGTCGGTCACTCGTTAGGCTGATCGGACGTGTCAAGGGGGTGCAGAGAGGGCGCGGTGCAGCTGCTCGCGCGCATTGTGCCAAACATCTTTCAGGTCAGTTGGCCGTGGGGGTCTGCCTGTCGGTCGGCCGGTTGGTCGGTTGGTCGGTTGGTCACTGGGTCAGTCGGTCACTCGTTTTAGGCTTACCGGACGTTTGTCAAAGGAGCGCAGAGAGGGCTCGGTGCAGCTGCTCATCCACATTGTACCAAACATCTTTCAGGTCAGTTGACCACGGTGGCCTGTCGGTCGGTCGGTTGGCCGGTCACTGGGTCAGTCGGTCACTCGTTAGGCTGATCGGACGTGTCAAGGGGGTGCAGAGAGGGCGCGGTTCAGCTGCTCGTGCGCATTGTGCCAAACATCTTTCAGGTCAGTCGGCCACGGTGGCCTGTCGGTCGGTCGGTCGGTTGGTCGGTTGGTCCCTGGGTCAGTCGGTCACTCGTTTTAGGCTTTTCGGACGTTTGGCAAGGGAGAACGGAGAGGGCTCGGTGCAGCTGCTCGTGCGCATTGTGCCAAACATCTTTCAGGTCAGTTAACCACGGTGGCCTGTCGGTCGGTCGGTCGGTCAGCCGGCCACTGGGTCAGTCGGTCACTCGTTTAATGCTTATCGGACGCTTGTCAAGGGAGCGCTGAGAGGGCGCGGTGCAGCTGCTTCCACGCATTGTGCCAAACATCTTTCAGGTGAGGCTCTCTTCTGGAGAGCCGGTTACTGGGGCTGGGGGCTGTGTCGAGAGGGCTGTGTGAATGCCACACCGTGTGAATGCCACACTGTGTGAATGCCACACTGTGTGAATGCCACACTGTGTGAATGCCACACTTGTGTGAATGCTCACTTGTGTGAATGCCACACTTCTGTGTGAATGCAACACTGTGTGCATGCTAGGGGCTGTGTTGGAGTTCTGTGTGGCAGGGAGTCGCACAATAGCTCTCCTTTTTGCTCTGAGACTACACGTTGGCAGGTAGCCAGCTGGTGGCTACCGCCCCTCACAAGTAATCGTTAGGGCCATAACTGGACTTGGGTCTAGGCGGTGGTACCAGGACTGGAAGGTAGTCTTCGCTGGAAAGCCGATGTTACTGTTACTGTCACTGTTACTGTGGCAAGGAGTGGTGTTGCTTGGCGCGGTGCGCCTGCTCATGCACATCAGGCCATACCTCTCCCAGGTGGTTCTTTAGGACAGACCACAGCCCCAGGCTGTGTCGAAGGGCCATTTGGCAAGGAGCACAGAGAGAGCGCGGTGCAGCTGCTTGTGCCAGTGGTGTCATGAAGGAAACCAAGAATGTCCTGTTTGCCCCCGCAAAATTGGAGGGAAAATGCCGATTTGCCCCCGCAGGAGCCCGCAGGAGGCGTTTTTTTCTCGAAAAGTGTGAAATCATTGAATGTCACACTTTTCGGAGCGAAATTCCCGCGAGTCGCCCCCGCAGTTTCCCCCCCAATTACCCGGTTTGCCCCCACAGCGGGGTCTGCAGGAGCTGTGGGGGCGCCAGTGATTTCCTTTCAGGGTTTTCAAGTAATTATTCCACAGCCTGATTTTGCTTTGACCGTGTTGACCTTTGACCCCGCGTTGACCGCATGTCCTTGTATCTAGGTCATTTGAGAGCTCTTGACGAGCTGTGTCTGGCGGGTCGTCAGACTTTCAATCCACTGAATGGATTTTGCTGTGTCAATGGTCAAAACACAGCGAGACTACAGCCAAATGGCGGTGTAGAGCCGAAAAGGAAATCACTGGGGGCGCTAATGACACCACTGGCTCGCGCGCATCGTGGGCGCACCCCGGCGCACCATGCCACACTTGCACACTCCATGCACTTGCACACTCCAAACTTTCACACTTCACGCCACACATCTACACTGCACAGGGCACGTGCACGCCCGACCTGCTGATTGACACAGTCCGCCACCAGCCCTCGCACTCCACCTGCCCCGGCGACGCTAGCTGGCCGCTCACAGCCACACTTTCACACTTCGCGCCACACTTTTACACTGCACAGGACGCGTACAAGCCCGAGCTGCTCGAGCCGCTGGTTGACACGGTCCGCCACCAGCCCCCCGCACTCTGTCTGCCCCGGCGACGCTGGCTGGCCGCTCACAGCCACACTTTCACAGTTCACGCCACACTTCCACACTGCACAGGACGCGTACAAGCCCGAGCTGCTCGAGCCGCTGGTCGACAAGATTCGGGCAAACCTGTACGGAGACGACGCTGCAACGGCGCTCGACTTTGTGCAGCTCTACTGGTGGGACTCAAAGGACCACGACGTGATGCCGACGCTGAAGGTGTGTGTGTGTGTGTGCGTGTGCGTGTGTGTGAGTGTGTGTGTGTGTGTGTGTGTGTGTGCAGCTCTACTGGTGGGACTCAAAGGACCACGACGTGATGCCGACGCTGTAGGTGTGTAGGTGTGCACACGCCCCCCCCCCCCCACACACACATGCAGCCACACATGCACACACCCTCCACACACACACGCACACCCAGGTGCTCCAGAAGCTTGCAACAGACACGATCGAGGTGAATGAGGAGAGCGGCGAGGCACTCCCCCACCCACTTGAGAGAGAGAGAGATATCGTTACAGAGAACTCTGAACAGCAGACCTGGATAGGCTGTTTCCCCACTCCCCCACCCACTTGCACACACACACACACGCATGCATGCATGCACACACTCTCTGTCACGCACACAGGTGCTCCAGAAGCTTGCAACAGACAAGATCAAGGTGAATGAGGAGAGCGGGGAGGCACTCCTCCACCCACTCGCACGCACACACACATACACACACACAAACACAAACATACACACGCACGCACTCTCTGTCACACACATGCACACACTCTCTGTCACGCACACAGGTGCTCCAGAAGCTTGCAACAGACAAGATCGAAGTGAACGAGGAGAGCGGTGAAGCGACAGTCGCAGAGCCGAAGAAGGTCGGGGGTGTGGGGCTCGTCGACTTCCCGGCGCGCTCAGTCATCCAGGCAATCCAGGTGTGGGGAGGAGTTCGGGGAGGTGTGGGGAGGAGTGTGAGGAGGTGTGAGTGGGGGCATGAACGGTATGGCGGCCCCCAGCCCCTCCTCTTTTGTTTGCATGCTATCTCGGACGCGTGGTGTGGGGAAGTGTGGACGGGGTGTAAACACGGTGTGGAGGCCGCCCCCCCCCCCATGCCGCCTTGTGTATGCTGTCTTTGGTGTGCTGATGTGCCTCCGGGCGGCGCGACCGCATGCGGGGAGAGCGCAGGTACCACTCCCATTCGTCCTACTCTTTCTTGCCGCCACCCCACCCCGCACGTGCAGGCGTGAACGCCTGCGGAGAGCGCAAGTACCACTCCCACTCGTCACACTCTTTCTCACCCTCCCCCCTCCCCCCGCCCCACACGCGCAGGCCGGCGTGCCCGTGTCGGCGGTGCAGATCCCGTTCAGCATAGCCGACCGGTCGTTTGCAGAGTCGCTCGCAGTCGCGCGCACGTACAACCTAAAGGTGGGTTATAAGCTGGTTATAAACATCAACCACAGCATCGGCTTTCCATATAGGACATCTTGTAGTTCCTAGACGCAAATACCAGTTCTGGCCATGACACTCTCACTTGTGAGGGGCGGCAGCCACCTGGCGGGTGTCTGCCAATGTGTAGTCCTAGGTAGGTGACAGATGGCCAACAGAAGCAGAGTCGCTCGCAGTCGCGCGCACGTACAACATCAAGGTGGGTTGTAAGCTGGTTACCGTACATGCGGTTTGCCTTTGCAAATAAATCTCTTCTCCCCCCCCCTAAGCTGAGAAGCTCATATAACTCGTCGGAGATTGCGGTTTGGGGCGTCGAAACGACTAAAAAAGACGAAAAACGACCCCCGCAATTGCAGGAAACAGTCCCCATACACACCACAGGGTTTTTGTGGGTGCCACACTTGCAGAAAACAATTATAGCTACGCCCCCCCCCGCCCCGCGCAAAGGCAAGCCATATGGACGGTGTAAGCATTGACCGCAGCACTGGCTTTCCAGCGAAGACTACCTTCCAGTCCTAGTACCACCGCCTAGACGCAAGTCCAGTTCTGGCCATGGCAATCACTTGTAAGGGGCGGCAGCCACCAGCCGGCTGCCTGCCAATGTGTAGTCCTAGAGCAACAGGTAGGTAACAGATGCCCAACAGAAGCAGAGTCGCTCGCACTCACGCGCACGTACAACCAAAAGGTGGGTGGTGGCAACAGATAGTAGCAGATGGGTAACAGACGGATGGGCAACATAAGGAGCGTCGCGCGCACGACCACCTGAATTTTTTTTTAGCAACAGGTCGCATGTCCACCACAGCTCAGTCTACATGGAGTGCGCTGGGAGTGTGCATGGAGTGCACATGGAGTCTGCATGGAGTGCACATGGAGTGCGCATGGAGTCTGCATGGAGTCTGCACTCCATGCGCATGGAGTCTACATGGAGTGCGCATGGAGTGCGCATGGTGTCTGCATGGAGTGCGCATGGAGTCTGCATCGAGTGCGCAGGAGTTTGCATGGAGTGCGCATGGAGTGCGCAATGAGTCTGCACGGAGTGCGCATGGTGTCTGCATCGAGTGCGCATGGAGTCTGCATCGAGTGCGCAGGAGTTTGCATGGAGTTTGCATGGAGTGCGCATGGTGTCTGCATTGAGTGCGCAGGAGTTTGCATGGAGTCTGCATGAAGTGCGCATGGTGTCTGCATTGAGTGCGCATGGAGTGCGCATGGAGTCTGCATGGAGTGCGCATGGTGTCTGCATCGAGTGCGCATGGAGTCTGCATCGAGTGCGCAGGAGTTTGCATGGAGTGCGCACTGCCTGACTAAGTGAGCTGGTATAGCACATCTCAACCCATTCCCCCAAACCAGTGGTGTCCTTGAGGAAGCAGATCATGTTGTGCTTGCCCCCGAAACATTGGAGGGAATATGCCGAATGCCCCTGCAACGAGGCTTTTTTCAAGGAAATTGTGGAACAATGAAAATCGTCGATTTTCACACTTTTCGGAGCAGAAGTCCAGCAGTTTGCCCCCGCTGCGGGGGCTGCGGGGCACTTAGGACACCACTGCCCCAAACCCCACACCCTGCACCCTTACCAGCAAACGTCCCCGTACTGGGCGGCCTGTCACCACCAGCCCCAAGCGCCCCTGTCTTCATCCCTACGACCCTTTCCTTTGCCCTGCTGCGACTCTGCAGGTCATTGCTCCAGCCCCACACGCCCCTTTCTGAACCCACAGCCAGCCCCACACGCCCCTGTCCAAGCCCCCTTCTGATCCACCCCACCCCTTCCTATGCACTGCTGCGACTCTGTAGGTGCCAGCCCCACACGCCGCTTTCTGAACCCACAGCCAGCCCTACACGCCCCTTTCCGAACCCCCTTCTGATCCACCCCACGCCTTCCTATGCCCTGCTGCGACCCTGCAGGTGATTGCGCGCGGCGGGCTCATGGGCGGCGTGATCAGCGAAAAGTACATTGGCGCCGCATGCCCCGACACGACCAAGGTGCGTGTGCGAGGACGTCTCTCTACGAGGTCTGCCTGCCTGCCTGCCTGCCTGCCTGCCTGTCTGTCTGTCTGTCTGTCTGTCTGTCTGTCTGTCTGTCTGTCTGTCTGCCAATTTGACACCCTCCCCCGTCTTACCCCACATACAGGGCGACCCAGACCTAGACGACGTCGCCGCTGCGCTCGACCAAATCAACGACTACGGCGGGTGGGACAAGGTCCAGGCGCTCCTGCGCGTCGTCAAGGGCATCGCCGGCAAGCACGGCGTCAAGATGCAGTCAGTCGCGTTGCGGTGGCAGATCGACCAGGGCACGTTCCCCACGGTGTCGGTGCGCTGGGGGGCGGCGTCGTGGCGCCAGTTTGGGACGTTCTACACGGGCAACGCGGCGCTGGGTCAGGTGCGGCGGTCGGGCGGGTGGTGGGGCGGTGAGTGGGTGGCAGTGACTTCCGCTTCAGGATTTGTACTGGATTTCTGGAGCCGTTTGACTAAGCATCCGCTCCATTTTGGGACGTTCTACGCGGGCAACGCGGCGCTGGGCCAGGTGCGGCGGTCGTGCGGGTGGTGGGGCGGTGGCAGTGACCTCCGCTTGAGGATTTTTATTAGATTTGTGGAGCCGTTTGACTAAGCATCCGCTCCATTTTGGGACGTTCTACGCGGGCAACGCGGCGTTGGGCCAGGTGCGGCGGTCGGGCGGGTGGTGGGGTGGGTGGCAGTGACCTCTGCTTTTTTTTTTTTTGATTTCTGGAGCCGTTTGACTGAGCATCTGCTCCATGGCTCCACCATCCGCCTCCACACGCGGAATCTCAAAATTCGCAGTGGAGAAGTATTTCGGAAAGAGTCCTGGTGCAATTCTCATGAAACATCTTATCGACTCATACGATGATTTCGTAATTTGCAAGATTGAGGATGTTATTGAAGGTTTCAACAGAGGACAGAGAGTCACTGGTGCGTGGGTAGTTGCTTGGTTGCTTGGTTGGCGGGGCGGGCAACGCGCGCGAGGGTGGACCCACACGAGGAGGCTGGTCAAGCAGGGTACGGGGCGCGGGGGCTGGTCGCGGGTTCGGTCGCCAGGGGGGGGGGGGGGCATGTGCTGCATTGGCACACGTGTGCGCACATACACACGCGTGTGCGCACACACACGCACACGCACGCACAGGGCGCGCAACACCCCCGTGAGGGGCGAGGCATACGCTGCACACGTGCATGCGCACAGACACGCACACGCACGCACAGGGCGCGCAACACCCCCGTGAGGGGCGAGGCCATCGACGCACACACACACACGCACGCGCAGGGCGCGCAGCACCCCCATGAGGCGCGAGGCATACGCTGCACACGCACGTGCGCACACACACGCACACGCACACACAGGGCGCGCAACACCCCCGTTAGGGGCGAGGCTATCGACACACACACGCACACACACACGCACGCGCAGGGCGCGCAGCACCCCCATGAGGCGCGAGGCATACGATGCACACGCGCGTGCGCACACACACGCACATGCACGCACAGGGCGCGCAACACCCCCGTGAGGGGCGAGGCCATCGACGCACACACACGTGCACACACACACACACACACATGCACACACACGCACACACACGTGCACACACACACACACACACACACACGCGCACACACACACGTGCACGCGCAGAGCGTGCAGCCCCTCGAGGGCGGTGCCATCGACGCGCAGCCGATCGACTGGCAGCTGTTCCAGGTCGACTCGTTCCTTGACGTGGAGGACATGGCGGCGCTCAATGCGCTCGCACGATGACGGGTGTGTGCTTGTTTACAGTGTTAACCCTCCCGATGGGCACATGTGCCACTCCGGGAGTGTGAGGGAGCCGCGCCGGAATGTGCCTGGCCTTGGTCGGCCTGGGATGTGACACGCCGAGATCGGCGCGCCCTCGATAACGGGTGTACACGTTTACAGTGTGCAGCTGTTCCAGATCGATGGCGGCGCTCGACGTGCACGCTGCCGAGGGACGTGGCCCACTCCGGGAGTGTGGGGGAGGACGGGATGTGCCTGGCCAAGCTCGGCCTGATATGTGACGCGCTGAGAAAGGCGCGCTCGCACGGTGATGGGGGCGCAGGTTTACAGTGCACACTCTCTCGGGTGCGAGCCCCGCTCCTGTGATTGCTGGGCTTTAACTTCTGGCCGCTTCAGCAATATAGCAGCGCAAGGGAGTGTGATTGACTCCGGAAGCGTGCATGATTTAGCCACCCTTGGGTTACAGTAACAGGCGAGCCAGAGGCTTTTCGAGTTGGCCGCGCTGTTGAACTGGGTCATTGAACAAGCCTGGTCTCTTGGATGCCGTCAGCGCGTGTTAACACCTCACCACCACAACAGGTTGCCCTGTCTTTAAACGCATCATCGTGTAAACACAGACCTGGTGGTGCAGCCTGCTCGACAGATCTGTGCCAAATAGAAGGGCGGTCCGTATTTGGCGCAGGCCTGTCGAGCACGCCACCCTACCGCAAACAGAACGGCCGGGACAAAAATAAAAGTACTGCCCCTGCAACAATCTAGCCTGCCTGTGTTCCTGCTCTGGACCTCCCTACCGGAGGGGGATACCTATCCAGTGGTACCTCGAAACTACCTCGATCATCGACTCTCTACGCGCGTCCGCCCGGCCCAGTGTATGCCCGCCGACCCGTTTGTCCGAAATTCCGCCCGCCGATCTGTGCGCACAAACGCCGCACGGCGTCGCGCGCGGCGTGTACTGGTCTCCCTCCTGATGACGTGACGCCTTGTTGCTGTGCCAGCCGGCCCGACGCCACCGCACGACGCCGGCGGCAGCGTGTGCGCCGCGACTAACCTGCACGGTTGCCAAGCACGCGCACGCTTGTGAAGCATGCGCGTACGCGCCGCGCATGCCCCTCCACAAGCAGGGTGTCATTGCACGTTGAACATAAGCTCGCGCGCGGGCACTGGCGACTGCGCGTGGTGCTGGTGCGCGAGGTTGTTGAGCGCGCCTGCTGACGAGGCGGGCGAGATCATGCGTTGCGCATGGTGCTGCTGCTGGTGCGCGAGTGAGTGATGGTCGACAGTCGCGTCGCCCATGTGTGCGTGGTGCTGCGACGATGCGCGCTGCTGCACCGACATGCTGGCGAGCGTGTCCTGCAGGTCCTGCACGCTCGCGATGTCCGGGCTGATGTTGTTGTTGTTGTTGTGCGACATCGGCGTCTGCATGAGCGACGACGTGGTCTGCACGCTAATCGGGGAGCTGCGCGACGCGCCCGATGCGCCGTCGGGGCGCACGCCGAGCGGCTCGGCAAACATGACCTTGATGCGGTGGCCAGAGTGCGGCGGGAACTCGATTCCGTTGAGCTGCTCGATCGCGGTCGCCGCGCTGTCGGGCGTCGAGTAGTTGACGTACGCAAAGCCCTTGGACTTGCCAGTCACGCGGTCCTTCTTCAGGTCGCAGTACTCCATGCCGGGCAGCTTGCGGAAGAGGCGCGCAATCATGTCCTCCGAGACACCCTGCGCGTGTGTGTGTGTGTGCGCAAGCGTGAGCGAAAGACAGATAGGCAGACGGAACGCAGAGAAGCGAATTTCCTCACGACCTCCGCGACGCGCTGGGTGGGGTCACGGGTTACGGGGATGGAGCGTGTGGGTTGGTGGGCTTGCACACGAGGGTAAGAGAGGAGGTAGGAAAAGAGTGAGCAAGTGCACGCACGCACGTGCATTTGTGCACAACAAGGAACAGGCGCTGCTTCGGGAGATGCAGATACAGGCAGAGAGAGACAGAAGTAGACAGAGAGATACAGACACGCCAGACAAGCAGACACAAGCACACGCACGCGCACCTTGTGCACAACAAGCGGCAGGCCCTGAACTCTAAATCCAGGAGATGCAGATACAGACAGAGAGAGACAGAAATAGACAGAGAGATAGAAAGACACGGCAGACAAGCAGACACGCACGCACGCGCAGCTTGTGCATAAAAAGCCACAGGCCCTCAAACCTTAACCCGGGAGATGCAGATACAGACAGAGAGATACGCACGCCAGACAAGCAGACACGAGCACACTCACGCACGCGCACCTTGTGCACAACAAGGAACAGGCACTGCTTCGGGAGAGGCAGAGAGACAGAAGTAGACAGAGAGACAGACACGCTAGACAAGCGGACACGAGCACACGCCAGACAAGCACGCACGTGCACCTTGTGCACAACAAGGAACAGACGCTGCTTCGCGAGATGTAGATACAGAAAGGGAGAGGCAGAGAGAGAGAGAGAGAGGCAGACACGAGCACACGCACGCACGCGCACCTTGTGCACAACAAGGAACAGGCGCTGCTTCGGCAGGCGCGGTGAGCCGTCGTTGTTAGGTGACACTGGCGAGCCGGACTGCAGGCGTCCGAGCCCGCCGACAAACCCGAGTTGCGACACCTGTGCGACAGACAACAAGGTTGTTTGTTTGGTTACTTGTGTGCCCTTTGGCTGGGAACCGGAGCTGGGACGCGGAGCGCGTGCGCGACGGACAATACGTTTGTTTGTTTGTGTGCCTCTCAGCTGGGAATCGGAGCTGGGACGCGGAGCGCGTGCGCGACGGACGATACGTTTGTTTGTGTGCCCTTGAGTTGGGACTCGAAGCTGGGACGCGGAGCGCGTGCCCGACAGAAGTATCCTCGAGGAAACCGAGAATGTCCTGTTTGCCCCCACGACATCAAAGGAACATGCCGAATTGCCCCCGCAGAAAACATTTTTTTGGCGGGAAAGTGTTGAATTGCCAATGTCCACACTTTTTGGAGCAAATTTTCCCGCGATTCGCCCCCGCAGTTTTCCCCCAGATTTCCCGTTATGCCCTCGCAGAGGGAGCACTCAGGACATCACTGGTGCGCGACGGACAATACGGTTGTTTGTTTGTGTGCCCTTGAGTTGGGACTCGGAGCTGGGACGCGGAGCGCGTGTCTATCAGGTGTTGTGTGCGGCCCGGGGGGGGGGGGGGCGCACTTTTGAACCCTAAACGCAAGCCCGAACCCTTAACCCGAAACGAGGTGGGAAAGCACACGCGTGCGTATGGGACAGGAACATCGTCGATGCAGACTCCGGCGTGACACCCTCGACAAACACTGGGGAGACACTGGCAGGCACGACGAAGAGCTGGCCCCCACCCGACCTGGTCCCCAACACCGACCCCTGGCACTGGTAGGCTGGCGCGCTGTGTGGCCTTGCGGGCTCTCCTAGTAGAGCTCCCTTAAGGCCTAGACGTGTAGTCTAGGCCTTAACTCACGCCTCGGGGTCCTCCGGGCGCGTGCGTGTAAAACCTGTAAACTGCGACCCCTGGCAACTCCCACGATGCTCTTTGTCCCCAGCGAAAGTCCCACCTGCATGTCCGAGAGGTTGTTCATGCCTCCGAGCCCAAAGCTGTTCAGGCTGCCAAGCCCTGCCGACGCGAGGCCGGACGCGAGCCCCAGGTTAGCCAGGCTGTAGTCCGACATGCCGCCCATCGACGCGAGCCCAGCAGACAGCTTGAGCTGCGGCCAGCAGCAGTGCGGGTGTGTGGTGTGTGTCGTGGTGGGTGTAGCTTGCGGCCAGAAGCAGTGCGGGTGGCGGGTGCGTGGCTTTCAACGGGAACGTCCGTGCTTTGCGTTGCTTCTGGGAAGGACAGGGTATGGGACTGGAGGGCGTGGCATGACGCGCAAGGGCAGGGCATGGGTCGGCTGGGAAGGGCAGGGCATGTGTCAGCTGGGAAGGGCAGGGCATGGGCCAGCTGGGAAGGGCGTGGCATGGGACGGGAGGGCGTGGCATGGCGCTCTAGGGCAGGGCATGGGTCGGGTCGCTCGAGCGCACGTGGACGGCGGTGGTGGTGGGCGCGCGTGGCAGGTGCATGGCAAGTGCCCCGCCGCACAGACAACACCGACCACTGCCCTAACAGGCGCTGCAACCAGAGGTCGGCGGCTGCGCCCGCCGCCTGGAATCTCAGCCCTACCGGTAGGTGCGCCACCTACGACTGTAAAAAACATCATCAGTCCGCCCCGAGTGCCGCACCTGCATCGACGCAGCTTCGACCGATCCGAGGTCCCCATACCCGAGCTTCGACGCATGCGACATGTGGTGGCCAAACCCCATGACGTCCACGGGCGACCCGTCGGCTCGCCGCTTGGTCTTTGGCTCCGCCAGCATGCACTTGACCTTGTAGCCGGCGAGCTGCGGCGCGTGGGGTGGGTGTGGGGTGAGGTGTGGGGTGAGGTGCACGGGGTGCGGGGGGAAGGGTAGCGACACACCGAGGGCGCCCGCCAGGGGTTCCCGTGGGGTCAGTCATCCTTTCGTTTTTACCCTGAAGAGGGTGTCCCCGGTTTTGTCGGGATTTTGGACTGCAGCCTGAAAGATCGTTGCAAAAAGTACGTAAATTGCCAATTTCACACTTTCCCCCGAATAAAATCGCCTCCGCACGTCATTTTTCCCGAGCACAACCTCTCCAAAACCACCGGGGGCGCGCCCTCTGAGCACGTTTTGTTTCCGTTCCCGATCGGGAAGGCAAACCCTGGCGCCTGCCCACTGCAGCGTGTGGGCCCGCCTGTCGCTGGCGTCCTGGTCAGTCTCCAGCCTCGACTGTGCCATCCCCCACAGCGTTGCAACCGGCTACCTTCCCGCGGCCCTTCCACCCCAACCCACCCCGCGTCTATGCAGCCCGCAAGCACCGATCTAACTCACCGTCCCAGAGCGGTTGATGTTTTCCATCGCCACAAGCGCGGACGACGCCTTGTTGAACTTGCAGAACACAACGCCCTTGTTCGCAATCAGGTCAGTCTTGCAGTAGTCCAGATCTCCGTACATGCTCATGTTCTCCTGCTCAGGGAAAGGAAACAACGCGCAGCGCGCGTGAGCACAGGGGGGGGAGGGGGGGCTTGGGCAGGTGCGGTAACGGGCGCAAACACAACGTTTGAGGGCCGCCACCAAACACAACACCACTCGCCTGAATCTGCATCGAGTCTGCCTGCTTCGGCACGACGATGAAGAGGCGGGAGCGCGGGGGCATGTTGTCCGGATCTGAAGAGATCTCTGGCTCCGACGCCATGGCCATTGGCATCTGGGGGTTAGTTGGCGCGCCCCTGCTCATATGTACACGCATGGGCATGGGGTTCAGCATGATGGGAAGAGTGAGTGGCTCCAACCGCTGGCACGACCGCGTGCGCCCACGTGAATCACACGCACGCCTCGTGCAACGTTGCGGGCGATGCGCTGCTACACACGCATGCGAGCCCTGGTGGTGTGCGCGCCCTTGTCGTGCCAGCACGTCGGCTGTGACGCCCCCCCCGCAGCATCCCGGAACGCCATCGGCCTGACGATGCGATGACACCCCGGCACGCGTGGGTGGGGCACGCGGGGGCCTGTGCATGGGCGTTGCCGCGCACCTGGGCGTGGGCGCCTCTGCCAGCATGACCTTGAGCTTGGGGCCGCGCCCGTCGTTCAGCACCGCTCCGTTCAGCGACTCGATGGCCAGGGCCGCAGAGGACGCCTTGTCAAACTTGACGTAGGCGACTGCACGCGCGAGGCACACCGATCAAGCGTTGAGGGGAAGGGCTCATGTATGGTCTGGCAGCACCGATGCTGCACATGGCCCCTCCCACGAACACCCATTGCTTTGCACCATGCGTGTGCATCGCATGTCAGGATGTGGGGTCGCTGAGAGGGTGTAGGGGCGCAGGGGGGGGGCGTGCGACAACGACGCTCCGAGGGCAGGGGCGATATCAGCGCCCCAGAGCCCCCAGAGCGCGTGACACGCGAGAAGGTAATGCTCATGGACATCAGGCACGTGGCAAGAGGTAGAGGGGGGAGGCAGGGGAGGGCAGAGGCATAGCGGGGGGGGAGAAGCGGATGGCGCGTTGGGCAATGTGGCGCCTTGTTGCCTCGATGCCTCTCCCCCGAGCACTCACCACCCTTGTCCTTGACCAGCTTGACGTTCTGGACGAGGCCATATGGCGAGAAGGCCTCCTCGAGTGCATCTCCCTGCATGCGAGCGAGTTGGCATCGTAAGAGCTCAGGAGAGCAACAATGCGATCGCTGCACGCGCCAGGGAGCAGCAAAAGGGAGGGCATACCTCAATCGCGCGTCCGCAGACGATGAAGAGGCGCGAGTGCGGGGGATCACCGACAGAGTCCATGATGACACAGAGCACGAGGAGACGGGCTCCAGCACACGCCGCGTGTGCACAAGCTCGAGGGCTGTCAGTTCATGGGAGGGCGCCTCCGATCTGTACCCGGGTGCTGACCTCCCCTTGAGCAGCAGAATGAGGCGGCTGAGGGATTTGGCGACCTTGGCCTGTTCCACACCATGCCATGCAGAGACCGGCACAACGGATCATGCTGCTCAGCCCACGCACGATGCGGGAATGCACATGGGTGCTCACGGGATGCACCGCAGCATGCTTTCCTTGGGGAGGCGCCGAGGCGTGTTGCAGCATGCTCCCATGCTGAAAACATCCCGCACGTGCCACCATCGCTGCTGTCCGCCTAGTCGAGTTCCTGGACGTTTCCGAGTACCTGCACGGGGCTCTCTAGATCCCCCTTGCGTCCCAAGGACAAGGGGAGCAGGGCAAGGGAAGAGAGGGGTGTACAAGGCGCGTTGGTGACTTAACAGACGCACACACGTGCGTTCCTCTCACAAGTGCACCGATGCAGCCCACCCTGCCAGACACCCCTCATAACCAACAAACACGAGACATTCAATAGATACATGTCTGTGCGGTTGGGATATGTGCAGTGCCGTGGAGCGGGCGGTGGTCGGTGTCCGTCGCACGCTTGGCGTTGGTCACTGATCAGCGCTTTTGGACAGGGCACAGCTGCAGGGCAGGGTACCACGTGACGCGGTGCTGCAAAAGTCGCGTTGGTGTTGGGATGGGGATACTCACGGGCGGCACAGTCGGGTGTGAGCGCATCCCAACTGCCATTCGCCCCATCGCCATTGCGGCCCAGATACACCCGAAGGCCGAGGCAGGTGGACAACGTGAGGCTGCATTCCTTATGTGAGTGCAGGTGTCCTGGGTTCAGCTACCGCATTCCACGGTGAAACGCCCTCGGTGAAACGCCCTGGGATGGAGCGTCGGTGGCCCACCGTCTGCTCGCCCACAGCGCACCTTGTGCCAGCCGCGGACCACCCGTGAGCGTTGCGAACGCTGAATGAGGCGTATTGGCTTGCTTGGGGGTGTTTGCGGTCTGGGAGGGGGGAGGGATGGGGAGGAGCTGCACGAGGGACGATGTTTTGTTCGGCTGTCAATTCGCGAGTTCGTATGGAGGTGTGGACCTAATTGTTTTCGCGTCAGGCTACAAGCACCTTCCCTCCCCCTCACAGGCTAAAAGCACCTTTCCCATCACTACTACACACCCCCTAGGCTACAGAATCTTCACCGGGTGGCCACAACTCCCCTCGACGTTGTTCGCGCAGTCGCAACAGTGCGGTGCGCGCAGCATGGCACCAACTGCCACTTACAGTTGATTGCACATAGCGAGGTAGATCTCAGCGAGAGAGGGAGAGCGAGAGAGGGGGAGCGAGAGAGGCAACGATGGCGAAAGAGAGAGGAAGCAAAGCAGCGCAGATTATTACAGTGACACAGTTCTGTGAAGTCCTGAAGGGCACGCCTATAGTGGTGAGCACCTGGGGGGGAGGGGGGGGGGGGCGTTCACATGAGATGTTGCTGCCATGCTTGCGTGTGCCATGCGGCATGCCGTGCGTGCTGGTGGCACCACCCAGGGGCCCCTCTTCCAACACACTCGGCTCCCTCGCATGTGCCCACTCAAGGGCATGATATGAGGGAGGAGGGAAGAGGGGAGGGAGGGAGGAGGAGGGAGGGAGGGGAGGGAAAGGGAGGGAGAGGGGAGAGGGGGAGGGAGGGGAAGGAGGGGGGGGAGGGGGAAAAGAGAAATGAGGGGGCGTTAACTTAACGAGTGAACGCAAAAAAACAGAATACCCGAGGTTCTGTTCATTAGCCAGCGAGGCGATCACCCTCATGCCCCCCGAGAACAGTCCCTCGTTGTGACGAACCGCACAAAATACTACCCACACGGTTCCGAGAGCCGGCCAGAGGCACGCAAGTGTGGAGTGAGGCATGTCCACACTCGACAATCCGTGTGGGAGGGGGCACTGTGCGCCCTGTGTGCGTCCCCCCCCCCCCACCACACCTCCCTCCCTCCCACATCACCCATGCACACACACACACACATTCCGTGCGCGTGCGCGTGCGTGCAGAATGAGGCGACCGGGAAAACAGTGACGAAGAAGGACGCGGCGTTGCAGATTTGGAGCGGCACGCTCAAGGGAGACAAACAGGTGCGTCCGCATCGCTGCTGCTGCTGCTGCTGCTGCTGCTGATGCCACGCACCCCCCCCCCACACACACACCACCACCACACACAAACGGTCTGTGTGTCTGCCTCCCTCCCTGTCTGTCTGCCAGCCTGTCTGCCTCCCCGTCTGTCTGCCTCCCTCCCTCCCTCCCTCCCTCCCTCCTCTCCCTCCCTCCCCCCCTCCCTCCTCCCCTCCCTCCCTCCCTGCCTGCCTGCCTGCCTGCCTGCCTGCCTGCAGATCGGTCTGCCTGCAGATCGGTCTGTCTGTCTGTCTGTCTGTCTGTCTGTCTGTCTGTCTGTCTGTCTGTCTGTCTGTCTGTCTGTCTGTCTGTCTGTCTGTCTGTCTGTGTCTGTCTGTCTGTCTGTCTGTCTGTCTGTCTGTCTGTCTGTCTGTCTGTCTGTCTGTCTGTCTGTCTGTCTGTCTGTCTGTCTGTCTGTCTGTCTGTCTGTCTGTCTGTCTGTCTGTCTGTCTGTCTGTCTGTCTGTCTGTCTGTCTGTCTGTCTGTCTGTCTGTCTGTCTGTCTGTCTGTCTGTCTGTCTCTGTCACTGTCACTGTCACTGTCACTGTCACTGTCACTGTCACTGTCACTGTCACTTGGGCACGTGTGCGTGCGTATGCTTCCCCACCCCCCCCCCCCCCCCCGCTCCCCTCATGCTCGCCACCGCAACCGCAACCAATTGCTGCTGCCACCGCCGCTGCCGCTGCTTCGCGCCTCTGCAGACAGTTGAGGTGTCAAAGGCGGGTGTGGTGCCCGACCTGCTCTCTCCCCCCCCTCCCCTTACCACAGCCCCCTATAGACGATACACTCTACACCCACAGTGCAATGGCTGTGTTACAAGGCAATATAATTTGCGCAAATTGTATTGCCTTGTAACAAAGCCATTACACGGTGGGTGTAGAGTGTATCGCCGGGTAACACTATAGGGGGCTGTAGTAGGCCCCCCCTCCCCCCTGGCTGTATCACGTGCCGCGTGCTTGCTTACCAGTGATTTCCTTTTCGGTTCTACACAGCCATTTGGCTGTAGTCCGGTTGTTCTTTGACCTTGCACGCAGCTCAACCCATCCAGTGGATTGTTAGTCAGACAAGCCCGCCACACAGAGCACGTCAACAGCTTTAACATGACCTATGTATGAGGACAAACGGTCAACGGGAGGTCAGCGGTCGACACAGTCAAAGCGAAATCCGGCTGTGGAATAATGAATGAATGGAATAATGAATGGAAAAATCCTGAAAAGGAAATCACTGATGCCCACCCCGCGCCACCTGCTCACCCCTCGGCACCAGTTACAGCTACACTTACATCGGCTTTCCAGCGAAGACCACGTTCTAGTCCTAGTACCACCGCCTAGACCCAAGCCCAGTTATGGCCCTGACAATTACTTGTGAGGGGCGGTAGCCACCAGCCGGCTGCCTGCCAACGTGTAGTCCCAGAGCAAAGATGAGAGCCATTGTGCGACGCCTCCAAAATAGGTCCTAACTGCTTCTTTGGGATAGAGGGTCAGGTGGCGCTTGCCACTAGGGGTCAGGTGGCGCTTGCCAATAGGGGGTCAGGTGGCGCGCTTGCCCTCGGCACCACCACCAGTGATTCCCCTGCAAGCCGTATACCACTTGGGGCCGGGTGTACCATTTCCCAGGGGAAAAAACACCCCACCCTTGGTGGGGAGTGGAGGGCGGTGCGTTGGAATCAGTGATTTCCTTTTCGGCTGTCCACAGCCATTTGGCTGTATTCCTGCTGTACTTTGACCTTGAACACAGTTCGGAACCATTTGGTGGATTAGTAGTCTGACAAGCCCACCAGACAGGGCTCGTCAAGAGCTTTCAAGTGACTGATGTATGAGGATAAACAGGGCTCGTCAAGAGCTTTCAAGTGACTGATGTATGAGGATAAACGGTCAACAGGAGGTCAATGGTCAGCGTGGTCAAAGCAAAATCCGGCTGTGGAAGAAGAAAATAAAATCATGAAAAGGAAAACACTGGTTGGAATGGCCTCGCTGAGAGCAGCAGCGACATGCGTTGCATGCGCGCTTGCTGTGTGTTGCGACTGGTGTGAGCAGTCAAAGGTGCCCAAGCCGGGAAACAAAGAACTCCCAAAGTCTACCACGACTACCACCGCAGTCACAGGAGGTGCTCAAGGAGGGTGCCACCTCTCCTCCATCGCACCAACGCCCCCCAAACAAGCACACAAACACACCACCGCCCCGCTGCCGCCGCCTCCACCATCACTGAAGAAGGAAGGGGTTTCAAGGCGGGCATGTTGCCCAACCTGTTGAGGCTGCTCGATCTCGGCCACACCGACAAACGATTTGCGTCGCACCACCCACGACCACCACACGCACACACACACACACACACACACACACACGTGCGCAAGCACACACACGCCCCTCCCGCCCCTCACCCACAAAAAAACGCAGAAGGTAGAGGTGTTCAAGGCAGGCATGGTGCAACACCTGTTGAGGCTGCTCCACGTCAGCCACACCGACGAACAATTTGCGTCGCACCACCCACGACCGCCAGACACACCCACACCCACGACCACCACACACACACACGCACACACACACACACACGCACACACACACACACACGCACACACACACACACACACACACATGCACACACACACACACACACACCCTCACCCACAAAAACGCAGAAAGAGGAAGTGTTCAAGGCGGGTGTGGTGCAACCCCTGTTGAGGCTGATCGATGCCGGCGACACCCACGAACGCGTTGCGTCGCACCACCCATGACCACCACACACACACACACACACACACACACACACGCGCACTCAAACATGTGCACTCTCACACACGTCCCCTCCCCCCCCTCACCCGCACAAAAAAAACGCAGAAGGAGGAGGTGTTCAAGGCGGGTGTGGTGCCCAACCTGTTGAGGCTGATCTGGGTGTGGTGCGAACGCCTTGCGTCGCACCACCCACGACCACCACACGCACACACACACACACACACACACACACACAGACACATGCAAACACACACACGCGCCCCCCCCTCACCCACAAAAAAACGCAGAAGGAGGAGGTGTTCAAGGCGGGTGTTGTGCCCAACCTGCTGAAGCTGCTCGATCTCGGCGACACCGACGAGCGCTTTGCGTCGCACCACTTACAACCGCCACACACACACGCACGCACAAACACACATACACACACAAACGTGAGGAAACACACACGCACACACACACACACACACAAACACCCCCCACTACAAGAAAACGCAGCAGGAAGAGGTGTTCAAGGCGGGTGTGGTGCCAAGCCTGTCGAGGCTGCTCGACATCGGAGACACCAACAAGCGCTTTGCGTCGCACCATCCACGACCACCACACACACGCACACACACACACATGCGCAAACACTTACACGCCCCCCCCTCACCCACAAAAACACTGCAGAAGGAAGAGGTGTTCAAGGCGGGTGTGGTGCCCAACCTGCTGAAGCTGCTCGACATCGGAGACACCAACGAACGCTTTGCGTCGCACCACACACGACCACCACATCACACACACACACACACACACACACACACATGCGCAAACACACACGCGCCCCCCCCCCTCGTCCACAAAAACACTGCAGAAGGAAGAGGTGTTCAAGGCGGGTGTGGTG
>VFSX01000017.1:222500-250000 GCA_016618255.1 Chlamydomonas sp. UWO 241 | reverse complement strand
GGGGGCGAGCAGGGCGATGTCGTCGGCGTAGAGAAGGAGGGGGAGTATGGTGGTCAAAAAGTCCTTGCGGGACTCAGGGGTGTACAGTTTTCCGTCGATCATGTAGCCAATTTGAATGCCAGCGTTGGGGAGCTGGGCAATCAGGGACCGGACAACTGTGTCATTACTGGTGTCACATCATTACTGGTGTCACATCATTACTGGTGTCACACAGACTGTAAGATCCATCATCGTGTCGATGTAGACATTGAAGAGGAGGGGGGAGAGGGGGCAGCCTTGCTTGACGTCAGCTTTGAGAGGGAAAGGGGCGGAGTATGCACCGTTGACTCGGGCTCTGGCGGTGGCACCAGAGTAGAGGCTTTCGATGCGTGCAAGGAGGGCAGGGTGCGCGCCGCAGTGGAGGAGGGTTTTCCAAAGGGCGGCGTGGTTGACACTGTCGAACGCCTTGGACAGGTCGACGTAAGCCACATGGAGGGGGGCGCGGGCGCGGTGTGACTCCTCTTGGAGGCGTCGTAGGGTGAAGATGGCATCGGAGGTGCCACGGCCCGGACGGAAGCCAAACTGGGAAGTGTGGAGGGTGGGCTCCAGCTGGAGCTTGAGGCGGTTGAGGAGGATGTGAGTGTAGACCTTGCCAGCGACGGGCAGGAGGGAGATGCCGCGGTAGGACTTGCTGCGCGTGGGTGGGCCCGAGGATGCGCCCTTGTAGAGGGGGCAGATGTCTGCTTGGTTCCACGCGGCGGGGATGGAGGTGGTGTTCCAACAGGTAAGGATGATCTGGTGGAGGGCGGTTGCGGGTGCGGTGCCGCCGTGTTTGAGGAGGGGGGAGGTGATGTCGTCAGAGCCGGGGGCAGAGTTCCTGAGGGATTTGATCGCGGAGACCACCTCGCTCAGAGAGGGAGGGGAGGCAAGGGGGGGAGGAGGAGGGGCGGAAGGGGAGGGGGGAAGGGAGGGGGGGCGCGAAAAGTGGAGGAGGAGGGAGGGCAGGGAAGGCGAGGGGGAGGGAGGGGAC
The DNA here is from genome assembly GCA_016618255.1 of Chlamydomonas sp. UWO 241. Classification (NCBI taxonomy): domain Eukaryota; kingdom Viridiplantae; phylum Chlorophyta; class Chlorophyceae; order Chlamydomonadales; family Chlamydomonadaceae; genus Chlamydomonas; species Chlamydomonas priscui. The sequence continues at coordinate 248,991 of VFSX01000017.1, read as the reverse complement.
GGGGAGGGAGGGAGGGTGGGGGGGAAGGGGTGAGGGGGAGGGAGGGGTGGGGACGGGGACGGGGAGGGGAGGGGAGGCAGGGGGAGGGGGACGGAGGGCGGAGCAGGGGTAGTGTAGGAGGAGGAGGGGGGAGGAGACGGGGGCGGTGCGGGGGTGGTGGGTGTGAAGATGAGGTGGGAGGCGAGGGTGGCTTTGTCGACTTCCGAGCGGAGTGGAGTGTGGAGGACACGGAAATATTCTCCAAACGCGTCTGCCACCGCCTGAGCTCCAAAGCACAGGTGGTCGCCGACACGGAGGGCAGGGAGGGCGGCGGAAGGAGGGCGGTCGACGAGTTTGGACAGCATGCGGTGGGCGGAGTGGGGGTTGTTGTCGTCAAAATCGTGTTGCACGCGTTGAGCGACACCGTCCCAGTGCTTGTTGGTGGCGCGTGCGATGGCGGACTTGAGCTGGGCAGTCATGCGCGCCTCCTTGGGGGCGTCACGGTTGCCAGTCAGTGCACTGTCGGAACGCATGGACTGAAGTCGTGGGCGAGTTTGAGAGTCTCGGGGGGGAGGTAGAAGTGGATGGGGACCTCGCGTGGGCGGGGGCCAAGGGTGGATCTGGCCGCTGAGTGGATGGCCGCGGTGAGGTGGCTCGTCATCTGGTCCAGGGTGGGGGGGGTCGGGGAAGGGGGGAGGGTGGCGAGGGCCTCCTCGACTGCTGCCGCGAAGTGGAGCCGCGTGTCAGGGTCTCGGAGCAGGTCGGTGAAATAGCGGGAGGGCGGAGGAGGACGGCGGGAGTGGGTGATGTTCCAGGCTCTGGAGAAGCGGAAGAGGATGCGCGCGGTGACAAGGGCGTGGTCAGAGCGGGCGATGGTGTCAAGTCCCCGGGTCTTGGGGCATCGTGCTCGCACGTCTTGCACGGAGCCCAGGTGAGGGCGGCGGACGAGGATGTAGTCTGAGATGTTGCAATCCTTTTGGGTGTTGCTGTACCAGGAAAATACGCTCGAAGGGGGAAGGGGGAAGAAGGTGTAGGTGACGGCAAGATTGTGGGCGGCACACAGGTCGAGAAACCGGTGGCCGTTGTCGCTGATGCCAGGTTTGTGGTGGAACCCGGCAAGGGGGGAGTAGGGAGGGAAGAAGGAGGAGGGGCGGTGGAGGAGGGGGCAGGCGTACGGACCCACCGACGGGTGGGCGTCGGGGGATGCCGCTGTGATCTTGGCGTTGAAGTTGCCTAGGACCAAAAGGAAGTGGTTTGAGAGGGTTTGGGAGAGCACGTCGCGGTGGAGTTGTTCGTAGAACGCGTCCTTGGCGACTGCGTCATCCGCGGCGTCTGTGGGGGCGTAAGCGATGACTGCGGTGACGGGAGGGGCGCCGGCGGGGCGGAAGCGTAGGACGAGGATGCGGTCGCTGAGTGCCGCGTAGCCGCCCTCTTTGAGGAGGAGCTTGGCGGTGTCAGGGCTGAGGAGGGCGCCGACGCCGTGGGTGTGTTTGGTCCCACCGGACCAGATAAAGTGGTAGCCATTCTCTTCGAGCGGCTGGCTACCGGAGCCGGGGTGACGCACCTCTTGGAGGCCGCATATGTCGATGCGGAGGTGTGCGAGGTGTTTGGCGAGAGCAAGGGGGTGTGCCATGGGGTTGAAGCGTGAGCCATCTGTTGTAGGTGGCCGCGATGAGCTCGTGGCGTGGGTGAAGGAGGTGGGGGCGCTTCGTAGCCGGGGGAACGGATGGTACAGGGACGGTGGCTAGTCGTCCTGCCCGTCGGTGGGGTGGGGCCCGCCTACTCCTGCCCCACCCCGGGGCCGGAGGGGGAGAGCTGCTCAAGGGACACGGAGCGGGTGATGGAGCGGGTGATGCGCTGACCAATGCCTGCAGATGCCTCGCGGATCTTGATGGCCTCGATCATCGAGCCCTTGCCCTTGTGGGTGACAAAAGGCCGGGGACTCGTGCGTGGAGGGGCCGCCGTAATCTGCGAACCCTGTGCCGGGGTTGGAGAGCTCGGAGGGTGTGTGCGCATCGGTGGTAGTGAGGGCGTTCTGGGGGGTGGTGGGCGAGTCGGCGGTGCCGGCTGCGTGGTCCCACCCCTGGAAGGAGGGGGAGCCTGCAGTGGCGTGGGTGGGGGCGGCGGGGGCGGCGGAGGGGGCGGGAGTGGTGGAGGTGGGGGATGTCGGGGCAGAGGGGGTGAGGGAGGTGGGGAGGAGGGCGGCGGCTGCGGCAGATGCGACTGCGGCAACGGCGGTGGCAGCGGCGTTGAGGGCGCGGAGAGGGGAGGCCGACCGGCCGCGCGCTGCAGGCTTGGCAGGCTTCGCGGCGGGGGCGGTGGAAGTGCTGGAGGGGCGCGCGTCCGGGCGCGCGGGCGAGGTCGACTGGCCGCGTTCGGAAAATTTGGCGGGCGTTACGGCGGGAGTGGTGGCGAGGGGGGCGGCGGAAGTCACGGGGGGGGTGAGGGACGTCTTGGGGCCGGAGGTGACGATGGCGGGGGTGGCGTTGGCGTTGGCGGGGGCGGCGGAGGGCGTGGGGGGGGAGGGGTTGGCGGAAGGCTTGGGAGGGGAGGTGGCGCGGGGCGCAGGGGAGGGGTTGGCGGAAGGCTTGGGAGGGGGGGTGGCGGAGGGCGCGGGGGAGGGGTTGGCGGAAGGCTTGGGAGGGGGGGCGGCGGAGGGCGCGGGGGGGGAGTTGGCGGTAGGCTTGGGGGAGGCAGCGGAGGGCGCGGGAGAGGGGTTGGCGGAAGGCTTGGGGGCGGGGGCGGCGGGAGCCGCGGGGGAGGAGTTGGCGGAAGGCTTGGGGGCGGGGGCAGCAGAGGGCCCGGCGGCGGCAGGCTGCTCGAAGCAAACGCGCTTGCCAGGTGGAGAACGGGCGCGCTTGGAGGCGGCCTGTGCGGCGGCGTTCACCACCTCGGACACGCCGACCAGGGCGGCCTTTGCTGCCTGGCTTACAGGGCCAGGGGGGACGATGGGGGCCTGAGGGGCAGGGGGGGCGGGACCACGCCGCGCGCCGCGCATGGGCATGCGCATGGGGGCCTGGCGGGCGGCGGGTGGGTGGGCGGCGGCGATTGCCTGGGGGGCGTGGGCCTGGGCGGGCTGCGCTGCTTGGCCGGCGTGGGGCGGCTGGGCGGCGGGGCGGTCGAAGGAGATGCGAGCGTAGAGCTCATGGGAAAGGTCCAGTTCGGTTGTGCCAGCGAGCACGTGACCGAGGTGGACGAGAAGGAGGCCGACTCCCGCGCGGTAGCCGGCGTGATCCCTGGCGATCAGCGCGACGGTGGCGCCCGCGAGGGCGATGAGCATGCCGGTGGAGCCGATGGCGGCGATGCGCGTTGGATGCAAATCCGACCGCGACGATGCCGAACAGCAGGAGGGCGTGCAAGGGAGGGGGTGCCATGGTGCACACTCACACACACACACACACACACACACACACACACACACACACACACACACACATGCGCACCTCGTCATCCACCTTTTGTGCGCATTGCTGCTGCACTGCCCCAGCGCACACACACACACACACACACACACACACACACACACATGCATGCTCACCTCGTGATCCACTTTTTGTGCGCATTGCTGCTGCACTGCCCCAGTGCACACACGCACACACACACACACACATGCGCACCTCGTGATCCACTTTTTGTGCGCATTGCTGCTGCACTGCCCCAGTGCACACATACACACGCACACTCACACACACACACACATGCGCACCTCGTTATCCACTTTTTGTGCGCATTGCTGCTGCATTGCCCCAGCGGCTCGCCAGTCTTAGGGTTCCAAAGCCACAGCGCTCCGTCCATGTCTCCGCTGACAATCATGCTCGCGTCGGGGCTCCATGCAACGACCAGGACCCAGTTCCGGTGGCCCTGCGTGTGTGTGTGTGTGTGTGTGTGTGTGTGCGTGTGTGCGTGTGTGTGTGTATGTGTGTGTTTGTTTTCGTGTGTGTGTGTTTGCGTGTGTGTGTGTGTTGCGTCGGGGCTTCATGCCACGACCAGGACCCAGTTTCGGTGGCCCTGTGTGTGTGTGTGTGTTCGTGTGTGTGTGTGTGTGTGTGTGTGTGTGTGTGTGTGTGTGCGTGTGTGTGTGTGTTTGCGTGTGTGTGTGCTGCGTCGGGGCTCCATGCCACGACCAGGACCCAGTTTCGGTGGCCCTGTATGTGTGTGTGTGTGTGTGTGTGTCTGCGTGTGTGTGTTCGTGTGTGTGTGTGTGTGTATGTGTGTGTTTGTGTGTGTGTGTTTGCGTGTGTGTGTGTGCTGCGTCGGGGCTCCATGCCACGACCAGGACCCAGTTTGGTGGCCCTGTGTGTGTGTGTGTGTGTGTGTGTGTTAGTGTGTGTGTGTGTGTGTTATGCGTCGGGGTTCCATGCGGCGACGAGAACCCAGTGCAGGTGGGGCCCTGTGTGCGTGTGTGTGTTTGCGCGTGTGTGTGTGTGTGTGTTCATTTCCGTTTAATTGAGCGAATCTCTTTCAGTTTCGCTCGTCCACACATTCCCCACACTCCCAAACCCACACCTTGCACTCGTGCGCCGGCAGCTGCGTGTTGAGGTCCCACAGCCGAACGGTCGTGTCGCCACTCCCGCTCGCCAGCATGCGCCCGTTTGGCGAAAAGTGGACGCACAGAACAGACTCAGAGTGGCCTGGCATAGACGCCGTGCATCGCGCGACGGGGCGCACGCGGAAGATTGCCTACAGGTTGGGAGCACCAGTTCGAAATGTGGGTGCGCGTGGCGATTAGTGTAAGCGAGGAGAGAGAGAGGAGAGAGATGAGGAATAGGAGAGATAGGAGAGACAGTGCACGGACTCTGAGTGGCCATGGCATGGACGCCGTACATCGCTCGACTGGGCAAACGCGGAAGATTGCCTACAGGTTAGGAGCACCAGTTGGAAATTTGAGCGCGGTGGTGAGTTAAGCGGGGATTGGAAGAGAGGAGACAGAGGAGGGAGGCGAGAAAGAGAGAAAAAGAGGAGAGAGACAGTGCACAGCCTCGGAGGGGCCTGGCATGGACACCGTGCATCGCGCGACGGGGCGCATGCGGAAGATTGCCTGACAGGGTGGGAGCACCAGTTCGAAATGTGAGTGCGCGCGGCGATAAGTGTAAGCGAGGAGAGCGAGAGAGAGAGGAGAGAGATGAGGGAGGGGATAGAAAGGGGGGGGGGCAGTGCACGGACTTGGAGGGGCCCGGCATGGGCGCCGTGCATCGCGCGACCGGGCGGACTCGGAAGATTGCCTGAGGTGGGGAAGATGGGGAGGGGGGTGCATGTGCACACGTACGGTGTTGGTCAGTTTAAGAGAGAGGTAGGCGGAGAGGGGGTGGGGTGGGGTGAGACAAACAGGGAGAGCACAGCGTCAGAGGATTGGAGAGAGGGAGATGGGCAGAGACGGGGAGAGGGAGAGAGGGGGACAGATCAACAGGGAGAGAGAGACAGGCCACGAGGGAGGGGGCGAAAGAGCAGGGAGAGCCAAGAGGGGGGGTGGGGTGGGAGAGAGGAGGGAGGCAGTGCACGGATTACGAGTGGCCTGGCATTGATGCCGTGCACCGCACGGCGGGGCTCAGTTGGAAGATGACCTGGCAGGGGTGGGGGAGCACGTGCTCGCGCATTGTGTCGGTCAGTTTACGAGAGAGTGGGAGAGAGAGAGAGGAGGGAGAGACATAAATATGAATTAAGAGGTATTGCCGTGTGTGTATGTGCAGCAAGCCCCCCCCCCTTGGCTGGTGATTGTATGTGTGCGTGCGTGTTTGCCGGGTGGTGAGGGGTGGGGGGTGCACGCGTGCGCGCGTTTGCACATGCATTGGCGTGCGTGTTTGTGCGATAAGGGAGGGCCCCATAGCCGTTTTGGGTATTTGTGCGTGTGTGTGTTTGTGTGTGTCCCGTCCCGGGCAAAGTCTACACCCACGTCCTCGTCACCCGCCTCGGACGACACCTGGATGACTACCTCTCCACCTACCAATTCGGCTTCCGGCCCGGCCGAGGCACCACCGCCCCCATCTTTACCCTACGCCGCCTCCAAGAGGAGTCTCACCGCGCCCAAGCCCCTCTTCACGTGGCTTACGTCGACCTCTCCAAGGCTTTTGACCGAGTCAACCACACCGCCCTCTGGCACACCCTCCTCCGTCGAGGCGTACACCCCGACCTCCTCTCCCGCCTCGAGAGCCTCTACTCTGGTGCCACCGCCAGAGTCCGTGTAGGCGGCGCCTACTCTGCCTCCTTTCCCCTCGAAGCTGGAGTCAAGCAAGGCTGCCCCCTCTCCCCCCTCCTCTTCAACATCTTCATCGACACCGTCATCCGATCCCTGATAGCCCAGCTCCCCAACGCAGGCATCCAAATCGGCTACGTGGTGAACGGCACTCTCCACACACCCCTCCCACGCCACGGTTTCGACTCTACCCTACTCCCCCTCCTCCTCTACGCGGACGACATAGCTCTGATGGCACTCGACATCGATGCCCTCAAAGACATGCTCGCCCGCCTCGACCAGATCTGCTCCGACCTCGCACTCGAGATCAACTACGCCAAGACCGTGCACCAAACCCTGGGTCACCCGTCTGCCCACACCGACACCCCAGCACCGATCTCCATCCCTTCCACTTCCTCCTCTAACCCCCACCTCGTCCACCCCACAGACAAGTTCAAATATCTCCGCAGTATTTATTCCACACCCGCAGCCCCCTCCCCCTCCGATGCAAACCCTGTCTCCCACTCAGACGCCGGGATACTCGATGCCGAGATCTCACGCCGCATTGGCTCTGCCTGGTTTGCCTACGAACGCCTTACCCTACGGTTCTGGGACGCCCCCCCTGAAGTCATCTCTTGACTCTACTAAGATCCGTCTGTACAATGCCTATGTTGTTTCCGCACTCCTTTATGGATGCCAAGCATGGAGACTGAACAAAGCCCACATCCACCGCCTCGAGGTTACTCACAACCGATTCCTACGCCGCCTTAAGCGGATCCCCCACAACCTTTCCCCTTCCTCCCCTCACACCTCCACCATCGAGATGCACGCCAAGGACCCACCCACAGCGCCCATCATCGACACCATCAACAAACACCGAGCTGCGTTCATCGGTCCCCTCATCCGCCACCTCCCCCCCTCTCCATCTCCTCAGCCCCTCCACCCTCCCACCCCAGCCCCGCCATCTTCCCCTCCCCTCCCCCTCCCCAGCCCCTTCACCCTCCACACCCCATCTTCCCAGCCACCGCCGCACCTTTCATGTGCCGTCGACCGGACGCGGATGGCCTCCACGCGGGAGGGGCCATCACGTCGTATCGGCAAAATGCAGGTGACATTTTCACATCCCAACGGTTTCGAGACGCCGTCAAGAATCGCTTTGACCAGTTCAAACGAGAGCGAGCCAAGTACACTGCGTACCCAGAGCTCACGCGCATCCTCGACAACCGAGTCTCACCCGGATGGCTCACCCTAGCGAGATTTCCACAGCTGTGGGAGTCCATATGCGGCGATCTGATTAAGGCGGGATAGAGGTTGCGACCACCACACAGCCTCAGAGAGAGTGAGAGTGATCACAGTCAGTTTAGTCAGCGTACAACACAGCGTACTTAGATGCAGTGCCTCAGAGGCAGCCCCCCCGCAGCAGAGTGGCATTATATCCCCTCATAGCGACGAGTGGTCTCCCGCTATTGACAGACGCCCTTTCGCCGATCTCTGGAACGATATCGCCGTTATCTTTGTAACGATCTGGAATGGAATGTGTGTTGGGGGGGTTGTGTGTGTGTGTGTGTGTGTGTGTGTGCGAGTCCAATGGTGTGCATGTTTGTGCGGCGAGGGCACGCCCATCTGGCTGGTGTCAGTGGTGGTCGTGGTGTGTGATTGTGTGTGTGTGTGTGCGTGTGTGTGTGTGTGTGTGCATGTTTGTTTGTGTGTGTGCATGTGTGTGTGCACGGTTGTGCGGCGAGGGCGTGCCCCCCTGGCTGGCTCGGCTGACCGTGCCAGGGGGAGTAGTATGCGCCGTACGCCGGGATGTTGTCTGTTGTCCGCCAGCACGCTTTCGCGCGCGGTAATACCCTTTCTCCGTTTACCACCCTCAAGCCTTTGTTTACGGCTGTGGGACTCGGCCAACTGGCGATTGTGTGTGTGCATGTGCATGTGCATGTGTGTGTGTGTGTGTGTGCGTGTGTGTGTGCAGTGCATGTGTGCATGTTTTTGTGTCGACGCTTCAATATGTGTAGTTTGTGTACCACCCTCAAGCCTGTGTCTACGGCCGTGGGACTCGGCCAACTGGCGATTGTGTGCGTGCGTTTGTGCATGCGTGTGTTTGTGTGTGTGTGTGTGTGTGTGTGTGTGTGCATGTGCGTGTGTGCGTGTGTGTGCTCGATTTACGGGGGCGCGTTCTCGTCGCCGAGCCTTGGACCCAGCAATGCGGCGCTGCTGGTGACGAGGATCTCCGTGCCGCTGACAAGCGGGGTAAAATACGACTGGCCTGGCTCCTGCTAGACTGCCCCTCGGTGGAACACTTCAGGAGCGGCTTGCCCGGCGCTGCCATGGCTTGGCGAGTAGCCGCGGCGCTGCCGCGGCCCGTGCTGGGAGACGGCCCTTATCCTCCCCCCATGCAGGACGCCATGCGGCACCGATCTCGACGAGTTGATCGACGAGCGGAGGAGCTGGCGCCCGTCAATGCATGCTGGACATTGGTCAAGATGGCTGCCCGTGGAGGCGGGCTACCATCACGGCTTCAGCGGTGGCGACCGAGGCGACACAGAGTAAATCTGCTTCACCAATCGCAGCGTTCGTCACCGCGCTCATCCTCGGGGTCGCTCGTCTGCCGGTGACTGGCGTTGGAAGGTCTTCAGGCAGCCTCCATGACAACTCTGTCGTCCATGCACCCCTGGAGGGTGGGACCTGGCCATGCATGAGGCATGGGGCGCCGGCTGAGCCCCATGCAAACGAGAGCTGGACAGCCATGCACTGCCAGGCGGGGACCGTTCCAGTCAGCGCCAGTCGGCTCTGCCGGCTTGACTGGCCACAAGGCCACTACTGTGACTTGAGGAAGGTCCTCTCCTATATGCTCCTTGCCAGACATGTCTCTCAGAGACCGCTGTTTGGGGTAGTCTAGCCGGCGGGAGCGGTAGTCTATCGGCCGGGAGCCAGCGGTACTCTAGTACTTTAGTGTGCTGGAGTATCGGCGGGTGTCTCTAGTAGAAGAGTAGCCTGCTTAGCTGGAAACCCCGTGTAACTGTAACTGCGTGTGTGTGCAGCGCATGTGTGCAGTGCATGCGTGCGTGTTTTTGTGTCGACGCTTCAATATGTTTAGTTTGTGTACCACCCTCAAGCCTGTGTCTACGGCCGTGGGACTCGGCCAACTGGCGATTGTGTGTGTTCGTGAGTGTGATGTGTGTGTCTGTGTGTGTGCGTGTGCGTGTGTATGTGAGCAGTCCATGTGTGCAGTGCATGTGTGCAGGCCATGCGTGTGTGTGCGTTGTGTGTGTATGTATGTGTGTGTTTGCGTGTGCGTGTGTATGTGAGCAGTCCATGTGTGCAGTGCATGTGTGCAGGCCATGCGTGTGCGCAGTGTATGTGTGTTGAGTGTGCAGTTCAGACCTCATGCAAGGTCAACATGTCTGGCTTGGTGCCTTCTCCAGCCTTGGCCAAGCTGCAGCCTAAGTGCCACCTACCTTCCACCCAGTTTCCACCTAGCCGCCACCCAGCTGCAGCGTATCTATGCCACAAAAATCACCTGAGGCTGGTACACGATGTTCAGCGCCTTTTCCACCGACATCTTGTTCTTGGCGAGGTGCTTGCCTAACTTCCACCCAGCTGCTACCCAACCGCCACCCAGCTACCAGCCAGCTGCCACCTAGCTGCTGTTCATCTGTGTCATCGGCACATTCGAGGCTGGTACACGATATTCAGCGCCTTCTCCACCGACATCTTGTTCATGGCTTGTTCATGGCTTGGCCTAGCTGCCGCATAGCTGCCACCTAGCTGCCAACCAACCAGCTGCCACCCAGCCACCACCTAGCTGCTGCCTTTCTATGTCATCAGCACACCTGAGGCTGGTACACGATGTTCAGCACCTTCTCAACCGACATCTTGTTCATGGCTTGGTCTAGCTACCACCTAGCTTCCACCTAGCCTCCTCCCAGCTGCCACTCAGCTGCCACCCAGCTGCCACCCAGCTCCAGCCTGTCTATGTCACCCAAATCACCTGAGGCTGGTACACGATGTTCAGCGCCTTCTCCACCGACATGTTGTTCTTGGCGAGGTGCTCGCCCAGCTCGCCTTGCAGCTCCTGCGGGGGGTGATGATTGGATGATGGGTGATAAGTGATTGGGCAGCCCGTATCAGCAGCAGGGGCCTGGCGCCGACTCATAATGCTCATTAGGGTGTGTTCCCACTCGGACTCTGAGAGGTTTTCTAGTCGCGCTAAAAGGCCCTCGAGCTGTCCCCTAGTCAATCTAGAAGTGTTTTTCCTTCTAGCCACAGTCGACGTTCAGTCGTCATTGCTAGCGTCTCCGACGGCGAGAACGCTTCAGTCAAAGTTGCTCCCCAACCTTCTTCTAGGCTCGAAGGAACTTCAAGGTCGTGAGTGGGAACACACCCAAAATCATGAGGGAGTCCATCCTAGCTAGGGGGCCCTGGAGACTCTCGCCGTTCTCCTCAGCAATGAGGAGCAGATGCCGTACTCGTTTTTTTAGAGATTGAGGAGCTAAAGTGGTGTATGACGGGGATTCTATCCTAGGGGACCATAGGAGTCTAGCAGGGTCTGCTCTGGCCTGGCCTGCTCTGGCCTGGCAGCCCCCCCCCCCCCCCCCAAACACACACCAAGCCCTAGTGAGCAGTAGTCCAGGCCAGAGTAGACCTGGCTAGATTCCCGAGGGTCCCCTATGATAGATCCCCTTATCAAACGGCACCCACGTGCTCCTCAATCAGGAACAAGTATGGCATCCTCTCCTGCTGCTGCTGCTGAGCAGCCCCACACCACCAAGCCTAGCCGTGGACCAGGCCAGAGCAGACCAGGCTAGATTCCCTAGGGCGCCCAAGGGTCCCCCGTCACACAACACATTACCCACAACACTTTACCCACCTGCTCTTCAATTAGGAACGAGTACGGCATCTTCTCCTCATTGCTGAGCAGACCGTTCAGCAGGGTCTCCAGCTGCTGGGGGGTCACGGTCGAGGGGATGTCCAGCTGGGAGCCTGTGTGTGTGTGTGTGTGTGTGTTTGTGCATGTTTGCATATGTTGTGGTGTGTGTGTATGTTGGCGTGTGCGTCATTGTCGTCGAATGCATAACGCAATGGGAGCGCCTAGACCCTGAGTGCGAAACACACGACCCCCAAAGCCATAGCCAGCGAGGCGCACACCAGCCCCCCAGCACAGTCCCCCGTCGTGACGAACCGCAAAGAACTACCCCACACGGTTCTGAGAGCTGTGCGCATGTGTGTGTATTGTGTGGCAGGGGGGTGGTGTGCGTGGTCAGCTGCTGGTCAGCTGCTCGGCGAGCGCCGCTCGAGAGGATACCTTGGAGCAGGGGCGCGTGCGGTCGAGTGACAGGGCAGCGATTGGCTCGGCTGCACAGGCACTCGTGTGCACACGTGGAGTGGCGAGCGGGTGTGCATGGGCATGCCATGAGGGCGGGCAGGACTGCATGGCCGCATGGCCGCATGGCGCGCACCAGTGTCCTCGCCATCCGCGCTCGTAAATTGGATGATGACGTTGGCGGGCGCCGTCTCCGCCAGAACCAGCTTGGCAGCATCCTCAGCCCGCTTCTTGCGCTTGCTGGGGGGGCCCGCGAGCAACATGGCTGCGACTAGTAAAAGGCGGCGCGCACTGCGCGGTCACGCGCTGAGGGCAGGCCTGCAGCTGCTGGAATGGAGCGTCAGACTAACCTATGTGGTTTGTCGTGGCGCTTCACGGCCAGTGGTGCGCCGTGCCGCGCGCTCTCCAATTGGCGGCGGCGAGTGTGGGGTTTCGGTTGTCCGTGAGGTCTACTCGCCCTCCCCTCTCGCTGTTTGGTGCACCGCAACCACAAGCAGTGGGTCAGTAGTGGGTGCTGCGTCTCCGCACGTCTGATCTTCCGTCTCACACTTGAGAGGTCACACCAACCAAAGATTTTTCTTTCTTTTCTCAGTGAGACTTCGGCGTGGCACTGGCGTTATTGTTTGAGGTGAGTACATGCCCACTGCACGGTGGCGCATCGGTAGCACGCCGCGCCACTTACAACCGCATGGCAGCACGCCGCATGCGCGTACCAATGCATGCATGCACTGCTCATCATGAGTGCTACCAAGTTCTACCTGCGGTCACACAGTATGCACTTTGCATGCATGCTCTGTGCGGACAACCTGCGGCCACGCACTGTCTGCACACGCCCTCTGCAAACACCATATGCACACGCACCATGAATCCCTGAACATCCAGACTCGGAGGGATGGTCCCATGCATGGGATGTGCCCAGGATGCACCGTGATGGCGGGGATATGTATGGGCCCATGACGCCCCTGCCCTGCATGGTGAACCCCCTCATTTGCCTGTTTAACACGCGCAATCGCAGGCTCCGTGCTTATCTGGAGCAAACGGAAGCCTGATTTCAGCCATATAGACGGGTGCCTTGGTGCAGCCATGCTGGCATCACTGCTCCGTGAGCTGAAGGCAGGCCTGCCGCCAGAGTTTAGCGGAGACGGCAAAAGCAGCGGCGATGGCAGCGGCGGCAGCGGTGCTGGGACTGCTGCTGCTGCTGCCAGCGTGCGCCCACAGCAGCGTTCGCAGCAGCAGCAGCGCGCCCCCTCAGTGGTCACAGCGCCCTCCGACAAGCCGCCTGCATTCCGTGGCATGTTCGATCGCAAGAAGGAGAACAGCGGTGCAGGTGCAGCCGCGCAGCCGCCTCCGAACCCACCCCAGCCAGTGCCGCCACAGGACGAGCCGCCACCAGCGCGGTCGCCGCGGGCCAGCGGCGCCGGCGGAGTGAGCAGCAGCCAGGGCGGCGGTGCGAGCGGTGGAGAAGGCGGCAGCGCCGGGGGAGGCATCAGCGGCACCAGCAGCGCGGTTGGGAGCGGCAGCCAGGGGAGCGGCAGCCAGGGGAGCGGACATCAGAGCGGCAGCAGTGGCAGGGCGCCCGGCTGGGGCGAGCGCCTGGTGGCGGCGGTCGGGCACATGCTGGCGTGCCCCGCTTGCGACAAGCTGGTGGACCAGGCGGCGTCCGAGGCGTGCGCACGCGACGTGCAGGTAACTGTGTGCTGCGCTCTTTAGCAAGATGATAACATGAGAAAGGAATATTTTTTAGCTACACGTGTTTGCCTAGGGGGGCCCTCCTATGCAAACGGTGTTTGCGACTGTCATGCGACAAGCTGGTGAACTAGGCGGCGATGGAGGTGTGCGCATGTGGCGTGCAAGTAACTACCTGCTGCGCTCGTCAGCATGAGATAGGGCTGGGTCCTTTTTAGCCACGCGTGCTTGCCTAGGGGGCCCTCCTATGCAAACGGTGTTGCGGCTGTCATGCGACAAGCTGGTGAACTAGGCGGCGATGGAGGTGTGCGCATGTGGCGTGCAAGTAACTACCTGCTGCGCTCGTCAGCATGAGATGGGGCTGGGTCCTTTTTAGCCACGCGTGCTTGCCTAGGGGGCCCTCCTATGCAAACGGTGTTGCGGCTGTCATGCGACAAGCTGGTGAACTAGGCGGCGATGGAGGTGTGCGCATGTGGCGTGCAAGTAACTACCTGCTGCGCTCGTCAGCATGAGATAGGGCTGGGTCCTTTTTAGCCACGCGTGCTTGCCTAGGGGGCCCTCCTATGCAAACGGTGTTGCGGCTGTCATGCGACAAGCTGGTGAACTAGGCGGCGATGGAGGTGTGCGCATGTGGCGTGCAAGTAACTACCTGCTGCGCTCGTCAGCATGAGAAAGGGCTGGGTCCTTTTTAGCCACGCGTGCTTGCCTAGGGGGCCCTCCTATGCAAACGGTGTTGCGGCCGTCATGCGACAAGCTGGTGGACTAGGTGGCGCTGGAGGCGTGCGCACGCGACGTGCAAGTAACTACCTGCTGCGCTCGTCAGCATGAGACAGGGAGGTGGTATGTTTTAGCCACGCGTGCTTGCCTAGGGGGCCCGTATTATGCAAACAGTGTAAGTGGCTGCCATGCGACATGCTGGTGGACCAGGCGGCGATGATGGCGTGCGCATGCGACGTGCAGGTAACTGGGTGCTGCGCTCGTCAGCATGAGATAGGGAGGGTCCTTTTTAGCCACGCATGCTTGCCTAGGGGGGCCCTCCTATGCATACAGGTGGCAGTTGCTGTCATGCGACAAGCTGGCGGAACAAGCGGCTTTGGAGGCGTGCGCACGCGACGTGCAGCTAGCTGGTTGCTGCGCCCATCAGCATGAGATTGGGAGGGTTCTTTCAGCATTTTAGCCCTGCATGTTTGCATGCATTGTTTGCATATGGTATAAGTGGCTGTCATGCGACAAGCCGGTGGACCAGGCGGCGATAATAGGTGTGTGCACGCGGCGTGCAGGTAACTACCTGCTGCGCTCGTCAGCATGCGATAGGGCTGGTCTTTTTTAGCCACGCGTGCTTGCCAAGAGGCTCCTTCCGCATATGTGTCTTAGTGGTTGTCATACAACAGGCTGGCGGATCAGGCGACGTTCAAGGCGTGTGCACGCGACGTGCAGGTGGCTCGCTCTTCGAATCATATAAACGTCCTCGAGCGGGCTAGCCGTGCGCTGCTACCCGCACGTGTCCTCTCGCCCCCCCGGCGGCTTGCTTGTGCACACTTGCGTGTCAGAAAAATTGAGGCAATGCCCCTTGACTTACAGGGCTGTGTGCATGAAGCTGACATCGCCAAGGGACACCTCGACGCGGCCACCCGACTGCAGCGCGCCATGCGCAACGATGAGGCCGCGGCCGCGTTTACGGACGCGCTCAGGTGTGCATCGTGTATCTGGCATGTGTGTTAGTAAGCCATCACACACACTGCAACGGGATTCCGGCTGCATCGGTGGCTGCACTGCACCATGCAAAACGATGAGCAGGGTTGCACGGTACGTACGTATTTCGGGTCTGGGGTGTACGTATGTACGTAATTTTGGAAATACGTACAAACGCTGGCCGTACGCGTGCGAAAATCGTAATGCCGCAGCACTAAAAACCTTTTTCTTGAAACACAATACGGCCATAAATCACTCTCTTGTGCTGGGATCGCAACTATCAAACATGCATTCAAGTTGGAGGTCGGGCAAGCCACGGCCGTGCAACTGCCAGTATCCATCTTGCTGCTGACCGCACTGTTCACAATCACGCCTTTTACTCACCAAAACATCCTTTTGGCAACAGCCGCTCCTTCGCTCGTTCAGGTTCACTGACGCCAAGTCTGAGATCAGATAGGCCACGGCCGTGCAACTGCCAGTATCCACCTTGCTGCTGGCCACACTGTTCACAACCACGCCTTTTACTCACACAAACATCCTTTTGGCAACAGCCGCTCCTTGGCTCGTTCAGGTTCACTGACGCCAAGTCTGAGATCAGAAAGGCCACGGCCGTGCAACTGCCAGTATCCACCTTGCTGCTGGCCACACTGTTCACAACCACGCCTTTTACTCACCCAAACATCCTTTTGGCAACAGCCGCTCCTTCGCTCGTTCAGGTTCACTGACGCCAAGTCTGAGATCAGAAAGGCCACGGCCGTGCAACTGCCAGTATTCATCTTGCTGCTGGCCACACTGTTCACAACCACGCCTTTTACTCACCAAAACATCCTTTTGGCAACAGCCGCTCCTTCGCTCGTTCAGTTTCACTGACACCAAGTCTGAGATCAGACAGGCCACGGCCATGCGACTGCCAGTATCCATCTTGCTGCTGGCCACACTGTTCACAATCACGCCTTTTACTCACCAAAACATCCTTTTGGCAACAGCCGCTCCTTCGCTCGTTCAGGTTCACTGACACCAAGTCTGAGATCAGAGAGGCCACGGCCATGCGACTGCCAGTATCCATCTTACTGCTGGCCTCACTGTACCCCTCCCTAAAACCCACCAAAGAACAATTTCAGCCCCTGCCGCGCCTTTGCTTGTTTAGTTTCACTGACACCAAGTCTGAGAACTGGCTGACCACGGCCATGCAACTGCGAGTATCCGTCTTGCGTCTGGCCGCGCTGTTACCCTGCCTGTAACCCACCAAAATTTCCCATCGGCCGCTGCCGCTCCTTCGCAGGTTCACTGACGCTTAAAGGTCGAGCTGGCCACGGCCATGCAACTGGCAGTATCCATCTTGCTGCTGGCCTCACTGTACCCCTCCCTAAAACCCACCAAAAAATCATTTCGGCCCCTGCCGCGCCTTCGCTCGTTCAGTTTCACTGACGTCAAGTCTGAGAACTGGCTGGCCATGGCCATGCGACTGCCAGTATCCATCTTGCTGCTGGCCGCACTGTACCCCTGCCTATAACCCACCAAAGAATCATTTCGGCCCCTGCCGCGCCTTCGCTCGTTCAGGTTCACTGACGCCAAGTCTGAGGTCGGGCAAGCAGCGACGCGTCGCCGCATCATTGTGCTGATGGAGGTGTGTATGTTTGTATACCGTAGTGACACGCTCATTTGGGGGTACGATTGGGGGTAGGCTACCCCCAAACCCGTGTCGAGGGTGTCACTGACGCTCGGGGCTACCCCTAAACCCGTGTCGTAAGTGAAAGGCGGATTTGCTGTAACTCACTCGATGCTGCATGGATTTTGACGATTTAAATTGCGTTGGAAAGACAATCACAAGGGCTATCCACAACACTGCTGTAATGCAGCATGGGGTGGAGGGGAGAAGGCTGAGGGGCAGTGTGGGTGTGTGAAACTGCCCCCAAATGCGTGTCACCGAGGGCGTTGCGTGCCGGTGGCTACTCCCAAACCCGTGTCTTTGGTGGGCCTTGAACGGCCATTTTCCCAGCCCCCAAATGGCCGTACCTCCAAATAAGCGTATCACTACGGTAGTGCATGGGGGAAGGGTTGTGAGGACCCGTATGTATCTGGACATTGGACATCTCTTGACAGCTGGGGGTAAGGCCTGTCAGATTCAACATTTGGTTTGCTCCAAAACGGCCGGGAAACTACTGCTCCCAGGGCTGTGATTGGGTGTGTTGGGGGCCTGGGAGTACTGCGGGCAAGGGGGGGGGGGAGTTCAGGGCTGCTCCCGGGTTGCGTTTCGACGTGGGCTGAGTGTGCCGCCCCTGCGCCTGCATGGAGCCGGAGCCAACTGCCTGCCCACCCGTGATTTCTTTCCGCCATTTGGGGCCATTTGGGCTAATTTGGCCCCAAACCAATGAAAGTTGAGGGTCCGCTTTGGGGGCCGTGGGGCGGGGCCATTAAGTTAGTGTGTGGCGCAGTGGGGGGCAGTGTGGGGCTTTGGAGGCAACTCCGCACTGGTGAACGCTAAGTCAGCGGTCAGAGCGGTCAACGGTTTGTTGATCTGAGCGTCGGCTGGCCCCAAAGCAATAACTTAAAAAGCTGAAAACAAAATCACTGCTGCCCACCTAATGATGCTGGATTTTACAGTCATATGCGGCACACGCTACA
This sequence comes from Chlamydomonas sp. UWO 241, assembly GCA_016618255.1. Lineage (NCBI taxonomy): Eukaryota > Viridiplantae > Chlorophyta > Chlorophyceae > Chlamydomonadales > Chlamydomonadaceae > Chlamydomonas > Chlamydomonas priscui. The sequence continues at coordinate 231,517 of VFSX01000017.1, read as the reverse complement.
TCCATCTGGCACCCGCAGATCGAGGCAGAGACTGTGCAAGAGCAGATGCAAGCGGGACCTTCACCTGCCCACCGTGCCCATTGCAACCTGTGTTTTCCCAACCTTCCCACCCCGCCACCGTCCCGACTAACCACTCACTTGCCTGGCTGCCTGCCTGCCTGTCTGTCTGCCACCCACAGATTGAGGCGGAGATCGTGCAAGAGCAGATGCAAGCGGGACCTCCACCTGCCCACCGTGCCCACTGCAACATTTTTTTTTCTGCACCCTGCCAACCTCCAAACCTGCCTGCCTGCATGCATGCATGCCTACCCACCCGCCCGCCCACCCACCCACCCAACCGCCTGCCTGTCTGTTTACCTACATCGATCTAAGCGGAGTCCGTGCAAGAGCAGATGCAAGCGGGACCTTCACCTGCCCACCGTGCCCACTGCAACCTGTGTTTTCCCAACCTTCCCACACACCCCACCGTCCCGACTAACCACTTGCTTGCCTGGCTGCCTGCCTGCCTGCTTGTCTGCCACCCACAGCTTGAGGCAGAGATCGTGCAAGAGCAGATGCAAGCGGCGTTCAAGGCGGGAGGGGAGCAGGGATTCATGGACCTGGGTGGAGAGAGGCGGCGCAAGCGGGTGCGTGCTGTCGGTAGTCGGTTGTTGCGTGTCGTCGACTGTCCGGCATTTTTTAAAGTTTAGGTTCGGGGTGGTGGCTTGGCTGGTAGGGGAGCAGTGTCAGTTGGACCTGGGTGACGAGAGGCAGAGCAAGCTGGTGCGTGCTGTCAGTGGTCGGCTGCCAGATTTTTTGGTTGTATTTTCTGGGTCGTGTGTTTGTGTGTTGTTGGTTGTCGGTCATTGGTTCCATGTTAAGGGTTGAGGTGTTGGTGCGGTTGGGAGTGGAGCAGGGCCTCATGGATCTGGGTGGAGAGAGGCGGCGCAGGCAAGTGCGCGTTTCTAGGTTGTTGGTTGCCGGGTATATTATTTGTATGTGTTTTTTTGTTTGGGCTGTAAATTCTTGGTGGAATGGTCTCTGATGAAGGGTGGAGGTGGAGGTGTGGTTGTGAGGGGAGCAGGGCCTCATGGACCTGGGTGAAGAGAGGCGGCACATGCGGGTGCGTGTTGAGGTTGTCGTTTGTAATCGGGTGTCTAGACCTAGATGCAGAGACTGTCTGTTCTATGGTCTTGAGTCTATGATGTGGGATTGAGGTTGAGATGCGGTTGTGAGGAGAGCAGGGCGTGTTGGACCTGGGTGGAGAGAGGCGGCGCAAGCGGGTGCGTGCTTTCAGTGGTCGGCTGCCAGTTCCTGGTATGTTTTCTGGGTTGTGTGTTTCTCGGTTGTCGGTTGCCGGTCATCGGTTCCATGTTTAAGGTCTAGGTGGTGGCGCAGTTGGGAGTGACGCAGGGCCTAATCGAGCTGGGTGAAGAGAGGCGTCGCAAGCGGGTGCGTGCTGTCGGAAGCCGACTGCCAGTTGTTTCGGTTGTAGTTGCGGGGTTGTGTGTTTGCTGATTGTCGGTTGTCGGTAATTGGTTCCATGTTTATGGTTTAGTAGCTGTGTTTTGGTGTGTGTGTGGGGAGCCGTTCCTGATAGACCTGGGTGGAGAGAGGCGGCGCAGGCGGGTGCGCGTTTCTAGGATGCTGGTTGTCGGGAAATTATATTTTTCTTTGCGCTTTTTACGGGTTTGCGGCTGGCGGTTATGGGTTGTAGGGTCTATGATTTGGGGTCGAGGTTGAGGTGCGGTCATGAGGGAGGGACACAGGGCCTCATGGACCTGTGTGACGCTAGGCGGCGCAAGCGGGTGCGTGCTGTCTGTAGCCGACTGCCCTTTTTCGTTTCTTCTTTCCGGCTGCTGGTCGACGGTCATCGGTTCCATGTCTAGGCTCGAGGTGGTGGCGCGTGGGGGGGGGGGGCAGGGCGTGTTGGACCTGGGTGGAGAGAGGCGGCGCAAGCGTGTGCGCGTTTCTAGGATGCTGGTTGCCGGTTCTATTATTTGTACGTATTTTTTTGTTTACGACTGTCGGTTCTTGGTTTTAGGGTCTATGATTTGGGGTCGAGGTGGAGGTGCGGTCGAGAGGGAGGGACAGGGCCTCATGGAGCTGGGTGAAGAGTGGCGGCGCAAAAGGGTGCGCGTTTTTAGTTTTTTGGTTGTCGCGTATATTTTTTAGTTTTTCGGGTTTGCAGCTGTCGGTCCTCGGTTCTAGGGGCTACGATTTGGGGTCTAGGTGGAGGTGCGGTCGGGAGGGGAGAGCAGGGCCTCATGGATCTGGATGAAGAGAGGCGGAGCAAGGGTGTGAGTGTTGAGGTTGTCGTTATCTTCGCGTTTCGACTGTCGGTTCTATGGTCTAGGGTCACTGCCCTACCACATTCGCAGTGCCTGAGGCGGCGCCTCAGACGTCCCATTCCATGGCGCGGATCAGGCGGCGCCTCAGGCGCTCCGACCACCTGAGGCGCCGCCTGAGGCGCACCCCTGATCGCCTCAGGCGTCGCCTCAGGCGTTATCCAAACCGCCTCAGGTGCCACCTCGACCGCCTCAGGCGCCCACCACCGCCTGAGGCGCACCCCGGACCGTTTCAGGCGTTATGCCCGCATTCCATCAACGTTCAGGCGTTGGGATTTTGGTAGGGCTGATGTAGGGCTGAGGTTGTGGCGCAGTTATAACAGAGGTGGTTTGGCCCCTAGGCCAGAAGGGTCCATGGTGTACGGTGCAAAGCCGTTGGCCCTGTCACCTAACATGTCGCCGTATAGAGCGGGTTAGACCTGGGTGACGAGAGGCGGTGCAAGGGTGTGCGATTTTAGGCTGTTAGTCGTCGGGTATATTTTGCGCTTTTGGGGTTTTGCTGCTGTCGATTATTGGTGTTGGGGGATAAGATTTAGGGTGTAGGTGTTGGCGCGGTCTGGAGGGACAAAGGGCGTGTTGAACCTGGGTGAAAAGAGGCGCCGCTAGCGTGCGCATGTCGAGGTTGTCGTTTGGGGGGATTCTCGGCTGTCTTTGGTTCTTTGGTCCATGTGTCTATGATGTAGAGTTTAGGTTGAGGTGTGGTTATAACATAGGCCAAAAGGGTCCATGGTGTACGGTGCAAAGCCGTTGGCCCTGTCATTTAACATGTCGCCGTATAGAGCGTGCTGGACCTGGGTGGAGAGAGGCGGTGCAAGCGGGTTTGCGTTTCTACGTTGTTGGTTGCCGGGTATATCTTTTTGCACCTTTTACGGGTTTTCATCTGTCGGTTCTCGGTTCTAGGGGCCACGATTTCGGTTTAGGTGGAGGTGCGGTTGGGAGGGGAACAGGGTCTGTTGGACCTGGGTGAAGAGAGGCGGAGCAAGGGCATGCATGTTTAGGCTGGTCGATTTTACAGTCTTGTTGGACACCTGTAATGGCGTATTAGACTTGTGCTTGCGCACTCAATCCCTGAAGCAGGCAGACACCATCACCCGCACGAGTCCACTGGGTGGATACACATTGACTTTGTCCATCCCACTAGCTCTAGCACATCTGGTCGCGCCATGCGTCTCAGTTCGGGCAGCCAGCCTGGCCACCCTCCTCCTCCTCTGGCTGTTGGTTTTGGGGGGGATTTTCTTGTGTTGTTTCGGGTTTGCGGCTGTCGGTTCTCTGTTTAACGGTCCATGATTTAGGGTGAGGTGGACTCCTGGTGGAGGTGCGGTCGGGAGGGACACAGGGCATGCTAGCACCGGATGGGAAGAGACACAGTTTCCTTTGTTTGCCTGGTAAGCACTCCACACATGTGCAGTAACAGTAGCAGTAACAGTAGCAGTAACAGTAGCAGTAACTTCAGCGACGACCAAGTACCACCATCTAGTCCTTGCACCACCGCCTGGATCCAAGTCCAGTTCTGGCGCGTACACTTGTTATGGTATAGGGTGGATCTGGGGGCCCAGTGTCCTGCCTAGGCCCAGTGCGTGCGCGCGTGTGGGGGTTACCCTCACCCCTAGGTAGCCAGCCAGTTTCCCACTGAAACTGAGTTTAAGGTGTCGGGCGCTAGCGCCAACACCGGTCTTATACATCATTACTGGTGTCATACAGACTGTAATATCCATCATCATCATCATCATGGAGGGGCGGCAGCCACCAGCCGGCCGCCCGCCAACGCGTAGTCCTAGCAAACGGCACCTTCATGTCCCAAACGTCCCCTTCCCAAAACAACAACAACAAATGCAGGAGACACAGAGAGATGGCCCCGGGGACAGTGATTCCCCTGCAAGCCGTATACTGCTCCGGGCCGGATTTCCCATTTCCCAGAAAACCACTCCACACTTGGTGGGAGAGGGCGTAGAGCGGTGCTTTGGAAAGCTGTTGCCGAGAGCAGCACAGCGGCATGCGTTGCATGAATACCCGCTGTGTATTGTGCCTGGTGTGAGCGGTCAAAGTTGCTGGAGCCGGCAAAAAAACAATTATCAAAATCCTTCCCAGGGACCACTGCCGGGGACGCCCCTGGCCAGGGCCTGAGAGAGTGGGCGGGACTGCCCCACACCAAACAAACTTTTACCCCACCCCCCCCAAAAGATAACCATCCAAACCTGCACCCACACCCACAACCCACACCAAACCCACACCCACACTCACAACCACACCAAACGACCACACCAAACACCCCACACCAAACAAACTTGCACGGAAAATAAGCCATTGGGTCAACTCAAAGTCAAATCTCCACACACAAAAAACGCAGGAGACGCTGGAAGACGGCCCCGGAGACGCCCCTGGCCAGAGCCTGCAAGAGTGGGCGCAGGGGCAGGCAGCTGCTGCGGATGACGCAGGCGCAGGTAAAAGCCCCCCCCCCTGCGGGGCCAGTCAACAGCCACGCACGACTGTGTGTAATCCACCAGCAACATCAGCATTGAGGTCTTTGGGGGTTGGAAACGAAGCACGCCCCCAACACTCCGCGGCTGGGAATGCCCCTGGCCAGGCCTGCGAGAGTGGGCGCAGGGGCAGGCAGCTCCTGCGTGCGACGCAGGCGCGGGTGAAAGGGGCGCCCCTACGGGGCCAGTCCATAGCCACGCACGACTGCATAATCCTCAAGCAACCTCAGTCTTGAGGTCGTAGGGGAGTGAAATCAACGCCCCACAATCCGCGGCTGGGGATGCCCCTGGCCAGGGCCTGCAAGAGTGGGCGCAAGGGCAGGCAGCTGCTGTAGGCGACGCAGGCGCAGGTGAAAGGGGTGCTGTTACAGGGCCAGTCGACAGCCACGCACGACTGTATAATCCGTAGGGGGTGGAAACGATGCACGCCCCCCACAATCCGCGGCTGGGGACGCCCCTGGCCAGGGCCTGCCCGAGTGGGCGCAGGGGCAGGCAGCTCCTGCGGGCGACGCAGGCACAGGTGAAAAGGGTGCTGTTACGGGGCCAGTCAACAGCCACGCACGACTGTATAATCTGTAGGGGGTGGAACGATGCACGCCCCCCACAATCCGCGGCTGGGGACGCCCCTGGCCAGGGCCTGCGAGAGTGGGCGCAGTGGCAGGCTGCTGCTGAGGGCGACGCCGGCACAGGTGAAAGGGGCGCCTCTGCGTGCTTGTGGCTCCTGTCGACAGCCACTCAGGACTGTATACTCCACCAGGGTAAACCCAACATCATCATTGGGTGTTATCTAAATCGCCTCATCATAAGAGGCATCTAAATCGCATCAGGTGCCTCCCCGACTGCCGTAGGCGCCCACCACCGCCCGAGGCGCACCCCTATCCGTCGCCGGCGTTATGACCGCGTTCACTTGCGCGGATAGGACAATGGGGCTGTGGAAGGGGATGCAGGCTAACTGAAGGGGCGCTGTCACGACCGGCGCCCCGGGGCGCGCCCCGAGTGTGGGCTTTCGTATTTATTCATGCCACTGTCTCCACCACTACAGGCACTGCCTGCGTGGCTGATTGTGATTGATCGTGTTGAGACGTATTGTCGTCGCATTTTGTTTGGGTGCGATTTGGTTCCGGTGTGATTTGGTTCGGTGCGACATCAGACGACTGCGGGGCCACACCACAGCACGACCCTTCCTCCGCAAAAATATTCCTGGACACACACACGCACGCACACACACAGGCACACGCACACGCACACGCACACGCACACGCACACGCACACGCACACGCACACGCACACGCACACGCACACGCACACGCACACGCACACGCACACGCACACGCAACACGCACACGCACACGCACACGCACACGCACACGCACACGCACACGCACACGCACACGCACACGCACACGCACACGCACACGCACACGCACACGCACACGCACGCACGCACGCACACGCACACGCACACGCGCACGCACACGCGCACACGCACACGCACACGCACGCACGCACACGCACCGCACGCGCACGCGCACGCGCACACGCACACGCACACGCACACGCACGCACGCACCACACGCGCACGCACATGCACGCACACACACACACACACACACACACATGCACACACACACACGCACATGCACACACACACACACACACACACACACACACACACACACAGGCTACATGCACGCATGCACGCGTGGTGCGCTTACCCCGGGGCGCTCTTCCGTTGACGCTGCCGGCCGCTGCCTGCTCACCACGACCGGCGTGCCAGCTGGTTCGTCTGGCTGGGGTTTATAGGATGGGTGGGGGTGCAGGGTGGGTGGGTGGGGGGCTAGAGGGAGAGGGTGAAGTGGGGGGTAAGGAGAAGAGGGTCGAGTAGGGTTGGGGGACGAAACCAAAGTGCTCGCCCGTTGATGCCACCGGCTGCTGCCCCCTCACCATGACAGACGTGCCAGCTGGTGCGTTTGGCTGGCGTTTGTAGGATGAGTGTCGGATGCGGGGTGTGTGTGGAGGGGGGGAGGGGGGGCTAGAGGGAGAGGGTGAAGTGGGGTAAGGAGGAGAGGGTCCAGTGGGTATAGGGGGTAAAACCAAAGTGCTCACAGGTGATGACACCTGGCGCTGCCTGCTTGCCATGTTGGACGTGCCAGGTGGTGCGTTTGGCTACGGATTTTAGGTTAGAGGGAGGGGGGGGGGCGGGGTGGGGGGGGCTAGAGGGAGAGGGTGACGTGGCGTGAGGGGGAGATGGTCCAATGGGTATAGGGGGTGAAACCAAAGTGCTCACAGGTGATGACACCTGGCGCTGCCTGCTTGCCATGTTGGACGTGCCAGGTGGTGCGTTTGGCTGCGGATTTTAGGTTGAGGAGGGGGGGGGGGGACTAGAGGGAGAGGGTGAAGTGGCGTGAGGGGGAGAGGGTCCAGTGCAGTGGTCTCCGGGAAGGATTTTAGTTGTTATTTTTTGCCGGCTCCAGCAACGTTGACCGCTCACACCAGGCACAATACACAGCGGGTATGCATGCAACGCGTGCCGTTGTGCTGCTCTCGGCAACAGCTTTCCAACGCACCACTCCACGCCCTCTCCCACTAAGTATGGAGTGGTTTTCTGGGAAATGGGATACCCGGCCCGGAGCGGTCTACGGCTTGCAGAGGAATCACTGGTCCAGTAAGAATGGCGGGAAAGGGTTGAGTGTCTGGCGAGGGGGAGAAAACAAAGCGCTCCGTTGTTGACGCCGCTGGCCGCCAGAGTGGGAGGGTGAAGTGGGGTGGAGTTCGAGGGGGGAGAGGGGGTGAAACCAAAGTGCTAATAGGTGACGACACCTGCCGCTGCCGGCTGGCCACGTTGGATGTGCCAGCTCGCGCTTTTGGCTGGGGATTTCAGGTTGAGAAGGAAGGGGGGGGGGCTAGAGGGAGAGCTTGAAGTGGGGTCAGGAGGGGAGGGTCGAGGAGGGGGGGGGGGGGACGAAACCAAAGTGCTCGCCCGTTGACGCCACCGGCCGCTGCCTCCTCACCACCACTGACGTGCCAGCTGGTAGGTCTGGGAGCTTAGGGGTAGGGGCATACCTTTCGGGCCGCTTTCCGGCCGCTTTCGGGCCGCTGCCTCTACGCCACCACCAACGTGCCAGCTGGTAGGTCTGGGAGTTTAGGGGTAGGGGCATACCTTTCGGGCCGCTGTCGGCCACAACACTCGGTTTTCATTGGGATGAGTGGGCTGAGGGGTTCAGTGGTGTGTGTGTACACACACACACAGACAGCGACGTACTTTCCGAGATGTCAGCCGCTTTTGTGCTCAGCAAGAGCGTACGCGCACACACACACACACACAACCAACCAACCAACCAACCAGCCAAGCGTTACATGAGGCCGTCCGCATGCACCGGCAATGCCTGTACTACTAACAGCAATACACCCCGGCAATTGTTACGAAGTCTGACCCATGCACTGGGATGTCTTTCGAATAGCGGGTGACCGACCAGCGCTTGAATCGAGTGGATAGTATCCTTGGTTTGGGGGGTCTGGGGGGGGCTGCCACTCTGGCCAACCAACTTCAACTAGGGTTGCCACTCTGGCCAACCAACTACAACTTGGGTTGCCACTCTGGCCAACCAATTTCAACTTCAATCGCAGCGTATCATCTCCCCATGGCCCGATTAATTCCATGGGCATAGTCGGGGTTGTCTGTCGTGCAATGTATACGTCGCCGCAACTACTAGATCCGTTCGGCCGCGGCCTACTAGACTGAGTTTTCGTTGGGCAGGCCATGAGGACGTCGGATCAGCTCCTTGGACTGATGAACTCGATGGGCGACAGACGAAGGCAGGCGAGCCTGGGATAGGGGCTCGGTAGACGGGAAAGGGGGGGTTGGAAGGGGCGTGGGAGGGGTCAGATGAGGCATCAGGGGTATCGGAGGAGACGTGGGAAGGATCAAGGGAGGCGTGGGAGGGATCAGGGGGGGCGTGGGGGGATCAAAGGAGGCGTGGGAGGGATCGGAGGAGGCGTGGGAGGCGAGGGGGGAGAGGGAGGGGGGTTGGGAGGGGTCGGAGGAGGCGTGGGAGGCAAGGGGGGAGTGCGCGTGCGCGTGTGCGCTCACGGATGGGGGTGAGGCTGGGTGTGTGTGTGTGAGGAGGGAGTGCCAGCCTGGATTGCCAGCATGGGGTCAGCGTTTGCGGGGGGGCTGGGGAGGTGCATGAGGCGGGGGTGCATGGGCCTGCAT
>VFSX01000017.1:205000-215000 GCA_016618255.1 Chlamydomonas sp. UWO 241 | reverse complement strand
CGGGGACTTTTCTGCTTCAGCGCCGCCAGTCGGCACAGCCGGCGTGGTTGGCCTCAAAGGCCAGGAGGAGGACGGTCCTTTCCTATACGCTCCTTGCCAGACATGTCCCTCAGGGACTTGTTTGGGTCTAAACTAGCCGGCGGGAGCGGTAGTCTAGACGGCAGGTAACCGGCTGGTGGCTATCGTCCTTCACAGGGCGGTGGCACTAGGACTAGTGTTGTCTTAGCTGGAATGCCATGTAACTGTAACTGTAACTGTAACTGCTGGCGGCAGCGAGGGGCAGCGGCAGGTGCGAGTTTTTGTATCTACGTGCGCGCGTCAAGATGGTGAAGGGGAGTGTTGTGATGCCGAGGGTCGTTTTGGGAGGCCAGCAGTACGCCATGTACCTGATGATATCGATGATGGAGTTTACAGTCTGTTCCTGACACCCCCCTGACACCAGTTACGATGTATTATCGTACTGCTCAATGTGCTTCGCGTCACAGTTCACGGTAGGCTGCCGTGAACTGTGTCGTGAAGAGGGGTCCGGCGCCGGGGGCGCTGTTGACTCCCGAGCGGGACGCTTCTTAAGAGAAAAGTGTGGGACTCGCACTGCCCCGTGCCCGCACCTGCCGCCTGGCAGCGGCTATCACCTCGCGAGGGGGACGCTCCCATGGAAGAGGGAGCATGTCAGAACGAGCCCATGCAGTGCCCATGCAGTGCCCATGTGCGTTTTTGTGTGCCGTGAAGCATGGTCCGTAGGGTTGTGGGCAACCGTAGATGGACGGCCCCGTCTATCCGTATATACATACACACGACCGTATATCTGTAGATACAATCCGTGTATGTAGCACAGCTGCCTCATATGTCTGTCAGATTGGGTGAGAGACACACAGTTGGAACGCTTACAAGGGGCACTGTTGCTCTCGGAGTGATCATCATGCGAGCCAAGTTTTTTCAATAAGCCAAAATCGTATTGTGGCTGCACGGGCGGCCGCGGTGCGGTCGGTGCGGGAGCCAAGTCCTCTGCCTCCTCCCTTCCCCTCCTCTCCCTCCTCCCCCCTCCGTTTAGTTTACAACCTGATCTAGTTCAGTACCCAAGGGCCCCCGTCCCTTGTTAAAACGCTGAACAAGAAAGAGCCGAGACCCTACCCCACCCAGACCCAGACCCAGACCCAGACACACACCCCAACCCAAGACCCAAGACTGAGACCCAGACCAAGACCCACACACACACACACACCCAAGACCCAAGACCCAAGACCCAAGACCCAGGCCCCAGACCCCGCCCCCGCCTCCCGCCCCAGACTGCAGACCCCAGACCCCAGACCTCGACCCAGAGAGACCCCAAAGTTGTTGCGCCACCCGCCCCATGAGTCCCATGCATGCGCCCCATGCACTTCACCGCTTCCCCCCAAAGCTGCATGCAATCGACAGCGCTGGTCATGAAATTAACAATGCAAGAAGAATCGCCCGATTCCGTACTGTATTCGGGGAGTATTCTTGCCCTTTGTTGCGTGACTCCAAGGTGTGGCCCCATTGGCTGTCTGCTGAAGGACCTGCGGCCCATCCTATCTCTCTTGCTAACTGCTACTGAGGCTGTTTGCGACCCGTTGCGACCCGTTGCGGCCCGATCGTCGTCGTTTGCATAACACAACGGGAGCGCTTAGACCCTGAGTAAAAACACAAGACCCAAGGCCCGATCGCGTCGGCGTCAGCCGCAATACACACAGAAATAAAAAATAACGTATATTGCAGTGCGTATACCGCCCGCTTGACATCCGTATATACAGCCGTACTTATGGATACACGGATATACAGGATATACGGTTGCCCACAACCCTAATGGTCCGGGCCGGGGCTGCCGTGAACTATGGGACAGTGGGAAGCTGAAAATGGCAATTTTGGCTGCCGTGAACTACTCTGAACGTGAAGTGCATTGAGCAGTAGACCTGTGTCGGCGCTAGCGCCCGACACCTAAAACGCAGTTTCAGGATGAAACTGGCTGGCTACCTGGTAGGGGGGAGAGTAAACCCCCACATGCGCGCACGCACTGGACCTAGACAGCGCACTAGGCCCCCAGATCCACCCTATACCACCCAGGTAGTGACAGCAACGCATTCTTCCGGGGAGGTAGGTGTGCACCTTAAATTTATACTATGTGACTGCGCAGGCCGCAGGTGTGGCTTAGATGCTAGTCCCCGCCGCGGCCCGGCCGTACCTAAACACCCACTGCGTGACTCACACTCCCCCTGACACACACACACACACACACACACACACACACACACACACACTGCCTGGCTAACACTCCCCCTGCCTCCCCCCCTCTCCCCCCCCCACCACCACCACCACCGCCACCACCACCACCACACCACTTCCGCTCCTGGGCCAGCTCCTCAGTCACAAGGATGAATTTCGCTGATCCAGATTTATTCACACCCACCGCCCGACTGATGCCCCTACGCCCTCCTCACCACCACCACTTCAGGTCCTGGTCCAGCTCCTCAGCCACGAAACGATATCGCAGATCCAGATCTGTACACCCACCGCCCGACCCCCCTCCCCCCCCACCACACACACACACACCTCAGCTCCTGGGCCAGCTCGTAAGCCACGAGGACGATATCGCAGATCCGGATGTAAATGCCCCCCCCCCCCCACCACCACACACACACACACACACATATGCACACACACACACACACACACACATACACGCAAACACACACACACACACACACGTCAGGTCCTTGGCCAGCTCCTCAGCCACGAGGATGAAATCGCAGACCCAGATGTAAATGCCACACACACACATGCACACACACACACACACACACACACACACGCAAACACGCGCACACATACACACACACTCTCACACACACACACACAAACACACACGCACGTCAGGTCCTTGGCCAGCTCCTCAGCCACGAGGATGAAATCACAGATCCAGATGTATACACACACACCGCCCGACCAACGCCCCTCGCCCCACCACCACGACTTCAGCTCCTGGGCCACGGGGGTGACATCGCTGATCCAGATGTATAGTCTTAGTTCACAGGGTGTAGTGCCTGTACAACGACGTTGTACCCGTACAACGTTTTTTGTTATTTAAAAAAAGGGTTCGAGTCACCCCCACACCCCACCTCTAAACCAAGGCGCAGTCCGCACCCCAAAGTCGATTATTTTTAACTGGGGGGAAACATGGGTTAAGCCCAGCGCCCCCATCACGCGCTCAAAGTCGATCCGATGCCTCGAGGGGAGGCAAAAGGCGGCCCATCAGAGGCGATCACACAGACGCACCTGCGCGCCACGAACGGGCCCCCCACCCCACCCCCGCTCAAGGCCATGCCCTAGGGACCCAATCACAGCCTGCGACGCTGTTGGTGACCACTTTGCGGCCGCGATGGCCGCCCACGGCCTCGCGGCAGCCTCGCAACACCGACTGTGGGCGCAAATCAACTTTTCACGCGTCGCCACCGCACGCGCGCGCGCATCTCACGGCCCCACACGCTCACTTAGATTTCCATATGTACTCAGGAGCTTAGGTTCGGGAGCGCGGGTGAGGGGGGGGCCGTGCACCCAATGTGGTTAGTCTATGAGTGTGCATGGGAGCGCCATGCATGGGAGCGCCATGCATGCATGGGAGCGCCATGCATGCACCCAATGTGGTTAGTCTAGGAGTGTGCATGGGAGCGCCCATGCATGGGAGCGCCATGCAGCTGTGAGCCCCATGTGCTGCCCCAGCACCCTCCTGGACACCTTGGGTTCATCCAGCGCTACCCAGGCCTCCATTAAGTTCCCAAACGAGCATCCCTTGGGTTTTGTGGCGGTGGGGGGGCGTGAGTTCGCTGCTGGGCGCTGATATGTGTCCCGAAGTGTGGGAAAAGTGTATTGTACAAAGTACAAATCAATGCCCACAACCAGGGTAACTGTAACTCCCGTAACTCAACCCCGGTCGTAACTGTTACGGGAGATACGGGAGAGTCGCGCCCTGAACCCAGTAACTCGACCCGCAAATCAGAAAAGTGTGAAACGCCTTCTGAACGTGCGAATCGGCGCCCTTCAAGCCCCCGCAGCGCCCGAAGATGACCACAGCATGCCTGCGTCAGGCCGCTTCGGCCTCTGGAAGGTCCAGGGAGGTCCAGGGAGGTCAGGTTTTTTTCTTCAGCCCCCACACTTACGGTCGACCAGCTGTCGCGTTGACTGGCGATCACAAACAATCGAGTTACTGGAGTTGCGGGGGGTTACTGGAGGTTACTGGGAAGGGGGGCCTGAGTTACTGGTTACGGGAATGGGGGTGTGGAGTTACGGGCCCCACCCTGCCCACAACCCACCAGATCACATCTGAGACCCCGACAAAGCTTAAATGACTTGCGTGTGCCCCCACCTACATGTGGAGGAGCCACAGGTGGTGGGAGGCCAGAATGCGCCCTCAATGCCATGGAATGCACATTTGGCTGCCAAAAGCGCGTTCTCGCGGGGTGCAAAATCCGCTGTTTGGCCTCACTAGAAGCAGTGTTGCCGACCGATTCAGGACCCGCCTTTTCAGCCACATATGCCTTGGTGAGTAATCTAAGACTCGAGTTAACCTCAGGCCCCGAGCCGAAGGTTTAGATTAGGTTCCAGTCTTTGGAAAAGTTAATCAAAATCAAGATTTGCCCGAAATTTTGAAATGTAGGCGCCGACTGTAATCGCCAGGATTATAATTTCAAACATCCAAGGCCACCAGCAGAAAGCCTGAATTGTAAGCTGTCCGAAAAGCAGCTTCCCATCCCAATCGACCAACCATAGCTCCTGTGCCATGCAAACGAAAATGAGGTGAAAGGCGTTGTTCCCGTACAACGTTAACCCCGTGAACTAAGAATAGACATGCACGGCCAGATGGTATGGTGATGTATACACATCCACACCCCTCCGCTCAGCCCATCCCCCCCCCCCTCCATCCCCCCAACCCCAAACCCCACCTCCAACCCCCCACCCCACCCCCCTACCCCACCCACCCCACCCCACACACACCACCACCACCACACCACCACCACACGAACGTCAGGTCCTTGGCCAGCTCCTCAGCCACGAGGATGGCATCGCAGATCCAGATACATACACACCCACCGCCCGACTCCCCCCCCTCCCCCCCCCCCCCGCACACACACACACCTCAGCTCCTGGGCCAGCTCCTAAGCCATGAGGACGATATCGCAGATCCGGATGTAAATGCCCCCACCCACCCACCGCACACACATACACACACATATCCACACACACACACACACACACACATACACGCGCACCCACCCACCCACCCACACCCACACCCACACCCACACGAACGTCACGTCCTTGGCCAGCTCCTCAGCCACGAGGATGAAATCGCATATCCAGATACATACACACCCTCCGCCCGCACCCCCCCCCCCCCCCCGCCCGCACACACACCTCAGCTCCTGGGCCAGCTCCTCAGCCACGAGGACGATATCGCAGATTCAGAGGCGAGTTTCGACTTTGTTGTGTTGGACCCAAGAGGGGGGGGAGACGGGGGGGAGGAGGGGGGAGGAGGGCGGGGGAGGGCGCGGGGGGGGAGGGGGGGGGGGGAGGGGGAGGGGGAGGGGGGGAGGGGGAGGGGGCTTTGACTGGCCCTCCCCTGGGTGCTCGTGTGCGTGCCTGTCTTGACCGGAGTGCCCCCTAGGGTTTATAGTTCAGGGTGTTGTGCCCCCCCCCCCCCCTTCCCGCCTCCCTTTTCCCCCTGCCTTGCCCTGCCCCTTGCTGGTAAACCTCTTCTGGGTGCTTTACGCACACGTCGCCTCATGTGTGTGCCTCCCTCTCTTCGCCACACACGCAAACACGCACACACACACACACACACACTCTCACACACACACAATCCAACAATCACACACACACACACACACACACACGCACACACGCACTCACACGCACGCACACAAACACACACACACACACACACACACACTCACCCGACCTACCTTGCCTCACCCCACCACAGCTTGCCCTTGCCTGGGCGCTTTACGCACGCGTCGCCTCATGTGCGTGCCTCCTACGCTTCGGCATACACACGCAAACACACACGCACACACGCTCACGCACACACACACACACACACACACACACACACACGCAAACACACACATACACACACACACACACACACACACACACACACAGCTGGCCCTCTCCCGGGCGCTCTACGTACACGTCGCCTCCCGCGCCTTCCTCTTACTCTTTGCCACGCACACAAGCACGCACACGCACACAAACACACACACACACACACACACACGCACGCACACACGCACATACACACACACACCATTGCCCCCACCCTACCCCACCCCACCCCACCACCACCACCACCACCACACACACACACACACACACACACACACGCACAGCTCTCCCTCTCCTGGGTGCTCTACGCACACGTCACCTCATGTGCATGCCTCCTACTCTTCGGCACACACGCAGAAACGCACACACACACACACACACACACACACACTCACACACACTCACACACAAGCACACACACACACACACACACACATATACACGCACACACACACACACACACAACCTACCCTGCCCCACCTCAACCCAGCTTGCCCTTGCCTGGGCGCTTTACGCACACGTCACCTCATGTGTGTGCCTCCTACTCTTCGTCATAACACACGCAAACACACACGCACACACACACACACACACACACTCACACACACCTGCGAACACACATGCACACACGCACACTCACACACACACACACACACACACAAGCAAGCAAGCACGCACACACGCACACACACACACACTCCCCCCTCCCCACCCCTGAAGCTCGCCCGCTCCTGGGCGCTTTACGCCCACATCGCCTCATGCGCGTGCCTCCTACTCTTTGCGTCCACGCACACAAACATGCACACACACACACACACAAACGCACACCGCCCCCCCCCCCTCCCCCCTCCATTAACACCAACACCACCACAAACACACACTCCAGCCCGCTCTCTCCTGGGCGCTCTATGCACACATCGCCTCACGTGACTGTCTCCTTCTCTTTGCTTCCACACACACAAACATGCACACACAAGCAAACACACACACACACACATCCCCTCCCCCCCCCCAGCTCGCCCTCTCCTGGGCGCTATACGCACACGTCGCCACGCGCGCGTGCCTCCTTCTCTTCGCTTCAACGCCGCTATCTTTTGGGGTGGCTGATCTGATGCGGCGCGACGCGGGTGGCCTCCCGGTAACGCTGCCGACGGACCCTCCAAAGGCGCTGGAGCTGTTTCGGTGGATGTGCAGGTGTGTGCGTGTGGGGGGGGGTGAGGGCGTGTGTGTGTGTGTGCGTGTGTGTGTTATTGTGTGATTGTGTGTATGTTGTTGGTATTGCTGATCTGATGCGGCGCGACTCGGGTGCCCCCCGGTTTTGTTGCCGACAGACCCTCCGGAGACGCTAGAGCTGCTCCGATGGATGTGCAGGTGTGTGCGCATAAACTAACTAACTAACTTTTTTGTGAAGAAAAAAAAATCATGTAACCTAGCATTTTTTGCTATGGATGATTAGGTGCGGGCAGGGCTGTCGATTATTCACGCCCTGACGGCGCTCGGATGGCGCTGTGTTGGGCTATGGTGGTGTTCTGGTGGAGCTTTGATGGGGTGCTCATGTCGTGCCCTAGTGGTGCCCTGATGGTGCTCTGATGGTGCTCTGGTCGAGCTCTGGTGGTGCTCTGGTGGAGCTCTGATGGTGCTCTGGTGGCGCTGTGATGGTGTTTGATGGTTTTCTGATGGATTGCTCTGATGGCTTTCTGATCGGGTGCTCTGATGGTGCTCTGATGGTGTCGACTCCCTCTCTCACCTTCCCAGTATTCATGTGTGCAGGATCGCGGTCTGAACTGGCCGCCAGCGCCTTCTCGCTGTCTCTCTGCTGCTCTCTGATGTTGTCTTTAGAGCCAATTATCCCTGCTGTCCTCTCTGTCTCACCCTCCCACAATTTGTGTGCACAGGATTGCAGTCAATGGTGTGGCGCTGCGCCTCGCACTCTTTGCCAGCGCTGATGAGCGCTCTGGGGCATGTTCCCCTATTGCCTCGGAGCTCTGCCGTGCGATATGATGCTGTGCACAATGCACCCTCTCCCCTCCCTCCACAGGATCGGGGTCAATGGTGAAGCGCTGCGACCGGCGCTGTCCGCGAGCGCTGACCAGTGATTCGGCATGGGCCTGTCTCCCTAAAGCCTCGGAGCACTTCAATAGTGCCTCCGCCGCACACTCTGATGCTGCCCATACCGCACCCTCATGCCTACCTGCACAGGATCGCGGTCAACAGTGTGGTCCTGTGCACAAAATGCACGCGCTGATGAGTGATTTGGCATAGGCCTGTTGCCCTAGTGCCTCGGAGCACTCCAATAGAGTCTCTGCCGCGCACTCTGATGCTGCCCATGATGCACCCTCTCCCCTCACTTCCCAGGATCGCGGTCAATGGTGTGGCGCTGCGACCGGCACTCTCCGCGAGCGCTGACGAGCGATTCGGCCTGGGCATGTTCCCCGCTGCAGCGCTGCTCAACCACAGCTGCCGGCCAAACGCGTGCCTACGGTGTGTGTTGTGTGTACGTGTGTGCGTGTGAGTGTGTGTGTGTCCGTGCGTGTTAGACCTATATAGGCTGTTTCTGGTCATCATTGAGGAGATTCCATTTGTAGGCAGGTGACCAACCGTGCGCCAACAAGAGGGTGAGTAACCTCATTCAAAAAAACAGTGGGGGAAAGGTGCAAATGCGGGTCACTGACGGCTGTGTCCGTCACTTCGCTGCGACTGAGTTTAAACAGCCTATCTAGGTCTGCCGTGCAGAGTTCTCTGTAACGACCTCTCTCTCTCTCTCTCTCTCTCGTGCGTTTCAGAGTGTGTGTGTGTGTGTGTGTGTGTGTGTGTGTGTGTGCGCTGCAGAGGGGGGGGGGAGAACCTGTGAATGCAGCTGCGACGCTGCTCAATCACCTGCAAACCATTGCAGCACTCTCCACCCCGCTCTCTCGCTCACCCACTCCCTCACCCTCTCTCGCCCTCTCTCTCTCTCTCTCGCCCTCTGTCTCACTCTCTCTCTCACACAAACACTCTCACATACACAATCCCACGCATCTTCAAGGATGGACATGTGGCTGATGCGCGCAGCCTGCTCTGTCCAGATGCAGATTCGACGGCCACCGCGCCATCATCCGCGTGACAGAGGCCCTTCCACTCTAAAAAACGAAAAACATCGGAAAACGAAAACAACGAAAAAATCCGGTGGTTTAACCCCAACGCAAGAAAACTCCCAGCCAAAAACATTGCCTGTGGGCGTTTACCGCCCAACCAAAAAAGCACTGACCGCCGCTCACCGTCTCTCCGTGTCTCTCTTTTTCTCTCTCTGTCTTTCCTCCACAATCCCTGTCCGTCTCTCGCACACGCACACAATAGCGTCAATGTTACACTGGGGCACATGCCATATAGGTTCGACGGCCGACGCGCCATTGTCCGCGTGACAGAGGCACTCCCCGAGGGGGCAGAGGTGACGATCAGCTACGGGCCATCAGAGCACTCGATGCCTGCGTGGTCCCGACAGCTGGCGCTGCACTCGCAGTACAGGTGTGTGGTACAGGTGTGACCTGCAATCTGTGGTGTGACCTGCACATGCGGAAGAAGGGCAAAGTGTGACCTGCATGCGATGCACGCGTGGTCACGCCAGCTGGCGCTGCACTTGAAGTACAGGTGTGTGGTACAGGTGTGACCTGCAATCTGTGGTGTGACCTGCACATGCGGAAGAAGGCCAAAGTGTGACCTGCATGCGATGCACGCGTGGTCACGCCAACTGGCGCTGCACTCGCAGTACCGGTGTGTAGTACAGGTTTTACCTGCAATCTGTGGTGTGACCTGCACATGTGGAAGAAGGGTCAAGTTTGACCTGCATGCGACGCATGGTCACGCCAGCGCCAGCGCAGGTGTGTAGTACATGTGTGACCTGCAA
>VFSX01000017.1:170000-200000 GCA_016618255.1 Chlamydomonas sp. UWO 241 | reverse complement strand
TGCATGGGGTGCATGTGCGCGCATGGGGCGCATGGGGAGGGGCAACTCAATGTGACGAGCATGTGGGTGTATGGAGGTCGACGGGGCGGCAGTGGGATAAGCGGTGGGTCTCTTGAGGTGGGGCGTGGGGTCGAATGAACGACTGGGCAGTGGGCGGTGGGCGGGACGGTGGCGGCTGGAGGAACTCGGTAGCTCAAGTTGAGCGCTGGCTCGGGCCGCATGGCAGTCGAGGTGATGGCACTGAGATACCTGGGCTCCGTTGTCTGAAGCTGCAGAGCTGCGGGGGGGGGGGGAATCTGTGCGGTAGGGCGTCACGTGTTTTTTGCCATGTGGAGGGCGTGCGAGAGAGTGCGGATGGACTGAGTTCCTGGATGCATGCGTCGACTGGCTGCTGAATTGACAGCCCGACGACAGAGGGCGTACGGAGGAGGAGAGGCGGCGAGAATCGGCGGCGGCATAGGTGAAGGGGGGTCGACGTAGGCGGCGGCGATGACTGCGCGGGCGCGGCGCCCACAGAGCACGCACACACACACACACACACACACACACACACACACACACACACACACACACACAAACAATGACCCCCCCCCCCTCTTCAACAGTGACACACACACACACGCACACACACGCACACACACACACACACACACGCACGCGCATACGCACACAAACACTTGAAGGCAAGGCCGAGGCATCAGCCGCATACAAGGTGTCACGTGCGCCGCTGCCGCCGTCACACACACACACACAATGACCCCTTCTCTTTAACAGTGACACACACACACACACACACTCACACACACACACACACATACAACGATCCCACATCATCAACAGTGACACACACACACACATACACACACACACACACAATGACCCCCCCCTCTTCAACAGTGATACACACACACACACAATGACCCCCCTATTCAACGGCGACACACACAGACACACACACGCAACGACCCCCCCTGTTCAACAGTGACACACACACACACACACATGATGATGATGATGGATGTTACAGTCAGGGACACCTCTAAAGGCGTATAAGACCGTGCTCGGCGCCATATGGCCCGAGCACCTTACTGAGATGGCTGGCTGTTGGTGGTAGGGAACCCCAACTCTGTAAAGAGCGTGGGCGCACCCCTAGGTCCCCTACCGCAGCGGCAGCAAACGCTTGTTGAAGTCGGTGAGCGCATGTTGGGAAACGGAAAACGCAAGGCAGGTTCGTCGCCAATTGCCAGAAGAGACATCCCCCCGTGGGGAGAAAGGCCAAGACGTGGCCGAAAAGGATATCCAGCCGGGCCGCAACCTCTAACGTGTTAAGGGGTTTTCTAACTGGGATTTCAACCAGCATTCACAGGATTCTCAACCTGTTACCCTTAACCCGGCTCTGAGCAGAAGCTGACCCCTTGTAGTTGCACCGAGCACGACATTGGACGTGTCGCAGGCCCCCCCCCTGCTGAAGGGGGGAGGCACAGAAGGACTCGGTGAGGGGCACATCCCTAAGCCTAACTACCTAGAAAGGGGCTGGAAAAGGCGGTCAGTAGTGACCAACAGTGTGGGATTTGGTGATAGGTTAGAAAGCAAGCTTGCCCCCCGGTTATAGCGGATAAATATGTTCCTTCTGCATACTCCGTTTTGAGGTCGTCATCTTTGAGGCAGCTTTCACGTGTGAGACCCAGCGTGGGCATTTCTCAGGTGCGCCAGCTGCGGTGCACTGCAAACGGCACAGTCCACCGCAGCTCCTCGGGAACCCACGCTTGGGTCCCCGCCACTATCGTGGCTGCCTCATTGACTCCTAATTCAAAACATCGTTCGCTTCAGGTCAATTATTCCTCCCGATCCTCTACCATCTCCAGGCTTGTGTTACGTATATCAAGGCACGAGACCAGAAAGTTGGCCATGTCACGCCAAAAACAAGGGTAAAGTAGCCCCGGGCTGGGGTTCATAAACGCCCGCATCTTCGCATCCAAGCCTTTATCGTCCCCAGGGACGCTCAGGAAAAGGGTGTGGAACTGTACGCGTGTCTCCGTATACGCTGGACACTCAAAAATCACGTGTGCCTCATCCTCCCGCATGCCACAAAGGCGACAGAGCCTCTGGCTGCGTGGCTCTGCCTGCGCCGTGTGGCGCCCCTTCTCTATCTGCAGTTCATGCAGCCCCATTCTAAAGCGTGCGAGTGTCGTGATCTGGGCGGCGCTGTTCAGCCCCGTCCAGAGCATTGGTGTGCCGCCACAGTCGTCTGCCATCCACCGCAAGTAAGTAAGCATCTTGAAGCGGTGTGACCATGAGTCAGGCACTGAGCGGACGACGCTGAGCTGGTTGGCGTCCTCTGGCAGCTCTGGTGTGCTGGTCTCTGATGCCAGCCAACCCGCCGCTGCTGTCTCTAGCAGGCGGGCGATGCCCCCCGCCTCCTGGCCCCACACCAGCGTGTGCCCCACTGTGCTGAGGCACTCGCTCAGCTGTGCCACCCAGCTCTCTCGCACGCCACCCGCCGCTAGCTCCCAGCTCTCCCGCATTGCAGCCTTCAGCAGATCGCCATCCGGCCGCCGTAGCGCTTTCGCCCAGAAGCGCGCCACCTGCCGCAGCCAGTCGGTCGACAGCGGTCGCCAGCCCACCTCCGTCGCCAGCAGCGATAGCTGTTGCCCACACCTGCGAATACGGAGGGCCTCGCGCACAGATTGCAAGTGCAGGGCTTCCATGGCGCGCCACTTGCGGCGCGCCGCCTTGGAGGGGCCTCCGTCCCCTCCAGCCAACCCCCACTTGTCGGCTGCCCCCGAGAAGATCCCCTGTACCCCCATGCTCGCCCCCGCCATCAACCCTGGGCCCCAGATCTCGCACCCGTAGTTAATTACAGGTCGCACCAGTGCGTTGAACAGGTGCGCCTTTACTCCCACGTTGTGGAGGCCCATGGCATCGTATCTGCGCGCTAGGGCGAAGCGTGCACGCTGGCCCGCCCCCTGCCTCTGCTCCAGCCCCGCGCCTATTGCCCGACGGCTCCCAAAAAGCATGCCCAGATATTTAAACTCGTGATTGATGGGCAGGTCCATACCAGCGTACTTCAGGGTCACCCTTCCCCTGGCGCTCGTGACCGGGCAGTACTGGTCGTTAAACACCCCCCCCTCAGATTTGCGGACATTGACAGTGAGAGCGTGCGTCCTGCAAAAAACGTGAAGTGCATCTAGCAAGCGCTGGAGCGCCTCCGGCGTCTCTGCCATGAGCACGAGGTCATCTGCATACAAGAGTAACCGTAGGAGCCGCCTGTTTGCTCCTGTCCCTAGGGGGACCCCGACCTCTGGCATCTGTGCGTCAAGCTCCCCTTCTAGTGAGTCGATAAACAGCCCAAACAAAAGCAGCGACATTGGGTCGCCCTGCATGACCCCCTGGCGTGTGGTGAAGCCTGGTCCCACCGTGCCGTCTATGCGCACGCACATGCCAGCCCCATCGTACAGTGATGTCAGGGCTGCTAAAAACGCCCCCCCACCCCCAGGCTCTTAAGGCACTCCCACATGAGCTGCCGATGCACGCAGTCGTATGCCTTTCTAAAGTCGATGAAGGCAGTATACAGCGGCTTTCGCTCATGGCTGCGCCTCTCAATCATGTGCTGTAGGATGAAGGCATTTTCAGGGGTCCCCCGCCCCTTCCGGAACCCTGCCTGCCCGGCGGCTCTATGGCCGCCCTTCTCAGCAAGGTCGTCTAGTCTGCGGAGTAGCACCAGACTATAGAGCTTAGCAAGCCCCCCACCCACCGTGATGCCCCTATAGTTGTCCCGCTCGTCCAGATTGCCTTTCTTCGGCACCGGCGTGACTGCCCCCATGTGCCATGCTTTGGGATACCCCTCGCGGAAGACCCGATTGAGTAGATGTGTGATTGGTTCAAGCAGCGCGTGTTGCGGCTCGCTCCCCTCCACATCTCCCCCACCCCCTGTGTCCCCCTCCCCAGTCCATGCCCTTTGATAAAATTCCACCGGTATGCCGTCCACGCCCGGCGCTTTGCCCGCCGCCATGCCCAGGAGGGCTGTGCTCACCTCGTCCTCGGTGATCCAAGCGTTGAGTACTCGTGCCCGCTGCTTATTTCCTTCGGAGGCATCCGAAAACGGGTTCCCTCCCTCCTGCAGCTCCCCATGGGCATGCTCGCCCCCAACCAGGCCCTCAAAGTAGGTCGTCCACCCCTCTACATCCCTCAGCCCCCTCCCTGGCTCCCTGGTTTAACCTTGCGCCAGAATTTCCTGGGGGCGCCATGCATGTGTTTGAGCATAGCGTCGTACTCCTGGGCCTCCCATGCCCGGCGCACGCGTCGCGTGGTCTGCCTATACGCCGTGAACGCTGCTGAGGTCAGCGTCGACTGCGCCCCGTGCGCCCTCTCGGCCTCTCGATACGCCTGCCGTGCCTCCTTGCACTCCTGGGCATACCATGTGTTGTGTGGTCGCACTGATGCGCCCCCCCCCCTGGTTTTACCAGCACCGCCCCAGCCGCCCCTGACGCGTGCAGCGCCCGCGCTGCCCGCTCAACCGCCCCTTCTAGGAGCGCCTGCTCCTCATCTACCGTGGGGGCCTCCCGCGCTCCCTTGATCTCTGCCGCCACCCCCTGCAGCTCCCGTGCGTAGGCACGCTCCCCCCCCTCAGGCCACCTAAATCTAGTTGGCGTGGTGCATGGCATGGTAGGGTGTGGCGTGGCGACCGCCTCACCGGCCGCCTCGCCCATGGTCAGCACAACTGGGCAGTGGTCAAAGGACCCCTTCCAGCCTGGCAGGGTGGGGATCGTATGCACCCTGAGCGTGGCCCCCTCCCGCGGGGCCCCCGTCTCGCTAAACATGAGTGCCGGCGATGCAACGTGGTAGTCAACAACGCTGTGCGCATTCCTGCCTGTTGCATGGAATGTGTGTGCTCCCCCTCATCCTCTGGCAAGCGCCCGTTCAGAATCACCATCCCGGTGTCTCGGCACAGTCTAATCATGTCCCTCCCGTGCGCGTTCTGCGGCCCGTGGTCGGCAGACGTCCGCTGTCCTACCCGCCCAGCCCGTGTGATGTCCCAAGCGGTCAGCGCGAGGGCGGGGTCACCCCCCTCGGCGTCGTGCCCCCCCCCTGTCGTCCGCTTGGCCGGTGCAGGCGTTGAGGTCCCCCAAAACTAGCACCTCCCCCAGCTCCCTGTACTTGGCTATCCCTTGGGCGAGAGCCAGCATGTGGGCTTCCGCCGACAGGCTCCCGCCCTCCCGCTTCAGGTACGTGGAGGTGGGGGGGGGGAGGTAGACAGCGCACGCGTACACGTCCCTCCCCCCCTTGAGCCTAATCCTGAACCAAAGCATCCCCAGCGCTGGGGTGTCTTCCACCACCTTGACGTGGCTCGCGATCGTGGAGCGCACATGAAGCGCCACCCCCCCGTGTTTAGCGGTGTATGGGCGTCGGCTGCATGCTAGGCACTTGAAACCCCCTAATAGCCCCGGGGGCCTCGCCGGTATGCCCAGTTTCAGTGAATGCGATGATGTCCGTTGTGGCCCAGAGCCAGTTACTGACGTCGGCGCTCTGGTCTATGTGATAGTGTTGCCCTTTAACGTTCCACGTCATTACGCGTAACCCGATGCCGGGGCGTGGCCCGGCCGGCTGGGCCCGGCCCCGCCGTGCCCGGCCATCCCGGTGTGCTCCGCGTCGTGCATGGGGCCCATTGCCGCCACCGGGGGCGCCCCCAGCGCCCCCAGTGGCCCTGCCCCCCCCCTCGCCGACCCCATGCCCTGCTGCTGTTCCATTCCAGCATGCTGCTGCCCTACGCCAATGGGGTCCCATGCCGGCGGCCCAGTCATCACCTGATGCGGCGGCCCCGCCGCCAGTGGTGTCCCCCCCCCGCCCGTCCCCGCATGCTGGCCCCCCCCAGCCTGCTGGTGCTGCCACATGCCCATGTGTTGCGGCCCCCATGTTTGTGCCCCCGCCTGCTGATGTTGCTGCTGCAGCTGCTGCTGCATCCCCATTGCCATCTGGTGCTGCGTCTGCTGCTGCGCCTGCCCCATGCCCTCATGTGCCTGTGCCAGTGCCTGTGCCTTCTGTGCCTGTGCCTGTGCCTGTGCCTGTGCCTGTGCCGCCTGTGCCTGTGCTTGCGCGCCATTGCCCATGTGCTGCTGCCTTGCGTTTGTGTGCTGCGGCACGCGCAATGCCTGCAGCCCTGCAGCCTGTTGCTGCTGCCCCATGCCCATCTGTTGCCCCGTGCCCGTTAGCTGTTGCAGCTGCTGCTGCAGATGGTGTATCTGAAGCTGCAGTGCTGCCGTCCCTGCCCCCTCTTGCATTGCCCCTGGCTGCCACATGCCCGGACCCATGCCCCAGGGATGCCCCCCACCTGCGGTCTGTGCCGTTGGTGTTGGTGCCTGCCCCCCCTGGAACCCTGCTCCTAGCGGCGGCTGCCACATGCCCGACCCCGGCGGCTGCCACATGCCCGCCCCCGTGCCCCCAATCTGCCCCCCCGATGCCTGCTGCGCCCCGGGTGGTGGTGGTGTTAGTGCATGCCCCCCCTGGTACCCCGTTCTTGCCTGCTGCGCCACCCTCGGCAGCTGCAACCTGCCCGGATCCGTGACCACCGCCTGGCCCCCCCCTGCCTGCTGCGCCCCTGTTGGTGGCAGTGTCAGTGCCTGTCCCCCGTGGTGCCCCGGCCCGGCCGGCCGCGGCAGCGCCGCTCCCGGCAGCTGCCCCATGTCCGGCCCCGTGTCCACTGGCTGTCCCCCCCCGGCATGCTGCGCCCCTGGTGGTGGTGGTGGTGGGTATTCTCCCCCGCCCTGCTGCGCCGGCTCCCGCGGCGGCAGCACCCCGCCCGCGAGCACCTGCTTGTCATCAACCCACAGGCAACCCCTGGCAGAGCGCACCTTCCTCCCCTCCTGCATCGCCTGCGCGAACAGCGCCTTCAGCGGCAGCCACGCCTGCTGCTGCGCAGGCGTCCGCTCCACGCTGATGCTGACCCCCGCCGCGGACACCGCCGCGAGGCGGCTGTGCACCCAGCGCGCCAGCAGGGGGCTCGCCACCACAAACGCCGCCTTGGTGCCCTCCTGGCTGCTGGTCTCCCCTCCCTTCGGCCGCAGCACCCACGCGTCCTCAAACACCAGCGGCCCCGCGGCAGGTGGTGGCTTCCCCAGCAGCTCCGGCCGGATGAGCCACGTGTGCAGCTTGTCCGCGAGCTCGAGTGGTCTGTCGGTCACCCGTTGAGGGATGATGACCTTGAACATGCGGTTGCAGCGAGTCTCTCGCCGCTCTGCGATGATGGCGGCTCGCACGTTCCCAGTTGGGCCCATGCCGGCCGCCTGCCTGATCTCGTCCCGCAGAGCAGCCGTGTCCCTCTGCTGGGCTGCGGCGTGTGCACCGAGCTCGTCCTTGCTTGCCCTGCTGGCCAGGTCGCGGCTGTACTGCACCTGCCGCGCCTTGGTGTCCTCTCGCACGAGGGCCTCGTGGCCCGCCGTGCGCTCCTCCATGGCCGTGAGTCCTAGCCCCAGCCTGATCACCTCTGCATTCATGCGCCCGTACCCGCTGCCGAGCCCGCCAAGCGCCGTCTCGAGCCCAGACAGGCGTGTCTCCGTGGCTGCATGGTTGCGCCTGGCGTCCGCCCGCATGGCATCCGCTTGGCGCATGGCCACCTCGTGCATGGCCGCATGCTGCCGTGCAAGGGCACTCATGCCCTCCCCGCCTTGCATGCCCTCGTCATAGCCGCTGGGTGGCGCGAGCGGCTCGTCCTGATACAGGACCAGAGCGAGTGAGGGGGTGATGCCGGCAGCCCCTGTCGCTGCCCCCTCTCCATCCGCGTCCCCCTCCTCGCCGATGCCTGACGCCGCCGCCGGCCCCGCTGGCGCGATCCCGGCACTGGACGTGCCGGGGGCTGCGCGCTGGGGGGTCGCGGCGCTCCCCGTGGGGTGGGGGAGCGCCGTGATGGCGGCCCTCGTCGCTGTGTCCTCCGCCCTCGCTGCCTCTCCGCTGCCCGTTCGCTGCCCACCCGCTGTCCGCTCGTCGCCCGCTGTGCTAGTGGACCCGAGGGCTGTGATCATCGCGGTGTTCGATCTTAAAGTCCTGCCGCCCCGCGCCCCCGGCGGCGAGTGCGTCCTTCCCGTGATTAAGGAGACGTCGCCTATGTTTGCCATGCTCCACACATACAACGATTCCACATCATCAACAGTGACACAAACACACACACACACAATGACCCCCCCCCTCTTCAACAGTGACACACACACACACAATGACCCCCCCTCTTCAACAGTGACACACACACACACACACACACACTCACACACACACACATACAACGATCCCACATCATCAACAGTGACACACACGCACACACACACACAAACACACACACACACACACACACACACACTCGCAGGCAAGGCCGAGGCATCAGCCGCATGCAAGGTGTCACGTGCGCCGCTGCCGCCAGCGCGCGTGTGTGGCCAGTGCGGCCTCAACGCGTACGACAACGCTGCCTGCCCAGGCTATGCACGGCTGTATGCAAGCAGGTGTGTCGGCACACAAGCGGAGCGTGTATCTACAGCATGTGTGTTCGCCAAACTCGTTTCCTTTCTCACTTCCCTCCCACGCACAATGCACAACGCGCAACGCATGACAAATATACACTCTGCACAACGCACACAACACAATGCATACCATACCGCAAAGCAGCAACGCAAAACGCAAAACGCAAAACGCAAAACGCACAATGCACAATGCACAATGCACAATGCACAATGCACAACGCACAAAACACACCTTGCATGACACAACACGCACACAGCAGGCCGCATGACTCACCCTCTCTTGCACCTGGTAGGTTGGCGCGCTGCGAGTTACTCACGCCCCGAAGTCTTCCGGCGTGTGCGTGTACAACCTATACAACCACCACCACACACACACACACACACACACACACACAGACAGATACACACACACACAATGACCCCCCCTCCCCAACAGTGCCCCCCCCACACACACAATGACCCCCACACACAACGCACACACGCACACCCAGGTTCCTGCGCCCTGCCTTTGACGCGGGCCGCATCGGAGCGGAGGCTGCTAGCAGGGCTTCCGCACACACACGCACACACACACACACACACACATACACACACACTGTGTGACACACGCACACAAACACACGCACGCACGCACGCACACACACAGCCTCTCCCGGGCCCACGCAAGCACGCTCGCACACCCAGGTTCCTGCGCCCTGCCTTTGACGCGGGCCGCATCGGAGCGGAGTCTGCTAGCAGGGCGGAAGCGTGCCTTGCTGACTCAAAGCTCTGGATTGGAGGTGCGTGTTTGGGGAATGTAACAGTTACAGTAACAGTAACAGTAACAGTAACAGTGCGTCACCCACGACTGTAAAAAACATCATCATCATCAGTAACAGCAACAGTAACAGTAACAGTAACAGTAACGATTGCAAGTCCAGTTCTGGCACTTACCGCCTGCATTACTTGTGAGGAGCGGTAGCCACCAGCCGGGTGCCTGCCAACGTGGAGTCCCAGAGCAAAAATGATGGCTATTTTGCGACGGGCAAAGCCCAGGTGCTTTACTCCCGGCCATCCTCCGCCAGCCATGTTCACAGCTTTGTAACATGACGCGCGCAACATCGGGCGGGATCAGTGATTGTACTTTCAGGAATTTTAATTAATTCTTCCACAGCCGAATTTTGCTTTGACCGAGATGACCGTTGACCTCCCGTTAACCGTTTGTTCTCATATATAGTTCACTTGAAAGCTCTAGATGAGCTCTGCCTGGCGGGCTCGTCAGACTTCCAATCCACTGAATGGGTTGAGCTTTGTTCAAGGTCAAAGTTCAGCCGAAATACAGCCAAGTGGCTGTGGAGAGCCGAAAAGGAAATCACTCTGCGCGCCATATCGCGCGGGATGCGTGCAGCAGGCACCAGCGTTGACCGACAAACAAACACCTGAACCTCCCCCGCATGAACACGCCCCTGCAGGTGGGGGCGGCGGCGGCAACGCAACGGAACAGGCACAGGGAGAGGGCGTGGCACTGGGCGTGTGCGGCCCAGTCACATTGGGCGAGATGCGTGCAGCAGGCACCAGCATTGCCAAAAAAGGAGACACCTGAACCTCCCCCGCATGAACACGCCCACACAGGCGGTGGCGGCGGCGGCAATGCGACGGTTCAGGCACAGGGAGAGGACGTGGCACTGGGCGTGTGCGGCCCGGTGCGGGGCACGCTCCCGCAGCTGCGACAGGCGATGGGGCTGGCAGAGGAGGCGTGCGACATCTTTCAAAAGGTAACTGCCCAGTAGCTGACCGGCAGCTGCCAAGTAGCTTCCACAGCTGCGGCAGGCGATGGGGCTGGCAGACGAGGCGTGCAGCATCCTTCAAAAGGTAACTGCCCAGTAGCTGACCAGCAGCTGCCAAGTAGCTCCCCCAGCTGCGACAGGCAATGGGGCTGGCAGACGAGGCATGCAGCATCCTTCAAAAGGTAAGGTAACTGCCCAGTAGCTGACCAGCAGCTGCCAAGTAGCTTCCGCAGCTGCGGCAGCGGCAAAAGGTGGGGGGTTCGTCATGGGGTTGTAGAAGCATGAAGGGAAATGTGGTGTCCAGTAGGAGTTTCAAGAGAAGTGTGGAGTGTGTGCGGCCTGGTGCAGGGCACGCTTCCACAGCTGCGGCAGGCGACGGGCCTGGCATACGAGGCGTACAGCATCCTGCAAAAGGTGGGAGGTTCGTCATGGGGGTGGAGTGGCAGGAAAGGAACTGTGGTGTGTTGAGTGCGAGTCTCACCACTCAAAACTCTCTGGACAGCACTAACGGGCACAACTTGTGCGGGGTAGTTGCTGCTAGACGTGCGCGCCATTGGAGACATGGGGTTGTGAAAAGGTAACTGCTCAGTAGCTGCCCAGCAGCTGCCTAACGGGCACAGCTTGTGCATGGTCGTTGCTGCTAGACGTGCGCGCTATTGGAGACATGGGTTGGTGAAAAGGTAAATGCCCAGTAGCTACCAAGAAGCTGCCAAGTAGTTGCCGACCCGGCACGCACACCAGTGGTGTCATTAAGGAAACCAAGAATGTCCTGTTTGCCCCCGCAGCATAAGAGGGAACACACCGAATCGCCCCCGCAGGAGGCGTTTATTCGCGGAAAGTGTGAAGAACGTCAAATTTCACACGTTTTGACAATCCCGCGATTCGCCTCCAAATTCCCCGGGTTGCCCCCGCAGCGGGGCCTGCGGGGGCTGCAGGACCAATAATGACACCACTGACGCAGACATGCACCCCCGCCCAGCCCCACCGCCTCCCATGCCCATGCCCATACCCCTTACAGGCGGCCAACGAGGCATTCATCGCCCTGCCAGAGAGCTCCCACCTGTACGGACGCATGTGGCACGACGCGGGGCGGGCGGCACTGCTGGCAGCAAGGTGGTCAGCAGTGGTTTCTCAAAGTGTGTCAAGGGAGAGGGAGAGGGAGAGGGAGAGGGAGAGGAGAGAGAGAGGGGGGGAGGGCGGGCGGCACTGCTGGCAGCGAGGTGCGCAGCAGTGGTCCAGTTAAACAACGGGTTTGGGGTTTAAGGTTTAGGGTTTAGGGTTTAGGGTTAAGGGTTTAGGGTTTAAGGTTTAGGGTTGAAAGTGTGGCGACCCGCCGCTCACAGGGAACACAGAGGGGGAGAGGGGGAGGGAAGTCACACACACACACACACAAACACACACACACACACGCGCATGCACGCACGCATGCATGCACGCACGCACGCACATACGCACGCACGCACGCACACACACGCACGCACGCACGCACGCACGCACGCACACACACGCACGCACGCACACACACACGCTCACGAGCAGGTGTGCTGCAGCGGCGGCGGCGGCGGCTGCGGCGGCGGTGCGGGATGGTGGCAATGACGCCGGCGATGGCGGTGGTGGCGCTGCGCGCAGGCGAGCCTCCGCGGCGGTTGCACGCGAGTGTGTGGCCAGCGCGGCGCGCCATGTGGCCAGCGCGCGCCGCATGCTGTCCGTGTCTGTGGGCTGCCTGCAGTACTGCGTTGAGGGCGGTGCACCAACAGAGGAGGAGAGCCGCGGGCAGCCTGGGAGCTTGGAGGAGGGCAGCCGGAGCAGGAGCCTGCAGGTGTGGGGTGCGCGGATGGGGACCCGTACTAAACCTGCCGTTACTCCACATGGATTCCTGATGAAAGACCTCCTGGTCTTTCACGACCACATGCCTGGTACAACTCACACTGCCGCTGCTGCATGCTGCAGGTCGCGTGCGAGCGCCTGCTCCTGCTTGAGGCCGCTTCACTCCAAGCACGGTTGGCAGACCCGCGCCTGCTTCAGGACGACTTGTCGCGTGGCGTCGGAGATGCAGCGGACCCCGGCGGGAAGGTGCGCGGCGAGTCGGGTGACCAGATGCCGGGGGCCTGGAGCCTGTGGGGCTGGCCTTCCCAGCTGGGCAGTACCATGCCCTACCACATTCACAACGCCTGAGGCGACGCCGCAGGCGTCCCATTCCATGGCGCGGATCAGACGGTGCCTCAGGCGCTCCGACCGCCTGAGGCGCCGCCTGAGGCGCACCTCTGATCGCCTCAGGTGTCGCCTCGGGCATTATCCAAACCGCCTCAGGCGCCACACCGACCGCCTCAGGCGCCCACCACCGCCTGAGGCGCACCCCAGACCGTCTCAGACGTTATGACCGCTTTATTTGGCGCGGATCAGATGTTGGGATTTGGGCAGGGCTGGGCAGTACCATGGGGGAAGTCTTTGAAGATGCCTCGAGAGGTAGTGGGCCCTTGCACGCGCCCCTTGGCGCGCACACGCTGCACACAAGGCGTGTTTTTCAGGTTTTACACGTACGCGCCCGGAGGACCCCGGGGCGTGATTTAAGGCCTAGACTACACGTCTAGGGAGGCTCTACTAGAAGAGCCCGCAAGGCCACGCAGTGCGCCAGCCTACCAGGGAGTCAAAAGAAAAAGTTGCCCTCCTCCCCCCCCCCCCCCCCCGCCACTGCACAAGCGCCAGCTAGCATAGGGGGGGGTGTCGGGGCCTCGGTCTTGGTTTCGTGTCGGCTGACTCAATCTGTCGCGACACCCTACCACATTCACAACGCTTGAGGCGCCGCCTGAGGCGCACCCCTGATCGCCTCAGGCGTCGCCTCAGGCGTTATCCAAACCGCCTCAGGTGCCACCCCGACCGCCTCAGGCGCCCACCACCGCCTGAGGCGCACCCCGGACCGTCTCAGACGTTATGCCCGCATTCCATGGCGCGGATCAGACGTTGGGATTTTGGTAGGGACTGCGATCGCCTTGTTCCTAGGCTGCTGTGTAGCTGGTTGATTGCGCTCGTGTGCAGTTTCTGGCAGCAGGCCTTTGCCTGGTCTTTTTTTTTGCTTTTGAAGGGAGGAATGTTTTACACGAAACCTTAACCCGACAGTGTGACAGAGAGACAAATAAAGGACAGGCCGAGGTCGGGACAGAGAAGGCGGAAAACTAGAGAGAGAAAAGGACATCCAAACGTGTGTTGAGGCGTGCACACCGCCATCACCCCGTCATCACCAGTGATTCCCCTGCGAGCCGTATACCACTCCGAGCCGGATTTCCCGTTTCCCAGAAAACCACCACACACTAAGTGGGAGAGGGCGTGGAGCGGTGCGTTGGAAAGCTCTTGCCGAAAGCAGCGCAGCGGCATGCGCTGCATGAATACCCGCTGTGTCTTGTGCCTAGTATGAGCGGTCAAAGTTGATGGAGCCGGCAAAAAACTAATTACTAAAATCCTTCCCAGGGACCACTGGTCATCACCAGTGGTGTCCTTAAGGAAACCGTGAATTTCTTGTTTGCCCCCGCAACAGTGGAGGGAGCATGCCATGCCATTTTTTTTTCCGGAAAGTGTGAAAATTGCCAATTTTTACGCTTTTCGGAGCGAAATTCCCGCGATTCGCCCCCGCAGTTACCCCACAAATCTTCCGGTTTGCCCCCGCAGCGGGAGCTGCGGGGGCGCTAAGGACATCACTGGTCCTCACTCCTGGCCTGCCTTGCCTGCAGGTGGGCGCCCTGGCAACGTCCATCCATTCGGCCCTCGCGCTGCACCTGAGCGAGGAGACTGCGACGAAGCTGGTCACGCGCGCACAGGCCACCTCGCGCCTCACGGTGTCTGTCGTCTGCTGTGGCTGATGCCTGCGGGGTGGAGCCTTCCTGTGCGGCGTTGTGGAGAGGAGACCACCGCCACGCACCTAAACATGCGCGCATGGGCTACCTAGCACGTAGGCGGCGCCTGAGTACTGTCTGCTGTCTTCACCAATCAAGGGGCCCCCTTGCATGCACCGACTGAGGCGATCTAGCTACGGCTGCCACGTGGTGGTCAATGCACTGAGCGGAGCGAGCTGGCGTCCTCTGATCATTGGCTAGACGAGGACCTTGGTTCTCACGGGGCTGTCTTTCATTGCGGGGTCAGATGTAGAGAGTGGTGTGTGGTGAGACTGCACGCTTGCTGCGGGCACTATGTAGTGCCCGCAGCACGTAATATATTACTAGCGGAGGGTGGGCCCTGGCCAGGCGATGGCCAGTCTCTCTAGCAGTCAATTCGGCCAAGACCTAGAAGCTGCAGTGGCCTTGGCCTTGGCCTTTATGGCCTGCCGCCTGTAATCAATCCAACCGGCCCAGCCACGATGCAATCTTGACCCTAGGGTCAGGCGGGCCTGTCAGGGTATGAGCGTGAGTGCGTGCTCGAGCACGTGAGCTCATGGCTGAACGTGTGCTTACGGATGAACGCCCGGTTGGTCTTGCCAGGCTGGTCGTGGTGCGCAGCCAGGGTGCGCTCGTCGCTGTCGACCTCGAGAGCTGCAAATGTGGCTGCGAGCTCCTGGCTCATGTTGGCAACGAAGTCAGACAGGCCGAGCTTTGGCCTCGCGCCCACAATCGCAGCGCTCGTGTCCGCCTGGTTCATACTGGCAATGAAGTCAGGCAAGCTGCGCTTCAGCCTGGCCTCCACCACCGCAGCACTCGTCCGCTCCTGGTTCATGTCGGCAACAAAGTCAGACAGGTCCACCACCGCAGCGCTTGCGATCGCGGCATCACTGTCCTCGAGAGCAGCGATCGCCCACGCTGTGTTGGCTAGGGGCAGCTCATTAAAGCTCAGCAGCTTGGGCTCGATTTCGGCGAGCAGGGCGCCCATGAACGCAGGGTCGTGGACGTCAAGGATGCCCATCGCCCACACCATGGTGGACAGGTTCTGAACTGTGAAACTGGGAAGCTGAAGTGTGATCGCCTGCAGCAGAGCGCTCACAAATGCCGCATCGCTGTGGCCAAGCTTGGCAAGCGCCCACAGTGTGTTGGCCAGGTCCTACGGGCGGAAGCTCAGAAGCTTGGGGGTGGCCTCTGTCAGCAGATCAGCCATGAACCGTGTTGTGTAGCCGAGAGTGGCCAGTGCCCATGCTGTGTTGGCTAGGGCCTGCACCGTGAAGCCAGGCAGCTTGGGCCTGGCCTCCGCCAGCAGAGCGCCGACAAACACCTTGTCCGTGCAGCCCAGGGCGGCCATCGCCCACACAGTGTGGGCCAGGTCGTGGGGGCTGAAGTCAGACAGCTTGGACATGGCCACGACCAGCAGGTCACCCATGAACATCTGGTCGTCGTGGCCCAGCTTGGCGAGCGCCCACGCCGTGTGGGCCAGGTCCTGGGGGCTAAAGTCGCTGAGCTG
This sequence comes from Chlamydomonas sp. UWO 241, assembly GCA_016618255.1. NCBI lineage: Eukaryota > Viridiplantae > Chlorophyta > Chlorophyceae > Chlamydomonadales > Chlamydomonadaceae > Chlamydomonas > Chlamydomonas priscui. The sequence goes on along the minus strand of VFSX01000017.1, from coordinate 184,354 downwards.
GTGTGTGGACGCCTGAAGTAGCGCACCCATGAACACAGCGTCCACACGGCCCAGGTTCGCCAGGGCGTAGGCTGTATCGGCTAGCTCCCGTGCATTGAAGCTGCTCAGCTCGGCCCGCACCCTGGCAGAGACAGCGCCAATCAGCGCACTGTCGATCAGCGCACGGCCACTGACACTGAGCTGGGCCACCGCCCACAGGAAGCCAGACAGCGCACGCGCATTCATCTGCTGCAGCCGCTCCAGTGCCATGCGCAGCAGCGCAGCCACACCTGCCTGTGCTGATGTGCGTGGGCACGTCCAGCGGCAGTCGGCCGCCAGCGTCAGCGCCAAAACAGAGTCGGCGCAGCAGAATGCGCGGCCGTGCGTCGCTGCAACTGAAAACAGCTCGCCTGCTGACTGGCATCCTATGATGAGCTTTGTGAGCTGGCAAACGGGCGGCAGCCACGGCTGCGACCGCTGCTGCTGCTGCTGCACCTGCTGCACCTGCTGCTGCGGCGGCTGGTGCTGCGCTGCCTGCTGCTGCGCATGCTGCTGGTGCTGCACTGCCTGCTGGTGCTGCCACAGAGGTCGCGGCCGCAGTAGCGGCGACGGCGGCATCCTGTGATGCTGCAGCCCCTGCTGCGACTGCAGTACCACCTGCTGTTGCTGCTACTGCTGCTGCTGCTGCTGCGCCTGCTGTAGCCCCATCATCCTGTGTTGCTGCCAGGTGTAAGCAGCGTGAGCTCCATCACATGTACCTGCTGCAGTGTCCGCCTTGCCGCCAGTTACCAGCAGCGCGAGATCGAGCTCGTGACAGGATGGCAGCCTGAGCTGCTGCTGCATCTGCTCCGCCTGCTGCTCCGCCTGCTGCGCCTACTGCGCCTGCTGCTGCGGCACAGGTTGCGGTCGCAGTGGTGGCAGCAGCGGCATGCTCTGCTGTGACTGCAGCACCAGAGACAGCTGCTGCTGCTGCTGTTGCTGCTTATTCTGCTGCGCTTGCTGCTGCCCCACCATCCGTTTGGGGGGGGCAGTGCAACCTCCTGAGTTGTCACGTGCGCCTGCTGAGGTGTCTGCCTTGCCGCCAGCTACCAGCAGCGCGAGCTCGAACTCGAGACATGACGGCAGCCCCAGCTGCTCCGCCTGCTGCTCCGCCTGCTGCTCCGCCTGCTGCTGCGGCAGCGGTGGTGGCGGCAGTGTTGGTGTCGGTTGCTGCACCTGCTGCTGCTGCGCCTGCTGCGGTGGCGGCAGTGGCGGTGGTGGTGGTGGCTCGCCCAGATGTGACTGCGGCGCCAGCGCCTGCTGCTGCTTTGGTTGCTGCTGCTCCTGCTGCTGCTGTTGCGCCTGGTCACAGCTCGGCCGGCCGTCGTCACGCTGACAGCCTGGTACGAGGTGGGTGAGCTGTGACCCACTCGAGGCGTTGAGCTCCTCACCAGGCGACATCTGTGCGCGCGAGGGGGCGTGGCGTGCACAGGGTCAACGAGGGACAGATGCCGCAGGCATCATCATGGCAACAACCTATCCCGCAGTGTCACAGGCCTGTGCACAGGGGTGTCAACGTGCTCCAGTGCTGGAGGCCATGCGTGCCATGCATGCATGACTGTTGCTGACATGCATGCTGCGCCGCGATGAGTGGCAACCTCTCCGAAACCGCATCGCCGTCTCTGCCACGCCATGCGGTATCGCGGTACCAGATGCGCGTGTCCGGCCTTGTGCGCCCCTGTACCACCTCTGCTTGCGATTTCACGCCCCATGTGAGCCCCCCGTTTCTCCCCCACCATCGCGTCACCTTTGAGCGACACCGCGATTGACGACTGTACGGACTGGGCTTCTGGAGAGAAAACGATGATGCCGCCAGTTGCAGTTACTTTCTACGGTTGCTCGACCGCTCGTCACCACAGAGGATGCCTGTAGGCGGCAATCTTCACGCGAGGCTCGGATTGGGGAGTCGGGTTTCGCGGATTGGATCCACATGGCGGATTGGGCAGATTGAGGGGGTTGAGAGTGGGAGTGTGGAAGGTGTGGGAGTGAGGGCACCTGGATGATGTTTGGTTACAATCCACTTCTGGCGGTCACACGTACGGTTCCAAAGCTCCAGTGGGACTTAGAGAAACAAGGCTCAAGGCCCACAAAAGGTCAAGCTACAAGTAGCCCACGGTAACGCCATCCACACTTGGTGGCGGGCGCCAAGCAAGCACCTGGAGGGCACCACGCTCTGTGGAAAAGGGTGGGGGTGGGGGGCACTGCTTTGCGACGGGACGTGATTTAAGAAAAGTGCAGCTGCCCACTAGGCTGATCATCGGTAAACGATCATCAGTCATCATCACATTTTTTGTCAGCCAATATACATACATACCGTCCGGGCGGTTAGCCTTTGCGAATAATTGTCGTTTATGGCCCCCCCGCGAAGCTAAGAAACTAACACAATTCGTCGAACATCGCGATTTGGGGCGTCAAAACGATGAAAAACGACGAAAAACGGCCCCCGCAACGACATTAAACAACTATAGTTTCGATCCCCCCACGCGAAGGCAAACAATGGACGGTAGACGTGATGCACCAAGAGGGCTTATAGAGAGCTGACTGGCACTGTCTCTGCAACTCACTCTCTCTCTCCCTCTCTCTCTCTCTCTCCCTCCAACCCCCGATTGCTAATGCAATAACAGCACTGGGTGCTCAAGCTGTGGGGGGCTACAGAGCTGACGTTTAAGCTGGTGCTGTGGCTGGAGCCCTGGGAAGAGTGCTGACGGCATGGTTTTACTGGCAGGTTTTACACGTACGCGCCCAGAGGATCCCGGGCGTGAGTTAGGGCCTAGACTACACGTCTAGGGGATCTCTACCTAGAGCGTGGAGATGGCGTCGTGATAGGGTCCCCCCAGGGTGCTGATGGCATGCATACGTTGCGCTGGCACATGTCGTTTCGCCACCGTCTGTCAGCCACGCTGCTGACCATGGTCAGACTGGCCAGTGCTTCTTCAATTGGGCAATAACCCGCCTATGGCGGTCTAGAGACCCAGACCTGGGTGGAAATAATCAATTGTTTTGGGGGGGGCTTAGGGCTAAGGGCTCAACGTCTGAGGTGGCGCCTTAGGCGCGCCGACCGCCTGAGGCGCCGCCTGAGGCGCGCCCCTGATTGCCTCAGGTGCCACCGCGGGGGTGGTGTGCTGCGTGTGCTCTTCACCGTGGCGTCTGACGCCGTGGCCGACACTGTCGTGCGCTGGCGCCACGAGCTGCGCCGCTGCGTGGACTCGACTGCAGTCTTCGACGTCCTCAGTGACCGCGAGGAGGCGCAGCACCAGGCGCTGTGGCCCGCTTTCCTCGCCGCCAAGGTTGCGGGGAAGCGGGCGCAGTTCCACCGCGCGCGCCTCGTCGTTGACGGCGAGCGGGTGCCTGCACCTGCTTGCTAGATGGCATTCCCTCTGGGGGTGTTTTTGAAGGGGAGGTGGCGCCACACGCGTGCGGTGGCGGGTGTGGTGTGGTCGCTGAGTAGAGTGCTGCCGCGGGTGTGCTAGTAGCCCCGCTTCCGGTGGTCTGGGGGAGAGCTTTTTGGTCCCTTCATGGTTTTATACCTTGGGTCTGCCCTCTGGCCATTTGAGGGGCTGGGTGTGCAGCCTGCACAGTGGTGCTGCTTGCTTGGCGCCCGCCACCAAGTGTGGATGGCGTTACCGTGGGCTACTTGAAGCTTGACCTTTTGTGGGCCTTGAGCCTTGTTTATCTAAGTCCCACTGGAGCTTTGGAACCGTACGTGTGACCGCCAGAAGTGGATTGTAACCAAACATCATCATTATAATTAGGCGTCACCCTGCCCGCCTCAGGCGCCACCTCAGCCGCCTTATGCGCCCACCACCGCCTGAGGCGCACTCCCGACCGCCTCAGACGTTTTGACCACATTCACTTGCGCGGATCAGACGATGGGGCTGTGGTAGGGCTGGTTTGCGCCCTACCACGGCGAGTGAATGCTGTCAAAACGTCTCAGGCGATCGTGGGTGCGCCTCAGGCGACGCCCGAGACGGTCGACACGCCTGAGGCGCCGCATGATCAGCGCACGTGAATGTGACGCCTGAGGCAGCGCCTCAGGCATTGTGAATGCGGCAGCACCCGCCGAGGCTCAGGAAAGAGCGGACAGATGCGGCGCGCCCGCCCACGCGTGGTACCGGTCCGGAACCGGCGGGCACCAGCATGCTCAAGATGGGCGTCGACAGCATGGAAAAGCTGAAGACGAAGCTGCCGCGGCCGGAGCTGCGCATGGTGTTCAAGGGCGAGGACCGCCCTACCACATTAATGTGAATATTCACAACGCCTGAGGCGGCGCCTGAGGCGTCCCATTCCATGGCGCGGAACAGGCGGCGCCTCAGGCGCGTCGACCGCCTGAGGCGCCGCCTGAGGCGCACCCACGATCGCCTCAGGCGTCGCCTTAGGCGTTATCCAAACCACCAGGCGCCACATCGACCGCCACAGGCGCCCACCACCGCCTGGGGCGCACCCCGGACTGTCTCAGACGTTATGACCACATTCCATGGCGCGGATCAGACGTTGGGATTTTGGTAGGGCCGGTTCCGGTGTGTTGTGCTTTATGATGTTACAGTCTGCACGCGCGCTCTTCCCCCAGCTCCGATTGCTCGATTCGATTTTTACAGTTTTTTACAGTTTTGACATGTACGCGCCCGGAGGACCCCGGGGTGTGAGTTATTAAGGCCGAGACTACACGTCTATTCTTGCGTCATGTCAGTGTTGCAGTGTTGGCCGCTGTTGGAGGGCGACTGCAACAGTGTTCATAGGCCGCTGTTTGAGGGCGACTGCAACAGTGTTCATAGTTGGAAGACGTGAAAGATGCCAGTTGTTGCTGCCATCACGTCATGATGTGTATGTGCTTGTCCAGGTCACAGGCAGTAGGTGGAGGTTGGTGCGGGCTCAGCCCAGGCCCAGGCAGAGGCACGCACACCACGGGAGGTGCACACATGTGCATGCAGGGGGAGGTGCGCACAGGTGCATGCAGGGGGGGGGCATGCGTGGAGGGCATGCGTGGAGTCCAAGATTTGCTCAATTTCGCGCCAGGAAATTGTCGTTGCGTCGTGCTTCAGTCGTGCTTGAGATATTGAGGCGATTGCCGCGATGGTGAGCTAGACACGCATATATATAGCACGTTCCTTTACTCGCGAGCAGCACGTGCGGCGGCGTGATATACCACATCTCGACACGTGTGTCGGAGTTCACTCACACACAGAGTGACCATCCGACACCAAAACCACAGTCCTTGCACTCGTACGTACGTTCACGGGAATTGGTGGCATCGCATCAGACACGGGAGCTGCCCACAACACGTACAGCGTGCGCATCGGCCCAGAGCGTCCGGGCCCTTTTGCGTCCGGGCTCTTTTGCGTCCGGGCCCTGGTGCTAGCCTAGCCTAGCCTAGGCGCGACGCTGGTCCTTGCCATCGTATTCGGGGCCTGGAACTGGACGTGGACCTGCGGGGGAGCCGGGGCGTTCGTCGGAGGCAGGAGCAGCATGGGGTGCATGGGCAGCCGCAGCATGGGGGGGGATGCGGCGCGTGGCGCAGGCACGCACACGCGGCAGGGCGCACACCATGCAGCCAACCCCCTCGCGTCGCCGACATCAGCAGCGGCGGCGGCGGCAGTCGCGGCGCACCCGCCGGATACAGGCAGCGGCAGCGCGCGGCGGGGTAGCACCAGCGACGGCGCGCGCACGAGCGCGCACGCGAGCGCGCACGCCGGGCCCGGCACGCATGACGGGGGGGGCCAGAGCCCGACAGGCGGCAGACAGAGCTCCAGCAGCCATGCGGCGGCGCTGTGCTCAGTGTCGAGCGGCGACAAGTCCAACGTGGTGGGTGGGCGGGCTGTGGGGGGCCCCCCAGAGTGCGTGTGTGGGGGGGGGACTCAGTGGAGGGGGTCCCTCAGTGTAGGGAGGCCCTAGTTCAGGAGGCGTCTCATGAGACGTCTACCATCTGGTCAACATTGGGTTTGAGTGCCGTCCCTCGTTGGGCCAGGGGCCCACGGAGCAGTCGATCGCAAGTTTGAATTCGGATTGGTTGGCGTGGTGTCCCATGCTCGGGGGGGGGGGGGGGCACGCTCGGGGGCCCATGCTCGCCCCCCCCAACAACACACACACACCCTTCACCCCCCCCCCCACCCCACGACCCCCATGCACGTGTGAGCACACACACGGCCTCCCTTGCTCGCCCCCCCATGCCCCCACCACCACCACACACACACACCACACACCAGCACACACACACACACACACCACCGCGCACACACGCAGGGCAGCGGTTAGCACAGCACGCGCGCGCGTTTGTTCATCTCCCCCCCCCCCCGACAGACGCACAGCACCATAATCCACACACACACACACGCACACACACACACGCACACACACGCACACACACACACGCACACACGCACACGCACACACGCACACGCACACACGCACACGCACACGCACACGCACACGCACACGCACACGCACGCACACGCGCACACGCACACACGCACACGCACACGCACACACGCACACGCACACGCATACGCAGACACAGGATGGTGTCGGACTGCAGCAACAGCAGCCGCAGCAGCAGCGGCAGCATCAGCGCCCCCCCCCACCCCACCCCGACACACACACACCGCACCATAACACACACCGACACCCACACCCACAGGATGGTGGTGGGCCTCAGCAGCAGCAGCAGCAGCAGCAGCAGCAGCAGCAGCAGCGCCCCGTGGCGAGCCGAGAGAAGCGTATCCCCGGAGGGTCGAGCAAAGACGGGAAGGTGGGCACCCCTGGTTTCGGTGCAGAGTTTTGGGGCTTTGTGCCTGGTTCATGGTGGAGATTTCATGTGTGGTTGTGTGTGGGGTGCGGGTGGGGTTGTGGGTGAAGGAGGGGGGCGAGGGTTGGCAAAATGAAGCTGAGAGACAGCAGCCGAGAGAGAGGCTCGTCCCCGGAGGGTAGAGCAGGGACGGGAATGTGGGCACCCGGTTCTGGTGCTCCCATTTGGGCGCATCCGTGCTGCTGCTCCCCTTTATATTGCATGGCTTAGTTTGGAGTAGGGGTTGGGGCGCCTGGGGTTGATTGAGGGTCGATACCAATCTTCAAAGACAGCGGCCGAGAAAGGCTTGTCTCCGGAGGATCGAGCAGAGACGGGAAGGCGGGCATCCGTCTGGCCCTCCAATTGGGCGTCCGTGCGGCCGCGCCCCGTAAAATTGCATGGCTTGGTTTCAGGTTTAGTAGGGGTGGCCCTACCAAAATCCCAACGTCTGATCCGCGCCATGGAACGCGGTCATAACGCCTGAGACGGTCCGGGGTGCGCCTCAGGCGGTGGTGGGCGCCTGGGGCGGTCGGGGTGGCACCTGAGGCGGTTTGGATAACGCCCGAGGCGATCAGGAGTGCGCCTCAGGCGGCGCCTCAGGCGGTCGAAGCGCCTGAGGCGCCGCCTGATCCGGGCCATGGAATGGGACGCCTGAGGCGCCGCCTCAGGGGTTGTGAATGTGGTAGGGTGGGGGGCCTGGGGTTGGTTGAGGGTCGGGAGCACGAATCCAACGCGCAACCAAGAGAGGCTTGTCTCCGGAGGGTCGAGCAGACTCGAGAAAGGGGGGCCCCCGTATGGTGCCCCAGTTGGGCGTTCGTGCGGCCGCGCCCCTTTAAATTGCAGAACTTGGTTCTGGTTCAGTAGGGGCTGGAGGCCTGGGGTTGATCGAGGGTCGACACCAATCTTCAAAGACAGCGACCGAGAAAGGCTTGTCTCCGGAGGGTCGAGCAGAGACGAGAAGGTGGGCACCCGGTTCTGGTGCTCCCATTTGGGCGCATCCGTGCTGCTGCTCCCCTTTAGATTGCATGGCTTGGTTTCTGGTTCAGTAGGGGTTGGGTGCCTGGGGTTGATTGAGTGTTGGGAGCAAGAATCCGATACGCAGCCGAGAGGGGCTCGTGCCCGGAGGGTCGAGCAGAGACGGAAGGTCGGCAGACGTCTCTACTTTCCATCTCCTCTCTCCCCTACACAGGCCCCCTCTGCAGTCCCAAGCCAAGACAAGCTGTCTGTGGGGGCTGGAACGGTCTGCACTTCCAAGCCTCTTCTGCCCCCCCACCCCCCACCCCCCCCCCGTCTATATCCCCTTTTGTTTTGATGGAGCGCTCGTATTTTCTCCTTGACTCCGCCTTGTGCGCACACTCCTGCGTGGGCAGGCCCCATCCGCAGTCCCCGGACGAGACAAGCTGTCAGTCGGGGCATGCGCGCTCACAGCAAGTCATGGCCTGCCGCCGGGTGCGTCCCCTCTCTCCCACTCACCCACTCCCACTCCCACACACCCACTCCCACACACCCACTCCCACACTCTCCCTCTCCCCTCTCACTCCCCCCACTCTTTTGTGCAGGCCTCCGCTGTCACAGGCCGAGACCAAAACCAGCTGTTTGTCGGGACCTGCGGCGCACTGCGCAAGACATGCCTTGTCGTTGGCGCTGCCCCTCTGTCTTCCACTCACCCACTCCCACTCCCACACACTCACACTCTCCCTCTCCCCTCTCAATCCCCCCACTCTGTTGCGCAGGTCTCTGCTGTCCCAGACAGAGACAAGCTGTCCGCCGGGTCCTGCGGCGCGCTGAGCAAGACACACCCTCTCCCACTCACCCACTCTCGCCCTCTCCCACCCATTTTCCCGCCCTCTCCCACCCACTTTCCCTCCACTCCCTTGTCCCACTCTCACACCCCCAACGCTCTCCCCTCTCCTCTCTCCCCTGCACAGGCCCCCTCCGCAGTCCCTGGACAAGACAAGCTGCCCGTCGGGGCCGGTACCGTCTGCAGTTCCAAGCCTATTGCGCCCCCCCCCCTCCCCCCCCACGTCTATCCCCATTTGTTTTGATGGAGCGCTCGTATTTTTTCCCTGACTCCGCCCTGCGCGCACAATCCGTCTTGTGCAGGCCCCATCCACAGTCCCTGGAGCTGTCCGTGGGGGCATGCGGCGCGCTGAGCCGGCGCGACGCCCCCCGCACTCATTTGATTTGTTTCAAGGCTCGTATCTTCCCCCTGAATTCGCCCTGTCCTCTCTCCCCTGCACAGGCCCATTCCGCTGTTCCAGGACAAGACAAGCTGCCTGTGGGGGCCTGTCCCATCAGCACTTCCAAGCCCCCCCCCCCCTCCCCCCATATTTTTCCCTGACTCCGCCCTGCACGTGTACTTCTTCGTGTGCAGGCCCCCTCCGCTGCCACAGGCCGAGACAAGCTGTCCATCGGGGCCTGAGGCGCGCTGAGCAAGAGTAACTCAGTCGCCAGCCGCGCCCCTCTCCCTCCCTCTCCCACTCCCACTCTCTCTTTTCTGCCTAATCCCACTCTCACACGCCCTTCCCTCTCCATCTCCCCTCCCTCCCTCGCACAGGCCCCCTCCGCAGTCCCTGGACGAGACAAGCTGTCTGTTGGGGCATGCGGCGCGCTGAGCCGGCGCGACGCCCCAGGGCCCGGGACCGGGGCCGCACCCTCCTCAACTAGGATGCGGGCAACAAACGCTGGCACGCTCTTGACTCCGATGGGGCCGATATCCGCGGGGAACAAGAGCGCAAAAGAGGGTGAGCGTGCCCCCCCACCCCACCACGCCCATGCCCCTGCCCCTGCCCTGCACTACTTTGGACACCCTAGTGTGTCCTCGCTAGCTAGGAGAGCTTAGTGCCCTGCCGACGGCTCTGTCTGGGTTCCGACGGGGCCGATCTCTGCAGGGAACAAGAACGCAAAAGAGGGTGAGCATGCCCCCCCCCCCCCCGGCCCGCCCTGCCCTGCACTACTATGAGCACCTCGGGGTCCCCGTTAGGTAGGAGAGCAGGGCACTTTGACGCCGGCGTGCTCTAGAATCCAACGGGGCTGATATCTGCAGAAAACACAATCGCAAAAGAGGGTGAGCGTGTGCCCCCTCCCGCCCTGCCCCTGCCTTGCCCTGCACTACTATGAGCACCCCAGGGTCCCTTTTAGGTAGGTGAGCAGGGCACTTTAATGCCGCCATGCTCTGGAATCCGACGGGCCCAATCTCTGCAGGAAACACAAACGCTAAAGAGGGTGAGCGTCAGTTTTTTTTTTAGTTTTTTTTCCGGTTACTTTCTGGGAGCCGGCGCGGAGACCAACATCCCGTTGACCGCCTTGACCGCTGCCTTAGCGTTGACCGTTGGCCATCAAATATCAGTCATTTTCGAGCTCTTGACGAGATCTATTTGGTGGGATCGTCAGACCATCAAGCAACTTTGTTGGTTGAGCTATGCCCGATGGGATCGTCAGAAGCCAAATGGCTCCCAATGGCTCCCAGGTGCCCAAGCAAAAAGTCACCGGTGCCGGGTCTCACGTGTGTTACACGTATGGTGTGTGGTGACCCCCCCCCCACACACACACACACGCTACGCACGCACTGCACCATGATCCGCACACACACACACACACACACACACACACACACGCACACGCACACGCACACGCACACACAAACTCACAAACACACACACACACACACACAGACACACACACACACACACACAAACAGACACACGCACACACACACACACACACACACACACACAGAGAGAGACATTCGTTACAGTTTCCACCGCATGGGCAACCTGGATTACGGCTCATGCCTGTGCTAACTAAATTACACACACCGGCAATCGTTTCAGAAGTCGAAAAACACCCATGGATCTTTAGTTTGTTCGCTGCGGGTGACCAACCGTATGCGCTAGTACGAGAGGATATCCATGGGCTTGGGGATTTTACTTTATTGGTTCTTGTATCATTGGCTTTCATCATAACACGTTCAGTTGTAGTGTTGCTGCGTGTGGTTACAGTTTTGGTGGGGCTGTTGCTGCCGCGGCCACCCCACGACAAATGCTATCCCACAGTTGTGGGAACCTAGCTAGGGTGGTCCACTCAGGAGGCCGCCTGGTGCCCAGGATGACAGCGAGCCGGAAGGGGTGGCTGATGGGTTCTTGTCGTGCGCGGCTACAGCCGCAGCGTAGCGTGCCTTGACGACGCTGATGAAGTGGGTTGACTTGAACATATCGTGTGCATTGAGCCGGTCTGAGGTGATGGCACCCACCCGGTCGGGTATCTGGGCGTCTGGGCGTCGGGACATACAGAGGGCAGTCGGTGGGAAGATTGAGTTGTCGGGGAGCGGAGGAGGGAGGGAGGGGGGCAAGTGGCGTGCGAGGGATCCGATGAATGACATACGGTGCTTGTTGATGGTGTCGATGATGGGAGCTGTGGGTGGGTCCTTGGCGTGCATCTCGGCCGTGGAGGTGTGTGGGGTGGATGGGGAAAAGTTGTGGGGGACTCGCTTAATGCTGCGGAGAAAGCGGTTGTGGGTCACTTCCAGGCATTGTATGTACACACACACACACACACACACACGCGCACGCAGCCGCAAGGGAGGGCGACTCCCCTTTTGGCGTGGAAGGCAACTCCCCCTTATCAGCGCTCTCCCTAGCAACGCGCGCGCACAGACACACACACACACACACACACGCAGCCGCAAGGGACGGCGACTCCCCTTTTGACGTCGAAGGTACCCCCCCATTCTCAGCGCTCTTCCTAGCAACGCAAAAGTCACAGAAAGGTCTCAAAACATCGCCGAGTCTACGATCGATGCGGCGTGAGTGCTTTGTGGGTGTGTGCGTGTGTGTGGTGGGGGGGGGACGTATACGGTTCGCAAGGGGTAAACCATACGCAAAAGTCACAGAAAAGTTGAAAAAACGCCGCTGATAACCCGAAGGATGCAGCGTAGTGATTCGTGTGTGGTGGTGGTGGGGGGGGGTGGGGGGGGCAATATGTGGGGGGGGGTGGAAGTCTACCGTATACGTGGGGGCCCGTAAACTGTTTACTACCGGTTTAATAATGTGTACCGTTAACAACGGGTAACCCATACGCAAAAGTCGCCGAACGGTTTAAGCAACGCCGCCGAGTCTCTGAACATTGTGGCGTGAGTGCTTCGTGTGTGTGTTGGGAGGGGGGGGGGTATGTGTGTGGGGCCCGGAAGTCTACCGTGTACGCTGGGGCCTGTACACCGTATAATACCGTGATGATGATGGATCTTACAGTCTGTGTGACACCAGTAATGATGTATAAGACCGGTGTCGGCGCTAGCGCCCGACACCTTAAACTCAGTTTCAGTGGGAAACTGGCTGGCTATCTGGTAGGGGTGAGGGTAAACCCCCACACGCGCGCACGCACTGGACCTAGACAGGACACTGGGCCCCCAGATCCACCCTATACCACCCAGGTAGTGACAGCAACGCATTGTTGGTGTGCGCCTGTGTTCTACTACTAGTCCCGCCGCCGCCATTGGCTCCAGCAATCTCCTCCATGCCCGCCAGCAATCTCCTCCACGCCCGCCAGCAATCTCCTGTATGCCCGCCAGCAATCTCCTCCATGCCCGCCAGCAATCTCCTGTATGCCCGCCAGCAATCTCGTCCATGCATGGGCGCCGCCATGCGATCTCCATGCGCCGCGCCGCGCTCCATGCGCGCCAGCACCCGTACCACCCGCCTCATTCCCGTTCTTTAGCCATTCCCCGTGACACCTATGGCTGATCCTTGTTCCGCCGTCCCCTTTGGCATCTGTAACCCGTATCCTCTCCCTGTAGCCTCATTCCCCGTTCTTAACCGCCATCTCCATTATGGTGCCCGCCCGCTGGTGGGGCCTCGCCTCGCCCCATGCCGCACGGCTAGTGTATTGATTGCTGCGCCATCTATAATCTGCGCCTTGGGGCAGGGAACCCCTGCGCCACAACCTCCTCACAAAGCCTAGCCGCATGTGCCTCGCTTCCCATGTTTCTCAATTTCTCGCCATCCGCTTCCATGCTGCCGCCTGCAATCTCCTCCACGCCCGCGAGCAATCTCCTCCATGCCCGCCAGCAATCTCCTCCATGCATGCACGCGCAGAGCGCCGCCATGCAACCCCCATGCGCCGCGCGCGCCATGCGCGCGCCGCGCCCGCCAGCTCCCGTAGCCTCATTCCCCGTTCTTTACCCATGCGCCGTGACGCATTAGCCTTGTCCGCCGTCCTCTGGCATGCATAACCCGTAGCCTCATCCCCGGTAGCCGCATTCCCCGTTCTTAGCCGCCATCTCCATTATGGTGCCCGCCCTCTGGTGGGGCCTCGCCTCGCCCCATGCCGCACGGCTGGTGCATCGATCGCGTCGCCATCTAATAATCTGCGCCTTGGGGCAGGGAACCCCTGCGCCGCAACCTCCTCACAAAGCCTAGCCGCATGTGCCTCGCTTCCCATGTTTCTCAATTTCTCGCCATCCGTCTCTCTCTTGCATCCAGGCACAGTAACCCATTAGGAGCCGCAATCTGCTTGAGTTCCGATCGTTGTGAGAGGGGGTGCATGCTCGCCGCAATTCTCGCCATCGTGCATCGTGCTCTCCATCGTACCGCTGCCCCATCTGCCACATAGCCTCGCCCCATCAGGACCAGTTCATCAGTAGCGCTGTGCGTCACAGCCGCGCAGGGTAAATTTCCAGATTTTCAGCCGCCCAGTACCAAGCGCAGTTGTCCCGGTTGTCCGCCATCGAGCGGCGCCAGGGCGGGAGCCCCTGGCGAAGAGCTTATGAACATAACATGATCAACATTATGTAGAATGATCAACATTATGTAGAATAATGTATACCACTCACACGGGGTAAACCATGAGGATAAGTCACCGAAAGGAATGAAAACGTCGCCGAGTCTCCAAACGATGCGGCGTGAGTGATTCGTGTGTGTGTTGGGGGGGGGGATAAATGTGTGGGGTATGGGCGTATAGCGTATACGTGGACCCGCACGCACACGCGCATACGCAAACGTACATGCATGTGCACACACACACACACACACACGCGCGCAGAAAGCAGCGGAGGCCACGGTGTGGGGGAGCAGCCACAGCCTCTGGCCGCTGGGAGTTCCTCTCACAGTGTATCAAAGGTAGGTTACTAGGTAGGTTACAAGGTAGGTCACTGGCCAGGTTACTAGGTAACTAAACCCTTAAACCCTTAGCCCTCAGCCCTTAACCCTTTACCCCTCAGCCTTCAACCCTAAACCCTAAACCTTAAACCCTTAACCCTGAACCAGCGGAGGCCACGGCATAAGGGAGCAGCCACAGGCTCTGGCCGCTGGGAGGTCTTCTCACAGGGTATCAAAGGTAGGTCACTAGGTAGGTTACCAGGTAGGTTACTAGGTAACTAAACCCCAAACCCTTAACCCTTAAAGGCCATCCCCACCCAACCTGGGCCCACCCCAGGAGGAAAAGTGGCCACAACGGGCGACACCAAACTTTGGGAATTTCTTGTGGCTTCCCTGGTCGACCAAATCCATTTTTGACGCGTGCTTTTTAGTCGCCGCCATTCTCATTTAGACGCATGCGTCGT
>VFSX01000017.1:130000-162500 GCA_016618255.1 Chlamydomonas sp. UWO 241 | reverse complement strand
CAGCAAAGCAGTACAGAAGCTGGTGATTGAGTAACCCAAAATTCCCTCCCCCATTGCTGCAGTAGGGGGCCTGAGTAACCGAAATCAACATCCCCATCATGCACAGGTGCTGGCGAGCGCAAACAGCAGCGGAGTCGGGTCAACCTCCGCGGCGTGGGATTTGGCCCAAAGTTTCAGCGAGAAACCCCCACTTGAAATCGCAGTACAGCAGAACAGCAGTACAGCAGTACAGCACATGCTTCTTACTCGGTGACTGAGTGGCTGAGTAAATGAAAATAACATCCCCATCATGCGCATGTGCTGGCGAGCGAAAACAGCGGCGGGGTCGGGTCCACCACTGCCATCAGCCTAGCCCAAGTAACAGAAAGAAACCCTTGTTTGCAACAGCAGTGCAGCGGTACAGCAGGGTGGCCGAGTAACCGAAACCAACCTCCCCATCATGCACAGGTTCTGGCGAGCGCAAAAATAACAGCGGATTCAGGTCCACTTCCAGGGTGGGCTTTGGCCCAAAGTAACAGGAAGAAACCCTCACTCGAAACAGCAGTACAGCAGTACAGCAGCTGGCGATTTAGAAACCGAAAAAACCCGCCCTCACTATGCTGCCGCTGCAGTAGGGGGCCTGGGGGTGCACCCACGCTCGTTGCAGAGTACGGATCCTCCTCTGCCACCAGTAGCCAGCCATCCGAGTTAGGTGCGCGGCGTCCGCGCGCCGAGCACGGTCGTATAGCCCTGTACGGGTGGTCCTGACTGTAACATCCATCATCATGCTGTTTGCACGCACAGGTTCTGGCGAGCGCAAACAGCAGCGGCGTCGGACCGAACTCCGGGGTGGGCCAAGTGCGAGAGCGAGAGAATGCGCCCAGCGTGTCAATGGATGAACTTGATGCACAGGTGTGTGTGTGTGTGTGGTGGGGGGGTTATTTGTGCGCATGTGGGTGGGTGGGTGGGTGGGTGCGTATCTGTGTGTGCGTGCATGCGTGTGTGCGCGCGCACGTATGTGTGTGTTTGTGTGCGTGCACGCATGCGTGCATTTTGTTTGTTTGTGCGCTCGACCAAGCCACAAAGCTGATCTGACATCGACACGCCACTGAAACTGAAACTGCTGTTGCTGCTTTTTCACGCAGATACTACGGCTGGAAGCGGTCCACGCAGCAATGACGGTCACACAGTCATAGCTGTGCGACACACGCCAAAGTCGCAGCTGCACGACAACGCGGGGCCGCCAAAGCAACAATCAAAAGTAACCGCCACGCAGCTGACAAGTAACCGACACGTCACTGCCGCAGATACTATGGCTGGAAGCGGTGCACGCAGCGATGACGGCCACACAGTCACAGCTGTGCAACACACGCCAAAGCCGCAGCTGCACGACAACGCGGGGCCGCCAAAGCAACAATCAAAAGTCACCGCCGCGTAGCTGAAAGTAACCGACACTGGCCGACACTGACAAGTAACCAACATGCACTTCTTCTGCTGGTGCTCGTCACAGATGCTACGGCTGGAAGCGGTGCACGCAGCAAGGCAGTCACAGACGCAGCTGCGAGACAATGCGTGACAGCCAGGGCAACCGCCAAAGTAACCGGCACTGGCCGACACTAACAAGTAACTAACATGCGCTTCTTCTGCTGCTGCTTGTCGCAGATGCTACGGCTGGACGCAGTGCACGCGGCAAGGCAGTCACAGACGCAGCTGCGAGACAATGCGTGATCGTCAGAGCCGCCGACAAAGTAACCGCCATGTGGCTGACACTGACAAGTAATCGAAACACACTGCTGCTGCTGCTGCTGCTGCTGCTTGTCGCAGATGATATGGCTTGAAGCGGTGCACGCAGCGAAGCAGTCACAGCCGCAGCTGCGCGACAACGCGTGACTGCCAGAGCAACCATCAAAAGTAACCGCAAAGTAGCTGACAAGTAACAGACACGCCACTGCCGCAGATACTACGACTGGAAGCGGTGCACGCGGCGAAGCAGACACAGAGTCATAGCTGTGCGACACAAGCGAAAGACGCAGATGCACACACCGCGTGACCGCCAGGGCCGCCGACAAAGTAACCGCCACGAAGCTGACACTGGCGACGATACGCCACTGAAACTGAACCTGCCGCTGCTGCTGCTTGCCGCAGATACTACGGCTTGAGGCGATCCACGCTGCGAGGACCACCTCGCAGTCGCAGCTGCGCCCAAACACGTGTCCGCCAACCGTTGCACGAGATCGTATACGAGGAACTGGACCCTGAATGGGGGGACCGCAGCCCTACCACAGCCCCAGCGCCTGTTCCCCGCAAGTCGAGGCGGTTGCAAAGCCCGAGCCTGAACGGGGGGACCGCAGCCCTACCACAGCCCCAGCGCCTGTTCCGCGCAAGTCGAGGCGGTTGCAAAGCCCGAGACGGTCGGGGACGGCGCCTGAGGCGACACTTCTGAGGCGGCGCCTCAGGCGGTCTCGAGCCGCACTCAAGCATGCAAGTCAAGGCGCCGCGTGAGGCGCCGCCTCTGACGTTGGGAATGCGGTCGGGGATGCTCTACCCTGAACGTGGGCCGCAGATTGCAGGCACGGAAGTCAAGGCGGCCGCAACACCTGAGGCGGTCGGGGGTGGCGCCTGGGGCAGTCAGGGATGCGCCCAAGGTGGTCTCGGCGCGGCTGACGCGCCGCCGCATTCGCCGCCGCATCTGCCTCGGGCGTTGGAAGTGTGGACGGGCTGATGACGATGACGGTGATGGTGGAGGCTACAGTGACTGTAGCCGACATGCGACTGTAGTACAGTCGCATGTGCCGCACGTTGACTGGCAACGCGCGCCTTCGACTGCCCTTGGGGCACAGTGCCCGAGCACGGGTGGGCTGTTGACCGGTGGTGGGGGCCTAACTAAGTGAGCCGAGTTCAGTGGGCGCACCCTCAGGGGGCGTGGGAGTGACGTCCAGTCGTGTGCCGAGCCCTTCCTGGCATGGCAACGCGCAATCGACTGCTCTTGGCGCACAGCGCCCGAGCACGGGGCGTTTTTTTACCGGTCAAGGAGGCCTAACTCAGTGGGCTGAGTCCAGTGGGCGCTTCCGCAGGGGGCGTGGGAGTGACGTCCAATCGTGTGCGCCGCGCCCTACCTGGCAAGCGCATTCGACTGCTCTTGGCGCACAGCGCCCGAGCATGGGTCATTTTTTTACCGGTGGTGGAGGGGGCCTAACTAAGTGGGCTGAGTCCAGAGGGCGCTCCCTCAGGGGGCGTGGAAGTGACGTCCAGTCGTGTGCGCCGCGCCCTACCTGGCAAGCGCATTCGACTGCTCTTGGCGCACAGCACTTGAGTATGGGGCGTTTTTTTTACTGGTGGTGGACGGGGCCTGACTAAGTGGGCTGTACAGTGTCAAGTGGGCTCACCCTCGTGCGGAGGGGGAGGGGGGGATGCAAGGCCGCGCGCACCGCGCTCTAACTGGCAGTGTTTAACTGCACTCGGCGCACAGCGCCCGAGCGCGGGTGGAGGGGGCCTAACTATGTGGGATGTACAGTGTGTCCAGGGGGCACACCCTCGTGTGTGCGGCGGGGGAGGTGGGGGTTTCGAGGTCGTGTGCACCGGCCTTCACTTGCAGCTCGCATTCGACTGCACTTGGCGCACAGCGTCCTGGTGGCTGTTAATTACTAGTGAAAGGGGGGCGACACTTTGTGGGCTGTACAGTGTCAAGGGGGCGCACCCTTAGGGGGGGGGTGTCAAGGTCGTGTGCGCCGCGCCGTAAATGGCTTCGCGCACTGGAGTGCACTCGGCGCAAAGCACCCTGGGTGGCTATTAATTACGCCTGAACGCGGACGGCTGTTAACTGGTGAAGGGGGCCTAACTATGTGGGCTGGACAGTGTCCATTAGGCGCACCCTCGTGTGTGTGCGGGGTGGGGGGATTCGAGGTCGTGTGCGCCGTAAATGGCTGCACGCACTTCACTGCACTCGGTGCGCAGCGCCCTGAGTGGCTATAAATTACGCCCGAACGCGGACGGCTGTGACCTGCAGGTCACCAGCTGGTGAAGGGCGCCTACCTTTGTGGCCCTACCACATTCACAACGCCTGAGGCGGCGCCTCAGGCGTCCCATTCCATGGCGCGGATCAGGCGGCGCCTCAGGCGCTCCGACCGCCTGGGGCGCCGCCTGAGGCGCACACCTGATCGCCTCAGGCGTTATACAAACCGCCTCAGGTGGCACCCCTACCGCCTCAGGCGCCCACCACCGCCTGAGGCGCACCCCCGACCGCCTCAGACGTTATGACCGCATTCCATGGCGTGGATCAGACGTTGGGATTTTGGTAGGGTGGGTTGTATAATGTTCCGGGGGCGTGCGTACTCTCGGGGGGCGTGGGCCTTGCAGGAAGAGCTGCGTCGCGGGGCGCCAACGAGGCCTTGTTCACCCACCCACCCACCCACCCCCGCCCTCAGCTTGTTTTTTTCTAATGAAGTACGCCGCGCAACGACTCTGTGCATTTTCGGCGTCCACGCCACAGGCCTGTTTATGGCAGGGCTCCACTAGAAGAGACCGCAAGGCCATGCAGCGCGTGAGTTAACCAGTTAGGCGGCAAAGGACATTGCTGTAGAATGATCACGCTGTTTGCTCCAGTGCGCCCACGCTTGCACGAATGCACATGCACCAGCGCAGAACGTGTTGCCGTCTGAGTCGCGTTGATGACAGGTGGGCGGGGAAGGAGGGGTCGGGCAACTGTTGTGTACACAAAGTTCATACAGTTGCGAGGTGTGCGGTTGCGGCAGTGGCTGCTGGTTTTGACATGGGGTCTGCTGGTGGACTTGACATGGGGTCGCGCTGATAGCTGACGAACCGAAACAGGAATAGAGTCTTCCACATCAGCCGTCACTTGCGCCTGTCCTGGTCCCTTCATGGTTTTATACCTTGGGCCCGTCCTCCGGCCACTGGGGGGGTTGGGTGTGGAGCCTGCACAGTGATGCTTCTTGCTTGGTGCCCGCCACGCCGTGGTTTGGCGCTACCGTGGACTAATTTTGTAGCTTTACCTTTCTTTGGTGGGCCTCGTGCCTGCTCTCTTAAGTCCCGCTGGAGCTTTGGAACCGAACGTGTGACCGCCGGCAGTGGATTGTAAAACTCTCATCATCATAATCCTACTCGCAAAACACGATCCTGTTGCGTTTGCTCGAGCGAGGTTCTGGAAGCTAGCCTCGTTAGGCAGCTCCTCAATCCCACGCCCCGACGGTGCGTACTGTAACCTGTAAACCGAGCGAGGTTCCCCCTCCTCCTCCCCACCCCACACACACCCTTGACACGCAAGCAACCATGTCTGTGTGACGCAAAAAATGCCGCAGCACCAGCCGCCACAAGTTGCAAAGGCCCAGGTGCGCGCCCGAACAGCGTTTAATTTCGAAAAGCGGCCCGCAAGCCCAACTGCAGGAATTCCCCGGGATTACACCCGCGCGAAGGGGCAGGAAAATATAATATTATTCAATCGGGCTGTCGAGGACAGGACGGCACCTCAAAACTGCGTGGGGGCCAGCAAGTGTCGGTGGCTCGCCACGCACGCACTCGGTAGCTAGCGGGCAGCTACGTGGCAGCCACACGGCAGCTGCTCCTGACCCTCGGGGGACGCTGATCACGTCGTCTTCGCCACACTTATCGACACTGTCAAGGTCCGTGGTGTTGGCCATCTTGCAGGTGGAGGTGCTCCCCCCCACCGCCACCCACACAGCAGCGGCAACGCGCTCACAACACCTCTGCCTTCTGCCTCCGGCGCCAGGCTTCGGGCGCGCGTGGTGGTGGTAGTGGCTTGGCACGACCACGCCCCGCACACACCCAATTTGACATACCCACAACGCGCACAGCAACGCGCTCACAGCGCCTTGGCCTTCTGCGCCTTGTCGTCGGCCCCCGGGGCGCCGGGCTTCGGGCGCGCGTGGTGGTGGTTGGGCAGGGACGCCAGGTGGGCGCGCATGGTCTCGACCTCGAAGCCGTCCCACGCGGGGTGCTGCGGTGTGTGTGTGAGTGCGTGTTTTGACCTCGAAGCCGTCCCACACATGCGTGTGTGGGCTCTTTCTCTCTCTCTTCCACCTCCCTCTCACACACCTTGTCGTTGTTGCGCCGCAGAGAGCGCCACACTGCGCTGTTGCACTTGAAGCCTGAGCCGAAGCCCATCTGCCACACGCGGTCGCCGCGCTTGACGCCGCCGCCGACCGCCTCGATATACGCCAGGACGTACCTTTGAGTGAGAGAGAGTGAGAGTGAGAGTGGGAGAGTGACAGGGTGTGTGCGAGTGAGAGAAGGTGAGTGAGTGTTTGAGAGGGAAACAACACCCATCTGCCAAGCGCTGTTGACGCCGCCGCTCACTGCCTCGATGCAAGCCTGGACGTTCCTTCGAGTGTTTGAGGGGGAGAGGGAGTGTGAGAGAGACGGTGTGTACGATTGAGAGAAGGAGAGTGAGTGTTTGACAGGGAGAAAGCTCATCGGCCACACGCGGTCGCCGTGCATGACGCCGCCGCTGACCGCCTCGATGTACGCTAGGGCGTACCTTTGAGTGTGAGAGAGTGAGAAAGAGAGAGAGGGTGCGAGAGAGACGGCAGAGAGGAAGGGAAGAACAGGCAGACGGAGATAGGAACAGAGAGAGAGAGAGAGAGAGAGAGAGAGGGAGGGAGAGAGGGAGAGAGGAGCCATCTGCCACCTCCAACCGCCTTGGTGTAAGCCAGGACGTACCATTGAATGAGAGAGTGAGAGTGAGTGAGAGGGTGCGAGGGTGAGAGTGTGTGTGAGAGAGGGGGGAGAGATAGTGAGAGAGGGAGAGAGGGAGAGTGAGAGTGAGAGAGGGAGAGTGAGAGTGAGAGAGGGGGGAGAGAGAGTGAGAGAGGGGGGAGAGATAACAGTGAGAGAGGGGGGAGAGATAGAGTGAGAGAGGGAGAGAAAGGGAAGTCACACAGAGAGGAAGAGAGAAGAAACAGAGAGAGGGAGAGAGAGAGACAGAGAAGAAACAGAGAGAGAGAGAGAGAGGGGATGAGCTCTGCAGTGCAAGCATGCGTGCGTGCACACTCACCAGATGGACGAAGACGACACGTTGCCGTAGCGGTAGAGCGTCGCGCGCGAGGGCTCGGCGTAGTCGTCACCAAGCCTGAAAGGTGCGACACGTGTAACAAGGGTCAATCTCTGCGCACCCAGGCGGAGCCAACGGTACACGGCAGTGTTTCTGTTAGCCAACCCGCAAACTTCGAACCTGCAACAATGGGTTTGAGATTGGGCGATTCGGGCTGGCGCTGCGGGTTGGAACTGCGCGAGGTCTCACCCCCCAAAAGCGTAAAATGCACATATTTACTCCCTGTTAGCCCCCCAAAACGCCTCCGTCGGGTTGAGATTGGGGAGTGAGCCATAATTCCTCCAAGACCCTTAGGAGAGCCACACATACATGGAGCCACACACATGGACACGAATGGACACATACACACACATGGACACACATGGACACACGTGGACACATGGACACATACATGGACACACATGGACACACGTGGACACACATGGACACATACATGGAGACACACACATGGACACATGGACACACATGGAGCCACACATACACACACATGGACACACATGGACACACGTGGACACACGTGGACACACATGGACACATACATGGACACACATGGACACATACATGGAGCCACACACATGGACACACGTGGACACATGGACACACATGGAGCCACACATACACGCCCACGAACACCCGACAACTGCCGCCAACTGATTAAAAGTAACCCACTTCAATTGGCAGGCAGCCGGCTGGTGGCCGCCCCTCACAAGCACCGCCCCTCACAAGTAATTGTTAGGGCCAGAACTAGACTTGGGTCTAGGCGGTGGTACTAGGACTGGAAGGTAGTCTTTGCTGGAAAGCCGATGTAACTGTAACTTAAGTTGTTTGAACAACAGCCCAGCAACCGACCAACGTACCGCAGCTGGCGCTCAATCCCGTCGCCCACCACGCGCCCGCCCGCGTGGAGTCCCCCCCCCCCACACACACACACCATCACCACCAACACCACAACTGACAACTGCCGCCAACTGACACACCACCTAGAACAATGAATGGACTACACAACCAACCACGACTTACCGCAGCTGGCGCCCAATCTCGTCGATCACCGCGCGCTCACATGTGTGGATGCAAAACTGGCTACACCACACACAACTAACTGCCAACAACTGACTACAACCTGGCAACAACTGCCAACAACAGACGCATCGCACAGCCAGCACGACTCGCCGCAGCTGGCGCTCAATCTCGTCGATCACCGCGCGCCCACCCGTGTGGATGCACACGTGCACAACCGACGACGACCCCAAAACAACTGTCTGCCACTGACTAGGACAGATGACTGCAACAGATGAATTGCACAGCCAGCACGACTCACCGCAGCTGTCGCTCAATCTCGTCGATCACCGCGCACCCGCCCGTGTGGATACACACGTGCACAACCAACGACGACCCACAAACAACTGTCTGCCACTGACTAGGACAGATGAGTGCAACTGACTTCAACAGATGAATTGCACAGCCAGCACGACTCACCGCAGCTGTCGCTCAATCTCGTCGATCACTGCGCACCCGCCCGTGTGGATAAACACGTGCTCAAACGAGGCCTGCCCCCCAAACAACTGAATACACCTGGCGACACCTGCCAACAACCGACGGCCACCTCCTACACCGAACTCAACAACAGACGAGCAAGCAACGACTCACCGAAGCTGGCGCTCCATCTCGCCGATGACCTCGCGCCCACCGGTGTGGATGCACACGTGCACAACCGACTGCAACTCACGACTAACTGTCTGCAACTGACTAGGACAGTTAGCTACAACTGACTACAACCAACTTCACAGCCAGCAACCGACTCACCGCAGCTGGCGCTCAATCTCGTCGATGACTGCGCGCCCGCCCGTGTGGATGCACACGTGCTCAAACGCGGCGCGGAAGTCTGGGATGTACGGCTTGAGCTTGCGGCCGAGGATCTTACGCGCGAAGAGGTTGGCGATGAAGATAACCTGCGTGTGTGCGTGCGTGTACGTGTGCGGTGTCTGCGTGTGTGTGCGTGGTGGCAGAGCTTGTATGGGCGAAGAGGTAGGCGATGAAGATGACCTCTGTGGAGCGGGTGGGGGGTTTGGAGGACGAGTTGTGGGCCCGAGTAGAATGCAAGAAAGAGGCAGAGAAAGAAGGAGAGAAAGTGGCAGAGCAGGAGAGAGAACGAGGCAGAGAGAAAGAGGGAGAGAAAGAGGGGGAGAAAGAGGCAAAGAAAGAGAGGGTGGCGGTTGTGGGTGTGATGGAAAGTGTGACCACCCACCCCTACACCTGCTCAGAGAAGAGCAACACGAGCAGGCCCCTCCCTGCCTCCCCGCGCACCCCCCTACCCTCTTGCTCCCTCCCTTACTCCAACACCCTCCATCCTCCGCACCTGCTCAGAGAAGGGCAGTACGAGCGTGGTCACACCCTCCCTTGCCCCCCCCCTCTAACACCCACCATCATTTGCACCTGCTCTTCGTAACGGCCAGCTAGTTCAGGGGGGGGCACGCACAGACACACATGTACAACACACCTGCTCCGAGAAGGGCAGTACCAGCGCCAACACCTGCCATCCTCCATAACGACTCCGGCAGCAACCTTACAGCCTGCACACGCACACACACACACACTCCCCATACACACACCTGCTCCGAGAAGGGCAGAACGAGCGGCCCAAGCGTGGTAACGTTGACCTTGCCCCCCCTCTCACACCCAACACCCGCCATCAGCTGCACCTGCTCTTTGAAATCACCGGCTAGGGCATGAGGCACACACAGGCACACACAAACACCTGCTCCGAGAAACACAGCGCCAGCAGGCCCCACACCGCCATCAGCTCCTTGCTCAGCCCCTCCCCCTCCCCTCATTTCAACACACCTCCTCAGAGAAAGGCAGCACCGGCGGCCCACACCTGCCATCCTCCAACACGACTCCGGCAGCAACCTTGCAGCCTGCACGCCTGCACACACACACACACACAGACTTCCCATACACACACCTGCTCCGAGAAGGGCAGAACGAGCGGCCCGAGCGTGGTAACGTTGACCTTGAGCGCCTCTCCCGCGACCGCCATGAGCTCCTTGCTGAGGCGCACACCGATGACGCCCTGGTCGTCCTCCATCTGGGGCCGTGTGTGTGTGTGTGTGTGTGTGTGTGTGTGTGTGTGAGAGAGGAAGAGAGAGGAAGAGAGAAGAGACAGAGTAGTACAGAGCGAGCAAGAGAAAAAATGACTAGAGAGGAGAGAGAGAGAGAGACATGCGACCGCCATCAGCTCCTTGCTCAGGCGCATGCCAATGACGCTCTGGTTGTCCTCCATCTGGTGTGTGGGGGGGGGTGGGGGGGTGGGGTGAGAAGAGAGAGAAGAGACAAGAGACAAGAGAGGAGAGAGAGAGGGCAGGGAGAGAAATAGAGAGAGGATATTGTTTGTGCGAGTGCGCAGTTCGTACTGCGCGACCCTCCTCGCCAACCGGTGTCCTGCCTCAAAGATGCAGATGGGTGTGTGGTATGTGCATCCATGCATCCGTGCGCGTATCCCCATGCATGCGTCCCCATGCATGCGTGCACGGAACAACACCAGAGCATCCATGCATGAATGAACGTCCCCATGCATGCGTCCTCGTAAACGTCTGCATGCTGCCT
Organism: Chlamydomonas sp. UWO 241; assembly: GCA_016618255.1. Classification (NCBI taxonomy): domain Eukaryota; kingdom Viridiplantae; phylum Chlorophyta; class Chlorophyceae; order Chlamydomonadales; family Chlamydomonadaceae; genus Chlamydomonas; species Chlamydomonas priscui. The sequence continues at coordinate 151,834 of VFSX01000017.1, read as the reverse complement.
GCATGCATCAAACATGCACTTGCGTGCATGGTGTGTGCATCCCCATGAATACGGTCCCATACAGGGGTGTGCATGCATGGGTGAATATAAGCGCCCCCATGCATGTGTGCGCGTCTCAACACCCAAGCATCCATGCAGGCATGCATGCGCGCCCCCATGCATGCGGGCGCATCCATGTCTGCATGCTGCACACATGCAACGCATGCGCGTCGCAACACCCGAGCAGCCATGCATGCACGCCCCATGTATGCGTACGCGACTCAACACCCAGGCATCCATGCAAGCATGCATGCATGCGTCCCACCCATGTCTGCATGCTGCATACATCAACGCACGCGCGCCGCAACACCCGAGCACACATGCATGCATGCGCGCCCCATGCATGTGCCACCATGCATGTATGTGTGTGCGTTGCATGCATGAGCCCGCACCTGGTAGATGCACTTGTACGCATCGTCGCGTGCCCCCAGGTGCGTGCGCACTGTGTGCATGAGCTGGTACTTGGACCTGTGTGTGTGTGTGTGTGTGTGAGAGAGAGTGCGTGTGCGTGCGCACCGTGCGCATGAGCTGGTACTTGTGACCTGTGTGTGTGTGTGTGTGTGTGTGCATGTGCACCGTGTGCATGAGCTGGTACTTGTACCGGTGTGTGTGTGTGTGTGTGTGTGTGCGTGCCGTGTGCATGACCTGGTACTAAGGACGTGTGTGTGTGTGTGTGTGCGTGCCGTGTGCATGACCTGGTACTAAGGACGTGTGTGTGTGTGTGTGCGCGCGCACAGTGTACATGAGCTGGTTCTTGGACCTGTGCGGAGGAGCGGCAGGGAGTCATCAGCAGGTTGTCTTGACTTGAAGGCCTTCCCGCGTGCAGGAACAGGCTTCACTGCGGAAGAACGAACAGATTCGGCTGTGGAAACGCATTTTGGTGTCGGATGCTGCTGCCATTGTTGTTGTTGCTGTTGTTGCTGTTGTTGTTGTTGTTGTTGCTGCTGTTGTTGTTGTTGTTGTTGTTGTTGTTGTTGTTGTTGTTGTTGTTGTTGTTGCCGTCGCCGTTATTGTTGCCGTTTTTTGGCGTTGTTGGCGTTAATGTTGGTGGTGGTTGTGTTTCTGTCGTCGTCGCTGTTGTTGTCGTTGCTGTTTTTGTTGCTCCTGTCATCACTGTTGCTGTTGCTGTCTCCATCTTTCTTCCTGGTGCTGTCTACTTTTGGCCAGACCCGTGTGAAGGTGACCGCTGCTCTACCATGGTGCGGTGACCAGGTGGCCATGGCACGATGCATTGCTGCCCGCCGCATTCCCCACGCCTGAGGCAGCGCCTTCACTTGCGCGGACCAGGCGTCACCTCGAGCGCTCCGAGAACTCCTGAGGCACAACCCCGACTGCGCCTGGAGCAGAGCCGCTTTGCTTGATGCACATCACACCCACACCAAACCACACCCACCCCACCCACACCCACCCAACCACACATGCACAAACTCACACACACGCACCTGAAGTACTCGCGCCGCTTGTTTGTGAGCAGCATCGCCGCGCCGCCGACGCGGAACAGGCAGTTGGGCATGAGCATCGCGCGCTCGTTGCCAAAGTACCAGTTCTGAGTGATGTTCTCGGTGGAGAGGACGAGGGCGTAGGTCGAGGGGTAGAGCTGCGTGCGTGTGTATGTGTGTGTGCAAGTATGTGTAAGTGTGTGTGTGCATTGCCAAAGTACCAGTTTTAAGTGACGTTCTGGGTGGAGAGAACGAGGGCGTGGGTCGAGGGGTGAAGCTGCGTGTGTGTGTGTGTGGGTGTGTGGGTGTGTTACAAAAGTACCAGTTCTGAGTGATGTTCTCGGTGGAGAGGACGATGGCGTAGGTCGAGGGGTAGAGCTGCGTGCGTGCGTGCGTGTGTGTGTGTGTGTGCAAGTGTGTAAGTGTGTGTGTGCATTGCCAAAGTATCAGTTTTAAGTGATGTTCTTGGTGGAGAGAACGAGGGCGTGGGTCGAGGGGTAGAGCTGCGTGTGTGTGTGTGTGTGTGTGTGTGTTACCAAAGTACCAGTTCTGAGTGATGTTCTCGGTGGAGAGGACGATGGCGTAGGTCGAGGGGTAGAGCTGTGTGCGTGCGTGCGTGTGTGTGTGCAAGTGTGTGTAAGTGTGTGTGTGCATTGCCAAAGTATCAGTTTTAAGTGATGTTCTTGGTGGAGAGAACAAGGGCGTGGGTCGAGGGGTAGAGCTGCGTGTGTGTGTGTGTGTGTGTGTGAGTGTTTGTGTTTGTGTGTTACCAAAGTACCAGTACTGAGTGATGTTCTTGGTGGAGAGGACGACGGCGTAGGTCGAGGGGTAGAGCTGCGTGCATGCGTGCGTGTGTATGTGTGTGTGTGCAAGTCAGTGCAAGTGTGTGTGTGCATTGCCAAAGTACCAGTTATAAGTGATGTTGTTGATGGCGAGAACGAGGGCGTGGGTCGAGGGGTAGAGCTGCGTGTGTGTGTGTGTGTGAGTGTTTGTGTGTTACCAAAGTACCAGTTCTGAGTGATGTTCTCGGTGGAGAGGACGAGGGCGCAGGTCGAGGGGTAGAACTGCGTGCGTGCGTGTGTGTGTCTGTGTGCGCCCTACTCACTCTACTCACTCACTCTGTGCGCGGGCGCGGCAGAGTGGGGCGCCGCGCCCGCGCAGCCATCGCCGCCGCCTACGTCGACCCCCCTTCACCCATGCCGCCGCCGATTCTCGCCGCCTCTCCTCCTCCGTACGCCCCCTGTCGTCGGGCTGCCAATTCAGCAGCCAGGCGACGCATGCATCCAGAAACTCAGTCCATCCGCACTCTCTCGCACGCCCTCCACATGGCAAAAAACACCCTACCGCACAGATTTCCCTCCCCCCGCAGCTCTGCAGCTTCAGACAACGGAGCCCAGGTATCTCAGTGCCATCACCTCGACCGCCATGCGGCCCGAGCCACCGCTCAACTTGAGCTACCGAGTTCCTCCAGCCGCCACCGTCCCGCCCACCGCCCACTGCCCAGTCGTTCATTCGACCCCACGCCCCACCTCAAGAGACCCACCGCTTATCCACTGCCGCCCCGTCGACCTCCATACACCCACATGCTCACATGTCACATGGAGTTGCCCCTCCCCATGCGCCCCATGCGCCCCATGCGCGCACATGCACCCCATGCACCCCCCCCCCATGCTACCAGCGCCTATGTATGCGCCATGTGGCCGGGCCACAGTGTGGCTCCCTTCTCTCTCCCCTCTCCTCCCTCCCTTCTCCTGTCTTCCACCCCTCCATCCCCGCTGCACCCCACCCCATCTTGTGCCCCTCGCCCCTCCCTAACCCTCCCCTGCGCCTCCCCCTCTCCCTCCGACTACCCTCCCGCTGCCTCCCTCCCACTGCCTCCCACTTGCACGAATACCGCTGTTCGGACACGACTTCGCTCTATGCCGGCGGCGCCATCACCTTGTTCCGGCTCACGCCGGTGACTTTAGCGCCCACTCCGTCACGTTCTACGCCCTCCGCAAACATCCATCTCTTCAACTTCACGCGCGACATCCCCGAGCGCCCCGAGTTCGCCGAGCGAGCCACCACCGAGTGGATCATCTTAGCATGATTTCCACAACTGTGGAAGTCCTTCTGCTGACACCTAGTTTAAACTCAGTCGAGGCGGATTGACGAACACAGCCGTCAATGACCCGCCACTGCCCCTTTCCCCCACTGCTTTAAAAATGAGGTTGTTCACCCTCTTGCTGGCGCACGGTTGGTCTCCCGCCTTCAAACGGAATCTCCTCAATTGATGACTAGAAACAGCCTATCTAGGTCTGCCGTGCAGAGTTCTCTGTAACGATATCTCTCTCTGTGTGTCTGTGTGCAAGTGTGTGTAAGTGTGTGTGTGCATTGCCAAAGTACCAGTTCTAAGTGATGTTCTCGGTGGAGAGGACGAGGGCGTACGTCGACGGGTAGAGCTGCGTGCGTGTGTGTGTGTGTGTGTGTGCGTGTTACCAAAGTACCAGTTCTAAGTGATGTTTCTGGGTGGAGAGGACGAGGGTGTACGTCGATGGGTAGAGCTGCGTGTGTGTGCGTGTGTGTGTGTGTTACCAAGGTACCAGTTCTAAGTGATGTTTCTGGGTGAAGAGGACGAGGGCGTACGTCGATGGGTAGAACTGCGTGTGTGTGCATGTGTGTGTGTGTGTGTTACCAAAGTACCAGTTCTAAGTGATGTTTCTGGGTGGAGAGGACGAGGGCGTACGTCGACGGGTAGAGCTGCGTGCGTGCGTGTGTGTGTGTGTGTGTGCGTGTTACCAAAGTACCAGTTCTAAGTGATGTTTCTGGGTGGAGAGGACGAGGGTGTACGTCGATGGGTAGAGCTGCGTGTGTGTGCGTGTGTGTGTGTGTTACCAAGGTACCAGTTCTAAGTGATGTTTCTGGGTGAAGAGGACGACGGCGTACGTCGATGGGTAGAACTGCGTGTGTGTGCATGTGTGTGTGTGTGTGTTACCAAAGTACCAGTTCTAAGTGATGTTTCTGGGTGAAGAGGACGAGGGCGTACGTCGATGGGTAGAACTGCGTGTGTGTGCATGTGTGTGTGTGTGTGTTACCAAAGTACCAGTTCTAAGTGATGTTTCTGGGTGAAGAGGACGAGGGCGTACGTCGATGGGTAGAGCTGCGTGTGTGTGCATGTGTGTGTGTGTGTGTGTTACCAAAGTACCAGTTCTAAGTGATGTTTCTGGGTGGAGAGGACGAGGGCGTACGTCGATGGGTAGAGCTGCGTGTGTGTGCGTGCGTGTGTGTGTGCGTGCGCATTCAACAGGCACGAGTTAGTTAGGGCATGTGAGTTGGGTGCATGCACCAGTTCAGGGTTTTTTCGAGGTAGTTCAGTTACTTTCAGTTACTTTCGGTTACTTGAGTTTTTTACACGGGCTCAGCAACGTTCAGTTACTTTCAGTTACCTGCAGCATCTAGCGCGCCAGGTCGATAGCGATGGGCGGCGCGTCCCCATAGCAGGGTGACTGTAGGTTATATTCGGTTACGTTCAGGTGCTTCAAGTTCGGTCGAGTTACTCAAATTTAGGTTTGATTACCAACGTACAGGATCTGGCGCGCAAGGCGGTAGCGATGGGTGACATGGAGCAGCCCACGCCAGGGTGAATGTCGGTGACATTCTGTTACTTCCAGATGCGTTAAGCTACTTTTGGTTACTTGGCAGTTGACCTGGCGCGCCAGATGCTGCAGGCACACCCGCAGCATCTGGCGCGCCAGGTCGATAGCGATAGGTGACGCGGAGCAGCCCCATGCCAGGGTGACTGTCGGTTACATTCATTTACTTTGTGTTACTTCCAGGTGCGGTTACTTTCGGTTACATTCGGTTACTTTCAGTTACCTGCAGCATCTGGCGCGCTAGGTCGATAGCGATGGGCGACGCGGAGCAGCCCATGCCAGACAGCGAGTAGGAGATGATGTTGGAGCGCATCTGCGGAGGTGTGTGTGTGTGTGTGTGTGCGTGTGCGTGTGTGCGTGTGTGTGTGTGTGGGGGGAGGAGGGGCGTCACGTGGGAGCAGCCCATGCTAGAGAGCGAGTTGGAGATGATGTTGCAGCGCATCTGTGGAGGGGTGTGTGTGTGTGTGTTTTGTGTGTTTTGTGTGTGTGTGTGTGTGTGTGGAGGGGCGCCGCATGGCAGCAGCCCATGCCAGAGAGCGAGTTGGAGATGATGTTGGAGCGCATCTGTGGAGGGGTGTGTGTGTGTGTGTGTTTTTGTGTGTTTTGGGGGGGGGGGGGGGGGGGGGGGGCTCGATTAACGGAGGCGCGTTCTCGTCGCCGAGCCCTGGACCCAGCAATGCGGCGCTGCTGGTGACGAGGATCTCCGTGCCGCTGACGAGCGGGGTAAAATACGACTGGCCCGGCTCCTGCTAGACTGCCCCTCGGTGGAACACTTCAGGAGCGGCTTGCCCGGCGCTGCCATGGCTTGGCGAGTAGCCGCGGCGCTGCCGCGGCCCGTGCTGGGAGACGGCCCTTATCCTCCCCCCATGCAGGACGCCATGCGGCACCGATCTCGACGAGTTGATCGACGAGCGGGGGAGCTGGCGCCCGTCAATGCATGCTGGACATTGGTCAAGATGGCTGCCCGTGGAGGCGGGCTACCGTCACGGCTTCAGCGGTGGCGACCGCCGAGGCAACAGAGTAAATCCGCTTCACCAATCGCAGCGTTCGTCACCGCGCTCATCCTCGGGGTCGCTCGTCTGCCGGTGACTGGCGTTGAAAGGTCTTCAGGCAGCCTCCATGACAACTCTGTCGTCCATGCACCCCTGGAGGGTGGGACCTGGCCATGCATGAGGCATGGGGCGCCGGCTGAGCCCCATGCAAACGAGAGCTGGACAGCCTGCACTGCCAGGCGGGGACCGTTCCAGTCAGCGCCAGTCGGCTCTGCCGGCTTGACTGGCCACAAGGCCACTACTGTGACCTTGAGGAAGGTCCTCTCCTATATGCTCCTTGCCAGACATGTCTCTCAGAGACCGCTGTTTGGGGTAGTCTAGCCGGCGGGAGCGGTACTCTATCGGCCGGGAGCCGGCGGTACTCTAGTACTTAAGTGTGCTGGAGTATCGGCGGGTGTCTAGTAGAAGAGTAGCCTGCTTAGCTGGAAACCCCGTGTTACTGTTACTGTGTGTGTGTGGAGGGGCGTCGCATGGGAGCAGCCCATGCCAGAGAGCGAGTTGGAGATGATGTTGGAGGGCGTCTGTGGAGCGGGAATGAATAGGGGGGGGGCGGGGGGGCTGGTGATGATGATTATGTCGCTGCTGTTGCTGTTGCTGCTGCTGCCGTTGCTGCTGCTGTTGCTGCTGCTGCTGTCGCGGCCTTTGCTGCTGTTGCTGCTGTTGCTGCTGCTGCCGTTGCTGCTGCTGTTGCTGCTGCTGCTGTCGCGGCCTTTGCTGCTGTTGCTGCTGTTGCTGCTGCTGCCGTTGCTGCTGCTGTTGCTGCTGCTGCTGTCGCGGCCTTTGCTGCTGTTGCTGCTGTTGCTGCTGCTGCCGTTGCTGCTGCTGTTGCTGCTGCTGCTGTCGCGGCCTTTGCTGCTGTTGCTGCTGTTGCTGCTGTTGCTACTATCGCCACTGTTGCTGCTGTTGCTACTGTTGCTGCTGTTGCTGCTGCTGTTGCTACTGTCGCTACTGTTGCTGCTGTTGCTACTGTTGCTGCTGTTGCTGCTGCTGCTACTGTCGCTGCTGTTGCTGCTGTTGCTACTGTCGCTACTGTTGCTACTGTCGCTACTGTCCTACTGCCGCTACTGTTACTACTGTTACTACTGTTGCTGCTGTCGCTACTGCTGCTGTTCCTGCTGCTGTTTCTGCTACCGTCCCCACTGTCTGTACAACAAAACTTGCCTTGAAGTGGTTGATCACCATCGCCGCGAGGGACGGCGTCGGGTTGAACAGCGAGCAGTTGACGACCAAAATTCCAATCTGCTTGGGGTGGATGCCGGTCTGCGATTGTGCGTGTGTGTGTGTGTGTGAGAAAAGAGAGAGGGGGAGAGAAACAGAGAGAGAGAGAGAGAGAGAGAGAAAGAGAGAGAGTGTGTGAGTGAGTGTGTGTGTGTGAGTGTTTCTGTATGTGGTGGAAGAGCAGTTGGCTACGAGGATTCCAATCTGCTTGGGGTGGATGCCGGTCTGCGAGTGGGCGTGTGTGTGTGTGTGAGCGTGTATGAGAAAAGAGAGAGAGAGCGAGAGAGAGCGAGAGAGACAGAGACAGAGACAGACACGACAGAGAGAGGGAGAGAGAGAGAGAGAGAGAGAGAGAAAGACAAAAGTGTGTTTGAACACACTCCACACAAATGCCACACTCCACACAAATGCCACACTTTCCACACCTTGGCCAGCACGTCTGCCACAGTCTTGAACATCACGTCCTCAAACTCCTTGCGCCCGGCGGCCATGGTGGGGTTGGGCGGCTCCTCGTGCACAGCTGGGGGCAGGTACGTCTGCGTGTGTGTGTGTGTGTGTGTGTGTTTGCGTGTGTGTGTGCACATGTGTGTGCGTGTGCATGAGCGAAAAGTCTGCGATCCGGCAAGAGCGCTGCCAACAAGTGTTGTTCAATGGTCAATATTGGTCAACGGTCAATATTGATTAACGGTCAACGGTCAAACGGCCAAACGCACCCACCTGCGAGACCAGGCCAGAGCGCTCCAAAATCACATCTTGGAACGAGTGACACCCCTGAAACGCACACGCACAAACACACACACACGCACACAGCTTCTGCTGCCGACGTGCGTTCGTCAACGGTCAAACACACCTGCAACCGTAGGCCAGAGCGCTCCAAAATCACATCTTGGAACGGGTGACACCCCCCTCAAACACACACGCACACACGCACACACTCAGCTTCTGCTGCCGACGCGCGTTGGTCAACGGTCAAACACACCTGCAACCGTAGGCCAGAGCACTCCAAAATCACATCCTGGAACGAGTGACACCCCTCAAACACACGCAAACACACACACATGCAGCCCCTGCTGCCGACATGCGTTGGTCAACGGTCAGCGGTCATCGTTGGTCGACGATCAACGGTCAAACACACCTGCGAGCCCAGGCCAGAGCGCTCCAGGATCTTCTCCTGGAACGAGATCGACTCGTCCGTGAACTTCTGCGCATGCGTGCCACACAAGTGTGGGGGAGAGGGGAGGGGGGGCGTCAGTTGCGGGCAGTGTGCCTCGTCAGTGATGCGTCGTGCGGGCCACACAAGTGTGGGGGGAGAGGGGGGGGCGGTGTGTGAGGATGGATGCTGAGTGTGGGCGAAGAGGCGCCAAGGGGTGGGTGGGTGATGCTGAATGTGGGCGAAGAGGCGCCAGGGGGGGGGGGCAATGCTGGAGTGTGGCGAAGAGGCGCCTGGGGGGTGGGTTGGGTGATGCTGAGTGTTGGTGCGAGAGGCGCGGGTGGTGGGGGGAGGTGCGTGCAATTGTGTGTGTGAGGCATCAGTGGAGATGTGTGTGTGTGGGAGGGAGTGTGCTGAGTGTGGGCGAAGAGGCACGGGGGCGGGGGGGGGTGTATTGCAAGATTGTGTGGTTGGGGGGGGGGCATCAGTGGCAAGCTGTGTGTGTGTGGGAGGGGAGGGTGCTGAGTGTGGCGAAGAGGCGCCGGGGTGGGGGTGGGGGGGTGCATGCAGATTGTGTGTGTGTGGGAGGCATCAGTGGCAAGCTGTGTGGGGGGGGGGGAAGGGGAGTGTGGCTGAGTGTGGGAGAAGAGGCACAGGGGGGCGGGGAGGGGGGGGGGACATGCAGATATGTGTGGTGTGGGGGAGGGCTCAGTGGAAGCTGTGATGTGTGTGTGGGGGGGAGGATGCTGAGTGTGGGCGAAGAGGCGCAGGGGGGGGGGGGGCAATGCAGAGTGTGTGTGTGTGTTTGGGAGGCATCAGAGGCAGCTGTGTGTATGGGTGGGGTGGGGGTGGGGTGCTGAGTGTGGGCGAAGAGGCACCGGGGGCGGGGGGGGGAGGGGGGGGCATGCAGAGTGTGTGTGTGTGAGGCATCAGTGGCAAGCTGTGTGTATGTGTGTGTGTGGTGCTGAGTGTGGGCGAAGAGGCGCCGGGGGGGGGGGTGTACTTGCAGATTGTGTGTGTGTGTGGGAGGCATCAGTGGCAAGCTGTGTGTGTGTGGGAGGGGAGGGTGCTGAGAGTGGGCGAAGAGGCGCCGGGTGGGGGGGGTGGGGGGTGCGTGCAGATTGTGTGTCTGTGTGGGAGGCATCAGTGGCAAGCTGTGTGTGTGGGGGGGAGGGTGCTGAGTGTGGGCGAAGAGGCACCGGGGCGGGGGGGGGGGGGGGGAATGCAGAGTTTGTGTGTGTGTGGGCTCAAGTGGAAGCTGTGTGTGTGGGAGGCATCAGTGAAGCTGGGGGGGGGGGGGGGGGGGGGGGGGGGGGCGGTGGACGTGGTGCGTGTGGGAAGAATGCACTCTGGGAAGCGTGGCGTGTGAGCAAAGCGGCACTGGTGGTGGTGTGTGGTGTGTGGAGGGTGCATGGTCGTGGGGTGGGAGAGTGTGCGGGGGGGTTCTGTGTGGGGGGGGGGGGGGGGCGTGCTTGTGTGCGTGTTTGTGTGCGGTGGTGGCGGCGGCAGTGGCAGAGAGTGTGTGCGTGCGTGTGTGTGTGTGTGGAAATGTGTGCGTGTGTGTGGGGGGGCGCTCTGACCTTGGAGGAGACCGAGGGCTGATCGTGCGCTGCATGCGTCATGGTGCAGCATGCAGCCGATGGTGTGCATGCGCGTGCATGGGTGCATGTGCATGTGTGCGTGCGTCGAAGTGTGGACGTGTGGGGGGAAGGGCGCCCTGACCTTAGAGGAGACCGAGAGCTGGTTGTGCTCTGCATGCGTCATGGCCCAGCTGCACAGGAACGGGCGGGGGGGAGGGGGGGGGGCATGCGGCGTCGGGGGTGTGAAAGTGTGAAAGTGTGGGGGTTGCTCTGACCTGGCATCGTCGCGAGCCAAACATGAAACGCTCGGCGGGACACATCCAGCTGTGAGGGCAGGGCAGGGCGGGGGGGGGGGAGGGGCAGTGTGTAAAGGGAGAGACACGCGGCATATTGACGTGTTTACAGCAGGAAAGTGCATGCTTATAATAACAAAACTGCTTGCTTATTATAACAGATGACACATCAGCTGTGGATATAACAGTTGGCACAATCAAGCTGTGGGGGGGGGGGGGGGGGGGGGGGGGGGCAGTGGGGTTATGTACAGGCCAGTGGTTCCGCTAAGGATCTTGGGGAAATGATGGCTCAACCCCGGCCTCACGGCTCGCTCCCCAATCTCAACCCGACGGAGGCGATTTCTTGCCAACGGGGTGTGAAAACGTCAATTCTTACACTTTTGGGTCGACATTCGTGCAATCTCAACCTACGGGTCGACACTCGCGCCATCTTTACCGACGCCAGCCCAAATTGGCCTATTTCAACCCGAAAGTACACTTTTTCGGGTTGCGTATTGGCTAACGGAAACACTGGTACAGGCACGCGGATATTGAACGTGTTCTAGGAGGAAAGCGCATGCTTATTATGACCAAACTGCTTGCTTATTATAACCAAACTGAGCACATCCAGCTGTGGGCGCGGTGGCGGTGGCGGGAAAGGGGGGCAGTGATTGTGTTCAGAGAGAGAGAGAGACACTCGCACATTGAACGTGTTCTACGAGGAACGCGTATGCTTATTATAACCAAACTGAGCACTTGCAGCTTGAGCGCAGTGCGGGCGGGAGGGGGGGGGGGTCAGCGTGTGGGTGGCAGTGGGGTTGTGTAAAGACACGCGCATATCGAACGTTTTCTAGAAGAAAAGCGTGTGCTTATTACAACCAAACTGAGCACTTCCTGCGGGCGTGATGCGGGGAGGGGGGGGGGGGCAGCAGCGCGTGGGTGGCAGTTAGGAGCCCGGCGGGCTGTAACTCAACCTCCACGCGGGTTTCACGCCACACACCCACACACTCACTCGCCGGGCGCCTTGTACACGCAAACGTCACCCATCCGATGGGCCCCCACACCCCACACACACGCCCCAAGACGCCAGGTGGACACGACATCAAAGGCGCCAGGCGTATTGTAAACGCAGTAGTCTAGCATCCAGAATGGGCCCTCACACCCCAGACGCACTCCCCCAGACGCCAGGTGGACACGACATCAAAGGCGCCAGGCGTATTGTAAACGCAGTAGTCTAGCATCCAGAATGGGCCCTCACACCCCAGACGCACTCCCCCAGACGCCAGGTGACCCCGCCATCAAAGGCGCCACGCGTATTGTAAACGCAAGAGTCAACCATCCAGACTGTGCCCCCACCTTCCTGCACACGCTCCCACACCAGTGGTGCCGCTACAGGTCTTGGGAAAGAGATGGCCCACCCAGCGCCTCACGGACACTTTCGCCAGGGGCACATTTTTGTGTGTGAAGAAGTGTGAAAATGTGATTTTTCATGTATCAGGTCAAAATCCGCCCAGTTTCACCGCGCAAGTGCACTGTTGTGGGGTGCGGGGCGGCAAACAGAAACACTGGTCCTACCCCCGCGCACTCACTCGTCGGGCGGTTTGTAGACGCAGAAGTCAAGCATGTAGACAGGGCGGGACTGGAGCAGGTAGTAGATAAGGAGCGCGGCTGCGACTAGGGTCACACAGATGACGACCGTAATCTGTGGAGGGTGGGTGTGAGTGCATGTGCATGAGAAATGAGAGGAAGAGAGGCAGAGAGATGGTTGGAGAGAATGAGAGAGTAAGGGGGTGGCTAGAGAGAATGGGAGAGTGAGAGTGAGAGTGTGCGAGAGAGAGAGGGGGTGATGATATGCGTGTGGGGGGAACTGGAGCAGGTGGTAGATAAGGGGCGCGGCTGCGACCAGAGTCACGCAGATGACGACCGTAATCTGTGGAGGGCGGGTGTGAGTGTACGTGGCTGTGTTGGCGTGCGCGTGCTCGGAAGAGAGATAATAGAAAGAAAGAGAGAGAGAGAAAGAGAGACAGCGGGTGCACCGAGACTGAGCGGGGGAGAGATGAGACGGAGAGAGAGAGAGGAGAGAAGAGAGTGAAGATGGAGAATAGAGGGAGAAGAGAGAGGGAGAAGAGAGAGAGGGAGGAGGGAGAGAGGGGGAGAGAGAGACAACGGGCAAGTGATGTGACTGTGCATGTGCACGTGGAGGAACTGGAGCAGGTGGTAAATAAGGGGCGAAGATGCGACCAAGGTCACGCAGATGACGACCATAATCTGCGGAGGGTCAGGGTGAGTGTACGTGGGTATGAGAGTGCGCATCCTCGTGAGAGAGATGAGAGAGGCAGGGATTACGTGAGAGAATGAGAGACAGCGGGTGCACTGAGACTGAGTGGGGGAGAGGTGAGAGAGAGAGAGAGACGAGAGAGAGAGAGACGAGAGCGAGGAGAGAGTGTGTGTGATGTGTGTGCGTGTGGGTGTGTGTGCGTATGTGTGTAAAACTATTCTCTCTTTGTCAGACACCGGGAACACGCAGTGGATGAGCAGCCACAGGGGCACGCAAAGATCTGTGCATCTGTTGGCAATCTGCTTGCAGCCTGCGCGCTGCCAACACTCTCTACCCCCACAGGCCTGAGCATCTGCTTGCAGCCTGCGCGCTGCCAACACTCTCTACCCCCACAGGCCTGAGCACCAGTACACCCACATCAGCCCCATGGCTGTTGCACAGAGCAGACGCCATGCATGCTCTGTGCGCCGCCTGCACAGCGTCAAGGACTACATCCTGGTCGCGCGCCGCCGCATGCATGCGGTGACAGACTGTAGGGTGCGTAGGAGCCCAACCTGGGACAGCGATCACCGCATGGTGGTACTGTCCATGCGCCTCCGCATGCGAGCCTCCCGCCATGCAGGCGGCTCTCAGCGGCGCGCATGGGACTCTTCACAACTGCGGCGCCCGGCTGTCCGTCGTGAGTTCAACCTCCAGCTGTCCGATCGCTTTGGGCTGCTGGAGGCCGTGCCGCCCGAGGGCGCTGATGCCCAGGCGGAGTACGACGCGATGGCTGCTGCCATTCGCGAGGTGGCCACCAACCACCTCGCTCCACGCGGCAGCCGCCGGCGGCGCGGCTGGCAGTTCACTCTGTCGCAGCGCACCCTCCGGCTCATGGACGCCCGGCAGCGCGCGCACACGGCATGCCTCAGGAGCAAGTCTGCTGCTGCCAAACGAGAGCGCAACCGCGCCAACCGCGCGGCCGACGCAGCTGTGCAGAGAGACAGGGAGAGGTGGATCGGCCAGCAGGTGGTGGAGGCGCAAGACATGCTAACTGCCTTCGTCGCATTCTGGGTGTGCGCCTGGTCGACCGGCACAGATTAACTTATATTCGGCAGGCGTGCGACACTGAGCCAATTGAGAGCCTTGTGGCAAAGCGATCAATGCAGTGGCTAGGCCATGTGATGCGCATGCCGGCTTCTCGTCTTCCTCGTGCGACTTTTGACTGCACAATGGATGTGGCTCGGCAGCAAGGCCGGCCTCCAGCCTCCTCCCGACACTATTTTCTTAAGCTACTGATTCAGCAGCTAGGCGAAACTAGTGGCACTCGTCTGATTGGAAGACTTTTTCGGACACGGCGTTTGAGCGTGCTCAGGATAGGGTCGGGTGGAGAGCCGTGGTGTACGGTCCGGCTGCCCCTCAGGCGCCGGCCCCTCCACCACGGCGGTCAAGTAGATTGGCAAGCGCCACTTGACCCCCTATCCCCTAGAAGCAGTTAGGACCTATTTTGGAGGCGTCGCACAATAGCTCTCCTTTTTGCTCTGGGACTACACGTTGGCAGGCAGCCGGCTGGTGGCTACCGCCCCTCACAAGTAATTGTTAGGGCCAGAACTGGACTTGGGTCTAGGCGGTGGTACTAGGACTAGAGGTAGTCTTTGCTGGAAAGCCGATGTAACTGTAACTGTTGGCAAGGCACGGCGACCGAGAGGTGTGCACGCGCGTGCGGTTTGGGGAGGTCATGTGGTGGACCAGGGCGGGGGTGAAAGGTGAAGTGGTGACCTAGGTGGACTGTTGGCTGCGTGGTGGTGCATGGGGCGTGCGGGGGCGCTGGTGCATGGGCAGGCTGTGCATGTATGCATGCATGCGCATGGGCAGGAGGCGACTGCAGGCGCGTGCCCATCGTGGCGCTCCCCCGTGCGAGGCCCACCCCAAGGGCTCACCAGGTCGAACGTGAGCTCCGTGCGCTGAGCCACGGCAAAGAGGCGGTGCAGCTCGCCCTGGTTCCACAGGTTGAGCAGCTCCAGACCGCCAAACACAACCAGGGGGAGCGCCACCAGCGGCGGTGCGGCAGCGAACACGGCCTGCAGGCCGCGCTTGACGTACTTGAGGCCCACGGTGCGGCGGTAGTCTGCAGGGAAAAGGTTGCATACGTAGGCGTTTAGTAGGTCGCTGCGACAGGCAGCGCATGCAGGCTGGCCCCTCCAGGGCAGCCACACGGTGCAGAGCATCAGCGCATCGTGTCATGGTACAGCCATGGCGCGGGGCGGGGTGGGCGTGAGGGATCGGGATCGGGATCGGGCAAACGTTGCATGTGTCGACGGAGACAATACTCAGCAAGGCGACTCTGCCCCATCGTCCCGCATCAGTAGGGACCATGGGGCCATGCATGCGGCGAGAAGGATGCGGCGTGCTGGGGGGCCATCGCGTGCGATGATGGGCCAATGCAGGAGGCATATAGAGGGCGCAAACACTCCCTGCTGCGACCACGCACCCGGGAACGCATCCCCCTGCGCCGCCTGTGCCGCCTGTGCCGTGATAGGAACACTCATGGCTGCCGACTGTGGGCAGCTCGGTGGCGCGCCAGGTGGCGCAGTTCCGACTACGCGCGCAATTCCAGGGGCCCGCGTGTGCCTCTGGTTACTAGAGACTAGTAAGAAGTTGGCTGTGTTAGATGGGTCAATGATGGGTGTGGGTGTGGGTCAAAGGGTTGTCATGAGTGTGGGGTGCCTGATGTTCAATTACCGTGCACGAGTAAGTATTGATATAGAACAATCAAACATGCACGCTCGGAAAACAGCGATTTGGGGCACCAAATCAACTAAAATCGACGAAAAACGACCCCCCGCGGAGTCGTTCGCGATTAAACAATCATTTGTTTGACCCCCCCCGCGAAGGCTCAGGCCCTGTACGGTATGTGCTTTCAGTTACATGGCATTCCAGCTAAGACAACACTAGTCCTAGTGCCACCGCCCTGTGAAGGACGATAGCCACCAGCCGGTTACCTGCCGTCTAGACTACCGCTCCCGCCGGCTAGTTTAGACCCAAACAAGTCCCTGAGGGACATGTCTGGCAAGGAGCGTATAGGAAAGGACCGTCCTCCTCCTGGCCTTTGAGGCCAACCACGCCGGCTGTGCCGACTGGCGGCGCTGAAGCAGAAAAGTCCCCGCCTGGCATGGTGCATGGTTGTCCAACTCCATGCATGGGGCTCTGCCTGCGCCCATGCGTCATGCATGGCCAGGTCCCACCCTCCAGGGGGGCCTGGGCAAACAGAGTCGTCATGGCAGGCTGCCTGAAGACCAATGCCGACGCCAGTCACCGGCAGACGAGTGCCCCCGAGGGTGAGCGCGGTGACAAACGCTGCGATGGTGAAGCGGATAAACTCTGTTGTTGCCGGCGGTCACCACCGCTGAAGCCCTGATGGTAGCTCGCCCCCACGAGCAGCCATCTTGACCGATGTCCAGCATGCATTGACGGGCGCCAGCTCCTCCGCTCGTCGATCAACTCGTCGAGATCGGCGCCGCATGGCGTCCTGCATGGGGGGAGGATAAGGGCCGTCTCCCAGCACGGGCCGCGGCAGCGCCGCGGCTACTCGCAAAGCCATGGCAGCGCCGGGCAAGCCGCTCCTGTAGTTTCCACCGAGGGACAGTCTAGCAGGAGCCAGGCCAGTCGTATTTTATCCCGCTCGTCAGCGGCACGGAGATCCTAGTCACCAGCAGCGCCGCATTGCTGGTGACTATGTGCTTTCACGTTTGTTTATTTATTTTTGAATGCTGTAGAGCCTGTAGCAGCCTGTAGAGCCTGTAGCAGCCTGTACAGCCTGGAGCTGCTCGATCGCACAATATGTTACAAGAAAATCAAATCACACCGTACTCCTGCTGCTGCTGCTGCTGCTGTCAACCAAGACCATTACCACGTGGTGTTGGGGCACCACGCTGCACACTCGCAAGGATAAGTGAATGCAGGGTGGGCAGGGCAGGGGGGGCCTCAGCATTTCGAGCTGCCTGGGTTGCGTGCAGGCGGGCGGGGCACCTCATATGCCCGCTCGTCTCCTGCGCGGTCAGCACTGCATGACGTGCCCAGGTCCTCTCACTGGTCCGCGCACAAACCCAGGGTCTCTCTCAGTGTGGATACCATCACACAAAACCAGGAATTGCATGGTCCCCAGCACTGCGGGATTGGACTGGGACTAACTTTGGACCTTGTTTTTTGTCGAAGCCCGCGGCGGGAGGCAGGGGAGGGACGAGGCCCTCTAACTGGTACCACATCCCCAATGAGTTAACCAACCACTTGCCGGACACCCGCACCCGCCGCCATCCGCTCCGCCGCCACAAATATGTTGGCACAAAACAACAAACTTCGGGCGAGATCCACTTGACGGCCTCACGCGGCCGTCAAGTCCGTCCAATGATGATGGATATTACAGTCTGTGTGACACCAGTAATGATGTATAAGACCTGAGTCGGCGCTAGCGCCCGACACCTTAAACTCAGTTTCAGTGGGAAACTGGCTGGCTACCTGGTAGGGGTGAGGGTTAACCCCCACATGCGCGCACGCACTGGACCTAGACAGGGCACTGGGCCCCCAAATCCACCTATACCACCCAGGTAGTGACAGCAACGCATTGTTGGTGTGCGCCTGTGGGCACGAGGCATGTGACAGCGACGACTCGCCAGCTTCTCCGGGTTTCTTTCGAATCGGGGACATCAGAGTGGTCGGGGATCGCGGCACAGGCGTTACAATCACGTGCCGGCAGTATCTCTCATTTCCAAAGTTAATCACCAGCAGCAGCAGCAGCAGCAGCAGCAGCGGCAGCGGCAGCGGCAGCGGCAGCGGCAGCGGCAGCAGCAGCGGCAGCAGCAGCGGCAGCGGCAGCGGCGGCGGCAGCGGCAGCGGCGGCGGCAGCGGCAGCGGCAGCGGCAGCGGCAGCGGCAGCGGCAGCGGCAGCGGCAGCGGCAGCGGCAGCGGCAGCGGCAGCGGCAGCGGCAGCGGCAGCGGCAGCGGCAGCGGCAGCGGCAGCGGCAGCGGCAGCGGCAGCGGCAGCGGCAGCGGCAGTTGCAGCAGCAGGCTGGCCCCTCACTGCTGCTGCTGCTGCTGCCACTTGATCGCCATGCCCACGACGGCTAGATTGATGCTCTCCGTATCGCGCGCCCGCCGCGCCAGGCCACTGATGATGCGCGTCATGACGAGGTTGTGTGAGTCGAAGCCGCGTGCACCGCGCTCCAGCAGCAGGACGACGCACTCGTCGCGTGCGTCGTCTAGGTTAGGGTCGACGACAAACAGCAGGCTCGAGTGCCCGTGTGCGTCTGCATCTTCTCCGCCCCACAGCGCCTCCATCACAGTGGTCATGTGCTCCTGCTGCGCACCGCTCAGGTGTGAGTGCATTGGGACGCGTTGGAGCAGGAACAGAAGGGGCACGCAGCGGCGCGTCGGAAGGTCCTTCTGCAAGTGGTATGCGCCACCGCGCGCCGCGAACTTGGCCGCCCACGTGAGCGCAGAGTCGCCGTCCGCACGCGTGTGGAACATTGCTGCTGGGTCGGCACACGAGTGCTCTAGCAGCATGCGCAGGGGCTCGACACGGCCGGACGAGGCAGCCCACATGAGGGCGGTGGTCCCGTGGTTGTCGGTGTGCTGCATCGCGGCTGCTGGGTCGGCATATGGGTGGTACAGTAGCAGGTGCATGGCATCCACACGGCCGGTCAAAGCAGCCCAGCCGAGGGCGGTCGAGCCATCATGGCTTGCGTGCAGCATCATGGCCGTCGCGTCGGCAGCTGGGTGGTCGAGCATGAGGCTCATGGCATTAGCAAGGCCGTTGACAGCGGCCCGTATGAGGGCGGTAGATCCGCGGTCGTCGGTGTGCATCATCATGGCCGCTGGGTCGGCGCACGGGTGGTCGAGCAGCAGGCGCATAGCGTCCACATGGTGAACAGCCTCCATGAGGACGGTACCCCCACCGGAGCGTGCGTGTCTCATCATCGCTGCAGCATCGGCAGACGGGTGGTCGAGCAGCGCGCGCATGACATCCACACGGCCGTGCTGAGCCGCTACCATGAGAGGCGTGAGACCATTGCTGAAAGTCGCCATGTCGTTGACCTCAGCGCGGACAGCGGCGGGACTGCGGGAGGTTGGGGGAGGGGGGTGGGGGGTGCCGGGGTGCGGGTAAAAATCTAGTGGTGGTCGTGGCTGACATGGTCGTGCGTAACCGCTGCTGCCTGAGCGGCGTGGACCCGTCGGCTGCGGTTTTCGGCGTCCTCAGTGACCGCGAGGAGGCGCAGCACCAGGCGCTATTGCCCGCTTTCGTCGCCGCCAAAGCTGCGGGCAAGCGGGCGCAGTTCCACCGCGCACGCCTTGTGGTCGACGGCGAGCGGGTGGCTGCACCTGTTTGCTAGTTGCATCCCCTCTGGAGGTGTGTTTGAAGGGAGGTGGCGCCACACACGTGCGGTGGCGGGTGCGGTGTGGTCGCTGGGTAGAGTGTTGCGTTGGTGCCGCGAGGATGGGCGGGTGTGGTGAGCCCGACCCACCCCTTCGTTGGAGTGGTGGACGGCGGGCTCACTCTGAACAAGACATCCTAGGCCCCTGGGGGGTCTGTGAGGGGAGGTGACGTCATACGCGTGCGCTGGCGGGTGTGTTGTGGTCGCTGAGTTGAGTGTTGCGGCGGGTGTGCTACCAGCCCCGCTTCCACTGGTTTGGGGGAGGGCTTTCTGGTCCCTTCATGGTGTTATACCTTGGGCCTATCCTCCGGCCACTGGAGGGGTTGGGTGTGTAGCCTGCACCGTGATGCTGCTTGCTTGGTGCCCGCCACGCCGTGATTTGGCGCTACCGTGGGCTGCCTTTGTAGCTTTACCTTTCTTTGGTGGGCCTCGTGCCTGCTCTCTAAGTCCCGCTGGAGCTTTGGAACCGAACGTGTGACCGCCGGCAGTGGATTGTAAAACTCTCATCATACCGTGGGCTACTTTTGTAGCTTGACCTTTTTGGTGGGCCTTGTGCCTGCTCTCTCAAGTCCCGCTGGAGCTTTGGAACCGAACGTGTGACCGCCGGCAGTGGATTGTAAAACTCTCATCATCAAAAGGTGGTTTCTGTGTTGGGGGTGTGTGTTGGGGAGCAACCTGGCAAGATTTGCATTTTTTTTTAAGATTGCGCCACACATATGAGCTCACATGCATGCGGGCAGGGGCGCACGCCAAAGTCGACACAAGTCGGCATGCCTCGCGTCTGAATAGACAGTAAGAAGTGAAGGGTGCATACACGCACGGTGGTGGTGCTGTTGCAAGCGTGCCAACATTAATGCACACATTTCATGCAGGAGAAATCACCTGCACCTGACCTGCACCGCCCTTCCCATGGTGACCCATTCCCCTGCTCCCCAGATGCACTATGCAGGCTTTAAGATGACGCACCGTTACCGCTTGGGCGCTTGGGCGTCGTCTCCTGCTGTCACACTCGCTGTATGTCGGCCAGTGCACTGCCTGCGGAGAGCTCGATCGTGACTTGGCTACGTGATAAATGAGGTCAACTGAAACCGCTCAAGTGATTATGAGGCGCAGAGGAATGGAGCTTGCAAAAGTGTCTCACATTTGTTCACACCACTCCGCCCGCCAGTCATGACTCGTCGTGACGCCAACGGTTCCCCTCGCGATCTGTGCCCGTCAATTTTGTTGCACCTGCATCCCACGAGAACCTGGCCTGGGATGGTCTGGGCGGCACGCCAACGCCGACGAGTGGGATGCAGTGGGATCCGCACTGCCTGTGGATAGCCAGGCAGCGCGCTGTTGAGAGAAGCTGGGGGGAGGGGGAGAGGGGGGAGAGGGGGGCGGGGGGAGAGGGGGGGGGGAGGCAGTGCCACAGTCACAGCTGCAGCTCCTCACCTCCCGCTCTATATGCAGATCGCTCCGGGCCGAGTGGGTTCCACATCACAGGATTGCAATTGCCGGCACGAGGCTGCGGTCGCATTGGGGAGGGGTACGCGGGGACCTGACGCCGTTCAGGGGCTACAGCTGCACAGTCCTTCCTGGACCTGCCTTAGCCGCCCTCCTCTGCCCGCGCCACGTCAGCAACGCGACATCAGCCTGACCGCCGAATCCCACTGCGTCACTAGAGGCCGCTGCGGAGGCGGCAGTGCTGGCAAGCAAGAGCGCACAATGCAGTCCGTACAACGCGTTGTAGGCCTTCCTCAGCCTCCCGCGGCCGCATAAGCCTGTGCTCGCGCGCCCCCACCCGCGCGCACATCGCCGTCGTCAACCTGCCCTACCACATTCACAACGCCTGAGGCGGCGCCTGAGGCTACCCATTCCATGGCGTGGATCAGGTGGCGCCTCAGGCGCTTTGACCGCCTGAGGCGTCGCCTCAGGCGCACCCCTGATAGCCTCAGGCGCCGCCTTAGGCGTTACCCAAACCACCTCAGGCGCCACACCGACCGCCTCAGGCGCCCCACCACCGCCTGAGGCGCACCCCCGATCGTCTCAGACGTTATGACCGCATTCCATGGCGCGGATCAGGCGTTGAAATTTTGGTAGGGCTGACCGCCGAACCTCACAGGTGGCTCTGCTCACATACAGGCGGAACGCACTGCGGCAGTGCTCAGGCTGATCATGACTTGTGTAGTTCACAGTTTTATTTTTATAATTTACAGTTTGCACCCTCAGGGCGTGGGATTGACGGGGCTGCTTCATGAGGCGGGCGACTAATGCTGGGAAGAAGAAGACGGGCACTCCGCCTCTGCGCCTGTCTCAGCCGCCCTGGTCTGTCGCCACCCCACCTGCGTGCACACAGTGGATTCAGGGCCTAGTTTACTACCCCGTAAACAGGGGGGTAAAGTGAGCATTTCCTTAGTGATGAGTTACTACCCCCAGGCTGTACCCCCCCTAAAAACAACGTTTATTGGGGTGATATGCGGGAAATATCATAGTTATTTCGTCGCTACCTCCTGCTAATTCTGCGGTGCAGTTTAGCATGCTGTTGTGAACGCCGAACGCTATTGTGAACGCACATCAGCTTGACCGCCGCACCCCACTGCGTCACCAGAGGCCGCCGCGCATGCGGCGGCGGCAGTGATGATCACACCGGCATGATCAGCACGATTGACTATTGTAGTTTACAGTACGCAACCTTGGGTCGTGGCCATGGGATTGAAAAAGCTCCTTTCGTGAGACGGCTGCTGACTTACATAAGAATTGTGTATATATTATTCGTAAGGAGCGC